>CM040242.1:112383667-112854748 GCA_022545495.1 Chrysanthemum lavandulifolium
TCGGTTGGCCATGCTTAGGCCAAAGCGAAACGTATACCATGTCGGAACCAAGTGTCGAGGACAAAACACTTGCTATGGGCCCCATATTGTATGACATCATTTAGCATACAGAAACTGTCGTAGTATCGGTTGCATGAACTTAGAGCTAACGTAATATACTTTCATCCATATATCATTATATTCTTGATAATGATTATATGCCTTTGCTTATGGTCCAAACTTACTATTTTTATCTAAACCTATGAACTCACCAGCTTATAGCTGACCCTTTTTAGCATATTTTCTCAGGTGCTTAGTTGTGAACATGGATGCAAGGCAAGAGGTGGATAACTAGTCGTAGAAATTTATAAAGAAAAGCTCTTACAAATAAAAGATGTTTTTATATTGGGACCACAAAAATTATGAGATATGCCCATCCATCTAAACAATGTTGTAAGATATTGTTTCAAAATATTTTATGAAATTAAGCGGAGTATGTATTCCATTCAGATTACTTGTGTTATGATTTACCAATTTCGTAACGCTCCCAAATAACACGTATGCTTCCGCTTAAAACAAATTTGGGGTGTTACAACTAAGAACCTCACCCAATCCGGCTAAAGATCCAAGGGTCCGATCTCGACACATGACTCATAACTTTACTTATTACTTATTTATTACTTACGGATCCTTGATGTGTACCCAATTTTAAAACAAAGATTCTTTTAAGAAGATAAAGAACTAACTATCGCCAAAACTCAACATCTCTAATTATTTATTCAAGATATGGGGTGAAACAATTTTGTGAGAACAAAAAGCCATAAGTACCTTCGATGGGCTCTAAAGAGAACCAACTACTCCACGCTTAGCATCTAAACTCATAAGTAACTCTATCATTTCTCGATCTCCAAATTTAAAATCCCAATAATGAGATCCGCGGATGCTTAGCCGATAATTTTAGGTTATCTATGGTTAAGGAACAAGCTAGGGCTCAACACGCCCGGTCAAGTCGAATTCTATTCCTACTCTCACCGGTGAAAGTTAACAAGGTGTCAAAACATATATTAACTTAGCTAATGCTTCGTCAAATAATCTCAAGTCTCGCATTTTTAAAGTCACTTATTAGAAACTCGCAAATTCTTGGTTAAGCTTCGCATATTTAAAATCACTTAGGGAGACTCGCAAATTCTTGGCCTTTTGAGCTAGAATCGCGTTTTATAGCCTCTTGTCTAAGCAATTAGCAAAGGCTTTTTCAAGAAAAACGCATATTTAAAGAAACTTCTAAGAAACTCGCAAAGACTTTTCAATCATAAAACTAACAAAAGCTTACAAAAAATTTTAAATTTTTCTCATTTTTGCACAATTTTTCATTTTCTAAGGAAAAACGGGGTTACGAGAGTACACGACAAATAATAAGCAAGTGCGGTCAAATCAAATCGAAGATTACCCTACCCCAGACTAGAACGAAACATTGTCCTCAATGTTTAAAGGAAAGGGTAAGAACGAAAATCTAAAAGCCGTTTATTAAGTATGCTAGAAGATAAACGTTAGTCGATAAGATTTAGGATATCGGATTTCCATCAGCAGCGATCATGAAACTCGAGTGGAGAAAAGACAAACTTCGAGCACGAGAGTCTTCATATCGGGAACATCCTAGACAAAACATCACAAACAACCAAACACGAGAAATCGAAGAGGCTAACCCCTTCACGTCACTTATTAGAAAATAGAAAGAAGATAGAGATAAGCATGGGGTGCCTCCCACGAAGCGCTACTGTTTTTGGTAACCGAGTCGCTAGCTTGACTCGATCCCCGAATTCAGTTGTCCTTAGGGAAAGTTTGGAGATCCGGGACAACCATAGATGGAATGTCCCCTCCAAAATAATGTTTCACACGATGACCATTGACCTTGAAATTTGGGCCATCGGGCTGAGAAAGATCCACCGTTCCATACGGGAAAACCTGAGCAACGGTGAATGGTCCGGACCAACGGGTTTTGAGTTTGCCCGAGAATATCTTCAAGCGAGAGTTAAAGAGGAGGACTTGATCACCAACGTTGAAAACGCGGTTTTTGATTTTAGCATCATGAATCCTCTTAGTCTTCTCTTTGAAAATCAAAGAATTCTCGTAGGCCTGATCCCTAAGCTCATTTAATTCATTCAATTGAACTTTTTGTTTATCACCCGCGGTCTTAAGATCAAAGTTTGCATGTTTCAAGGCCCAGAATGCCTTATGCTCGAGCTCAATGGGCAAGTGACAAGCTTTTCCATACACCAACTTAAATGGGGAGCACCCGATGGGTGTCTTGTATGCGGTGCGAAAAGCCCATAATGCATCATCTAACTTATCGGCCCATGAAGCTCGATTTTCTCCTACGGTTCTTTCTAAAATCCTTTTCAAACCACGATTCGAGACCTCAACTTGTCCGCTCGTTTGCGGATGATACGGCGGTAGAAAGACGATGGGTAACTCCATATTTAGCCATAACTTTAGCGAATTGTTCATTACAGAAATGGGTACCGCGATCACTGATGATAGCACGAGGTGCTCCGAATCGGGAAAACAAATTCTTCAAGAACTTAACAACCACTCGGGCGTCATTGGTGGGGAGCGCCTTCGCTTCAACCCATTTAGACAAGTAGTCGATGACCACGAGAATATACTTATTACCTCTAGATGATGGAAATGGTCCCATAAAATCGATGCCCACACGTCAAAAATCTCACAAACTTGAATAGCATTTTGTGGCATTTCATCCTTTGTGAAATTTTCCCTTGACGTTGGCAAGAATCACAAGATTTGACTAAATCATAAGCATCTCGATATATGGTAGGCCAATAAAATCCGGAATCAAAAACCTTCTTAGCGGTGTAGCTTGCACCATGATGGCCACCAGTGGGTCCGTTATGGCAAGCATGCAGAATATCAAGGGCCTCTTGGCCATGAACACACCGCCGGATTACTTGATCCGCACAAATCTTAAACAAGTAAGGGTCGTCCTAGAAATAATGCTTAACATCTTTGAAAAACTTTTTCTTTTGTTGGGACGACATCCCTTTCACAATGAAATTGCCCGCATGGTAATTTGCAAAGTCGGCAAACCATGGGGTGTTCGGGTCTTTCTTGGCAATCATCCCAAGTGTCTCAAGAGGAAATGTTTCCATGATCTCCTTTTTCTCGAGCACACTTTGATGGGGATTCTCAAGTCTAGAAAGGTGATCGGCAGCAAGGTTCTCCGCTCCTTTTTTGTCAAGAATAGTAACATCAAACTCTTGAAGGAGGAGAACCCACCGAAGTAATCGTGGCTTAGCATCTTGCTTTGCCAAAAGATACTTAAGGGCAGAATGGTCGGTATACACTATGGTCTTCGATAAGACAAGGTAGGGTCGAAATTTCTCGAAAGCGTAAACAACGGCCAATAATTCTTTTTCAGTAGTCGTGTAATTGTGTTGGGCCTCAGATAATGTCTTACTCGCATAGTGTATGGGTTAAAAATGTTTCGACTTACGTTGCCCCAAGACTGCCCCAATTGCGTAATCACTTGCATCACACATGAGCTCAAAGGGCAAATCCCAGTCGGGGGCAACTAAGATCGGAGCCTCAGTTAATTTCTTTTTGAGAAAATTAAACGCTTCAACGCATTCATCGGTAAAGATAAATGGAGCATCCTTTTCAAGGAGATGGGTCAGAGGGCGGGCTATCTTAGAGAAATCTTGGATGAAACGGCGATAGAAACCGGCATGACCCAAAAAACTCCGAATACCTTTGACGGTAGTGGGATGAGGGAGTTTAGCTATAACGTCGACTTTAGCTCGGTCGACCTCAATCCCAGATTTTGAAATCTTATGGCCGAGGACAATGCCCTCTCGAACCATGAAATGGCATTTCTCCCAATTCAAGACCAAATTGGTGTCTTCACACCGTTTGAGCATGTGGTCTAGATGAGAGAGGCAAGAAGTGAAAGAATCTCCATAAACCGAGAAATCATCCATAAAAACTTCCATAGACTTTTCGATCATGTCATGAAAAATAGCCATCATGCACCTTTGGAACGTACCGGGAGCATTGCATAAGCCAAATGGCATGCGTCGGTAAGCAAATGTTCCATAAGGGCATGTGAAAGTCGTTTTCTCTTGATCCTGCGGATCGATCGGAATTTGAAAGTAACCAGAAAAACCATCGAGAAAGCAATAGAACTCATTCCCCGCTAAACGTTCGAGCATCTGATCCATAAAAGGTAGCGGGAAATGGTCCGTTCGTGTAGCATCATTCAACTTTCGATAATCAATACACACCCTCCATCCGGTAACGAGGCGTGTGGAAATCAATTCGTTATCTTCATTGGTAACGACGGTCATCCCTCCCTTCTTTGGGACATAATGGACAGGGCTAACCCATGAGCTATCAGAGATTGGATAAATGATTCCGGCATCGAGGAGTTTTAGAACTTCCTTTTTAATAACCTCATGAATTTTTGGATTAACCCTACGTTGTTGTTGAATAACGGGTTTGCAATCGTCTTCCATTAAGATCTTGTGAGTACAAAAACGAGGGTTTATGCCCTTAATGTCGGAAATTTGCCAAGCGATGACACTCTTATGTTTTCAAGAATATCCAAAGTGCGGTTTCTCCTCATCTTTTAAGTTTTTAGCAATGATGACGGAAATTTGTTCGGTTCTTCAAGAAAAGCGTATTCAAGATGAGGAGGTAAATCCTTGAGCTCGGGCTCCGGAGGATTTTCATTAGACGTTTGTACGGATTTGATTTCTTGAATCGTGATCTCTTTCGGAGGGAGTGACGGTAATGGATCTTCATTTAACAATTGCTCAAGATAAAGGATATCTCCCTCCGAATCATAAACACCATTATCAATTCCCGGTGGAATCGATTCATCAATAGCAAGAAACTCATCGATCTCTTCCAAAAGGAAATCACCTCCCTCGAACGGAGTGAGAGAGGGGGAAGAGTCGGCAATGATCGGTTCAGAAAGTGAATCAGAAGAAGTAGAATTTTTAGCAAAACCGAGAACTTCTTGAGCGTACTCCTCACAAGAAACATCAATAACGTCGATTCGATTGATGTAAGCATCGTTGAAATTTGAGGAGTACCTCGTCGTTTGATTAATGTTGAATGTGACGGCTTCTTGATTAACTCGCAACGTAATCTCTCCTTCGAACACATCAATTAAGGCACGACTGGTCCTTAAGAAACATCTCCCAAGAATAATGGGTACTCGAGGGTCGGCATCGAAATCTACCACAACAAAATCCGCGGGAAAATAGAACTCCCCACTTTGACAAAGACATCCTCGGCTATACCCTTTGGACGGGTCGTAGAACGATCGGCTAGCTCGAGGGTCATACACGTTGGGGTAAGTGGGGGTAACGAAAGCTTCTCGTAGATTGAGTTTGGTATCAAATTAATACTCGCGCCAAGATCGGCCAAGGCGGAGAATTGAACAATTCCTTGAAAATCACACGGAATGAGGAATTTGCCGGGGTCACCTAACTTTTCGGGAAGTTTCTTGAGGATAACCGCCAAACAATTCTCATTCAGAGATGTCGTAGCAAGCTCATATAGTTTCTCCTTGTTCGTAAGCAATCCCTTAATCGTAGAAGCAAGTTTGGGCATCAAGAGAGGGCATCCATAAAACCGATCTCCACATTCAAGTCTTTGAAGATTTGGAAACGTTTCCATTTGATGATTCGACTTTTCACGAAGAGTTTGATCTTTAAGACGAGACGGATATGGGATAGACGGTTTCGGATTAGCTTTCTTCACATTAATGGGAGCATCTTCGGGCTCAGAATCTTGGACAACCGTGGGTTGGACATTCACAGTACTCCCCTTATTAGTAGGAAGCACCGGGTCCTTTGTCACCCCAGTCTCACGGTCTACCACACGAGACGGAGAAGAAGAATTAGTGGTAGGAGCCGTAGGTCCATCGTAAGCAACACCACTTCGGGTAGTGATTGCTTTCATGTCACCTCTCGGGTTAGGAATCGTATTACTTGGAAGAGAACCGGAACCCGAGGGTTGAGAATAAGAAGTAGACGGTTGATTGGCTTGAAAGAAACTAGCCATCATATTCCTTATTTCAGTCATCTGCTTGTTACTCGTAGCTTCAATTTCCTTTTTGAAATCCATCCTCATGCCGTTAATTTGAGTTTGCAAACTTTTAATGGTGTTGTCGGAATTCTTCATGTAAGACAGAAACTCGTTGTTTGGAACAGCTTGATGAGGTGGTTGATATTGTTGTTGAGGAGGTTGTTGATAAACTTGAGGTGGAGGAGCTTGGTAGTTTTGATTACCATGATTAGCTCCTCGGTTTTGATTGTTGTTACCATTGAAACGGTTTTGATTATGGTTTTGTTGTTGAGGTTGATTGAAACCGGGAGGTCCGAGATAATTGTTTGAACGGTAGCTAAGAAGATTTCGATCTCCTTGCGGTTGATTGTAGTTCCCTGTAGCAGCATAAACATTCTCATGTGCGTAGCCACCGATGGCTGGGCACTCAGAATAAGAATGTGGACCTCCACAAGTCTCACAAGTCGGGTGTACCGCTTTCACTTGTTGATGTTGATTCTGATTATTCATTTGATGTATCCTTAAGATATCGTCCATCTTTTTGTTCAGAGTAGCTATTTCGAGAGAAGAAGGCGTATTTGATCGAGACGATTCACCCTTTCGGTAGAATCCCAATAATTATGATGGCGGTCATGTTCTCAATAAGATCGTAGCATTCCTCGGGCGTCTTTTCATGAAAGTTCCACCGGCGGCATTGATTGTATCACGATGTCTCAACGTCAAACCATTATAAAACGTATCAATTTGAGTGACAAGCAACATGTTATGATTCGGACATCGATCAATTGCAAGCTTATATCGTTCCCAAGCTTCAAACAAAGATTCGTCGGGATATTGTCTGAAATTACTGATATCGTTTCTCAACTTCGTCACCATCGACGGTGGAAAGTATTTTGCCAGAAACTTCGAAACCATTTCCTCGAAGGTATGAATTGAATTCTTCGGGAGTCGATCAAACCAAGAAGTGGCGTGATGAGTCAAAGATTATGGGAAAAGATAGAGACGAAGGGCGTCATCGGAGACCCCATTTTGTTTCATACTCTAAGTGACGGTTAAAAATTTATCAAGATGCTTGTTTGCATCGTCATCAGGTAAACCATGAAATTGACAAGCTGTTTTTACTTGTTCTATCATATGATGTTTCAAGCTAAAATCGGTAGCTTGAATATTAGTCGGTGCAATGGGTCCTCCCTCCCGTACATTGTAGGTTGACATAGCTCCTCCATCGTTCGGAGATCGGGAGCTACATTTTGATTAACGGGAGGAGGATTAGGACCGGGGTTTGGTGGTATGTTGGCGGCAGCCATGTTACGTAACTTCGGCACGCGTTCGATTACGATTACAAGTCGTCTTGATCGAGGCGAGTGCGCATGCACTTAAAACCAAAGCAATTAAAAGAGACCGGTATTCGAAAACACGATGAACTTAACCAATAATCCCAAGTGAATAAATCACCTCTATAAGACAAGCACAAGCGGCGGAGAAGCTTTGTAGGTCGTGTGAAGCTTATTAAAACCCGCTTCTTTTCACCGCAATTTAATGTCGGGTCGTCTTATACCCACCACAGTTTGTTTATCCGATAGAAATAAATCAATTCACAAGCGACACAAAGGCAAGTTTTTGATCTTTAGTTCGGGAACTTATTAATGATAACACCTCCGTTGAGAATGTTATATAATTGGTCTCTTATTTATTAGCAAAACACAAGAGAAAATCTTTTGTATTTTAATATGATATATATATACAAAAGAAAAAGAAAAATATTTTTTATTTTTTTGATTTTTAGAAAAATAGTAACTTCACGAATGAAGGATCTCGAGTCACTAATCGTCAAACCTCTAACGATATTGTCGTGACACAACCTCCCCGGCAGCGGCGCCAAAATTTGATTCGTCTCGATGTATAGGCTTAGGGGTATTTGTGTGGATAAAACCTCAATATCGATATCAAAAATAATCACGAAGATAGATTCAAAATTCCTTTAGGAAAAAGAATATTAAATCAAATCCCGTGTGTGATCGTTGATACGGATTAGTCAACCCGAATCGTTTTCCAACGAGGCGTGAATTGCCAACGTCGTTTTTGGTTTGGAATTTAATGCTCGATGTATTGGATTTGTGATTTTGATTATATAAAACTACGGGAAAAGGGAAAGTAATTAAGGGAATCTAATCTACGGGAAATCCTAAGTGCGATATTAACTAAAATGTAATTAACGAAACGTAATTAAAATGCAACTACGTCTAATCTATATCCTAAAAATGCCTAAAATTACTTTTACTTTAAAAATGCAACTAGAAAACTATTTATGAATTAAAACTATTTTTTTAGGATTTTTCTGGAATTTATAAGAATTAAAAACTAATTTTTAACTTTTAATTCTAATTTAAAATACTAAAAATTATGAAAATTAAGGGAAAATTATAAAACTATTTTATAAAATCTAAAATAACCTAAGAGAATTTTTAAAACTAATTTTGTATTTTTAAGATTAATTTTCTATTTTCTACTAATTTAAAACTAATTAAATCTAATTAATTGGCTAAAAATTACAAAATAAGCTAGGAAAAATCTAGAAAAATTATTTTTTGCTTTTGTATTTATCTTAATCTAAGAAAATTGAAAACTTATTTTTGGAACTTTTTCGATTTAATTGCAATAAAAGCTATTTAAAAATACCTAAATCTTGTTTTAAATTGTAAAAATACTAAGCATGATAAAATTTATGAAAAATTCAGTAAAAGTCTAAAATATTGTTCTAACTCTATGAAAAATATAGAATACTATGCTTATGTGTGAGAAATGAGAGTTGATGTGTAAACTGTTCTCAAATAAGCTACTAAAATAAGCTAATAAGCACAATAAGCCACCAAACTTTCTCAGAAGCTAAATTATACTAAAAGTACCTACCAGCAACTAATTACTTCTAATCCTAACCTCTATTAAGCAATCTACCAAGTTTATATGCTAACTGCTACTCTATCCAAACAGCTACCTAGACCCTATTTTTAAGCTGTTGCACAGGCTTATTCAATAAGCTAATGTGCAAACCAGGTCTGTGGTTCTCAAGACCACCAACCAAAGAGTGATTATGCCAAATTTCAGATCAAGACAAGCTCAAATGAAGCTAATACAAAGCCTAGACAGTTTGATGAAAACTGGTTTTGACAACTTTGACTTTTGAAAACAGTTTTGGTTATTTGACTTTTGTGAGATTTGATTCAAAGTGGTGAACTGATTATGATACTATATGATGAAATGAAACCAAAACAAGCTAACTTATCTATTTCTGTACCTATATGCTAGATTTCATTAACTGATTACAACAGTTAAAAGAATAAGATCAGTTAACATGTGATTTTGACTAAATGAGTCTGTGGATGCAATAATAGGACTGATGTGAATGAACTAAACCTTAACAAGCCTAAAGCAACAAAACTTATCCAATGAATAAACCTCTATCACAGATAACTGATTTGATCCAAACACTCTATTTATGACAGAAATGCAATCTACTCTAGCTAAATCACAATGACAAGCTTCAAAACAGATTCAGTGCACCTAAACAAAGCTAAATGACAGCAATTTTAACAGATCTAATAGAAACAATAACTGCTACTATATTAAGCCAATAATGAGATTAAGTCTAAACTTACAAGATGTCCAGCCACTATGGCTTGCAAAACAGCAAAAGTACCACTAATCCTAAACTAATTATCAACCCAAACTTATCCCAATTCCACAGCTAACACCAGCAAACCATCCATTTCTTCTCAAATTAGCCACAGTTGACTTTTGTTGACTGCTTTTTGGATTTGAAGTAAGTTGAGATTGAAATGAAGATAAACTCACTATAAGCTATCAAAAGCTTAAATGAGCTAAATAGAACAGTAGCTGAGTGTGGATCAATCCACAAAACAGATTTGATATGTTTTTTTTTTTTTTCAATTATTTATTTCTGATTTTTTTTTTTTTGTATTTTTGAGCTAATGAATAAACAAGTTGAAAACACTTTGAATTAAAGAAATAAGCAATAGACCAGTTTAATAAGCAGATTTAAAACATAAACAATTAAGCAATTACTTTGAGAATTGAAAATGAATTTTATTAATCTAGGAAATTTGAGTACAAAAGTGAATTACAAAAGCTTAACAATACTTAAAACATTAAAATGAAATTACAACTAAAACTATACTCTTGAAAAATGAAGGATAGAAAGATGATCCATTGTGAGCAATTTGGGGTCTTTAAATACTTGAGCTCAAGGTCTTGGAAGGATCTAGAAAGTATAATTTGTGCTTCTTTGAGTGGATATCAGCCCTTAGATACGTTTCCAACACATTCCCATCAATAGCAACCCTTGGATCAATATTACCACGTATCAACAGCCAATGAGAGAGCAGGGATTGGCATTGCATCACACGGATTGATGACCTGGACACCCCCATGTGTCAGGTGTGTCAGACGAAAGTACGAATGTACCCTTAATTGCAGTTAATTTGACTAATTGACCAAAGGTTAATTTAGGGTTCATGCGTTTGCAGATTTGGGGGTAAAAAGCGCGGGGTAAGTTTTTTTATTATTGTTTGGTTTTCTTTGACCCATTGACCGGGTTAAATGGTGGGACGGGTTGGATATTCCGGGTAAACGGGTTGATATTAGAGGACCGGGTATTGTTTTACTTTGGGCTTGGACCGGGTAAGGTATAGATGGGATTGGGCTTTTGATCTTGGACTTAGGCTTAGGATTTAATATAAACCCATTAGACATATTAAGGACCAAATGTGTACAAACTGAAACTTCAGGGACCAAATCTGTAAATCTGAAAATCTCTTTCAAGGGCTAAACTTGTAATTCTCAAATAATCCAAGGGCTGATTTTGACAATTCCAGAAACTTGAGGGATCACTTTTGCCAAATGCTCAAAGATCAGGGACTAATTCTGACAATTCTTCAAATATGATCATATCTTCTAAAAATCTTCCTCAGAGAATAAAATCTTCACAAATGCACAATCTCGACCTTCCACTCGGACTTAAACTCTCTTAATCTCTCGTTCTCGGATTTTCGTCGATTTGGCTCCTTTTGTGTGTTTAACATATCCGTACTGCACACAAGCACAAACTCAAGAAAACCACAAATATTAGCAATAAACGGCTCTTTCTTGGTTATTTTGGGTTTTATTTGATAAAGAAATGATATGTGTTTTTGCACATATCAATGTTGATTATGGGCGATATTCGTAGAAAGAGGACATTTGCAGTGTGGTTTCCATACACAATAATTGAACGATTGTGGTGTAAACTTGGGGAGTTGATTAAGTCAGGCCATATGATCGATCAATGTGAAAAACTAAGAGCCTTGTTACAAACAGCTCTGCAAAAGCATTTCCAACAGCTAATAAATATTATCCAAACATTATGAGTGTCAACAAAACATTAAAAATCATGAAACAATATTATTGCTAAAAATGAAAAGGGGATAATTTATCCATTTATCCACTATGGGGATAATTTATCCATTTATCCACTATATGTATAAATCGATTTTTACTAAGGAACCCAGATGAATTAGTTCTCTTCTATAAATGGGTTCCATATCTTTCAAAACCATGGCCAGAACAAAACCTTGCTGAGTTCATATCATTCATTTTCTTACTATGAACCACTTAGATACTCACCATTCTCCTCAAAATATTCAATCAACCGTTTCAGGAACTTGTCGCTGGTCACAGTCTCTGTGTCACAAATGATACAGCACTGTCTCCTTGCCCAAGTCACAGCAACATTCATACGTCTACGATCACTTAGAAATCCCACCTGAGGAATTTATAAAGTTGGAAAACAATATAGTCATAGTTGGCCATGCATGGTGCATCAAAAAAGAAATTAAATTTTAATATGAACTTTTTTACCTGGATTCCAGCCCATCAGATAAAGGTTCACCGGGTACTCTGCATATTCATAGTCTTGTCTATTGGTTAAAGTAATTATGAGGTTCCTGTGGTATAAGGAAAAAAAAACAGATTGACCTCACAACTTTTAGCTTGAATCATAGTGGATTCTACGCAATGTGCTAAATATAAGAAAAACGATATAAAAAATAAGATTTACCTCGCACCTTTCAGCTTGAATCATTGTATATTCGGATGATATAGGTATTATGAGATGGAATAAAGTAACTCACCCGTCCGCCACTGGAAACACCGACTAACAGGTTTCATGAATTTTATCGTCACCGAGATGTGCTCCTGTGTAGTGGTAACCTGGAAAAAGCATCATCATAGGTGCAGATTTATCCTAGTGAGCCTTCTGAATTATCTTATTCATGACAGTTGCAATTAACAATGTATAAAATGCAACATGTGTTACATTTTTATGCTCCCCTTTTCTATCTGTAAAGGTTTGAAAAATCAAAAATTACCCATTCTCAGCAACTACAATGGTCATCATCAAACATCCTTATGAGCTGCTATACGTGAATCTAAAAAATGCTTCATATGAAGAGGAGATGACAACCTCGGGATATTTCAGTGCTTGGCTTTTAGCTTATAAAAGTTTATTTTCACCACCACTATCAGACCTTTTAAGAATATAGTGCTTGTTTAAGCATACTATTTTAACAATATAATTTAAACATACTATTTTCTAAATTCTTCATATGAAGAGGTATGACAACCTCGGGATTATAATAAGCGCCAATTATGCGTAATAGCGTGAAAAGAGATTATTTGAGAAGCTCCTTTCACCTTTCATCTTCAAGTAAAACACTTTAGATTACGCGTGAAGAGATGGAACATGATGCTATCAATTACTTCAAGCAAAGTACTTCTTAGGTTACCCTCCACCATCGCGATTGAGTAAATATTTAGTGGTTCCTCCACCAAAGAACATGCATGACATAGGGACGAACATACATGAGTCTTTGCATAAGAGTTATTTTAGTTCCACGTCGGTATCTCTAAATGCAAAAACTAACATGTAAAACGCTATTAGTTCATATGTCACATGGAGTTTTTTATATACTTTTTAGCAAATTAGTTCATGTAACGATATAATATCATGCTTGACCCAAAAGCATCATGCTTTTGGGAAATCACATATAAAAGTGGAGTTTGAGTGTGTATGGATAATATCAAATAAACCCTAATAGCTAAGGTCTAGTAGAAAAGACTAAGCTCTCAAAACTAACAAATATCATATGTATTCTTTTTGACTGAAAGTAATTATAATATGTACAAATCACTTAGCCAGGATAAAATAAAAAGGACTTTACTAATTGCTTATAAAGAATCAAGCAAATCATAGATATTATATTGATGTGCATGCATATATATCATTCAGATAAAACAAATAACAAAAATTGAGAACCTTAATAAAACTGGACTTGATTTAACTTGAAATCATCATATCACAAAACAAAGAACCTGATCGTCTTCATGCTTAGAGATACACGCAATTTTGTTTCATAATGCATAAAATATACAATATGCATGTTAAAAAGGTAGGATATGAATGATATTAGGGTTTATTGTGATGATTGAAAAGGTCATATATCAATTAAAAGATTGTTAAAACGGAATATATAAAAGATAATTACTTTATATAATTTTTGTAGATAAATTGTATTTAGTATAGGATTCAATATAATTATAGGCTTAGTTGGACAACAAATGCTTATGTGGCATAAAATTAGATTATGTGGCATTGAGGTGGCATTAATGTCAAATGGCTCATGTTATATATATATATAATATATATATATATATATATATATATATATATATATATATATATATATATATATATATATATATATATATATATAGGGAAGGGTTATTTTAGAACCGAATAAAATCACGAGAAGCTGAGAACCAATCCTAGCCATTCAATTTTATGATCAATGGTGGAGGATGCACATGGCATTTCGTAAATAAGTGAAACTATTTTCTGCATTTTTATTAAATTGAGGACAATTTGGTTATTTTACAAACCATTAATTTCCACTGTGGAAGTTATAGGATAATTAATCATAACTTCTCCCAGCATGTCAATCAAATCGATCGAGAAATAATTCACAAATCAAAAACACATACAATCCTTATCATTATTAAATGGTTTAAAAGCCCCAATTATTAGGGTTTTGGAATCGGAAAAATCTTGAACCCACAAGAACTAAAGCGGCACTTTTACGGTGATTAATGGAAGGTAATCGTTTAATTGTTTTTGATTGTGTTATTAAACAATAATTTAGTGTTCATTGATCTTTAATTAAAAAAAATCGATTGAGAAAGCGCATGTGTGTTTTGTAGGTGGGTTGTATGTAACATTTATAATTGTTATATAAAATGTGTAATGTAATTGTCATTATTTTTAATAAACTGATTGTAATATGTTTCTTAGATCATTTTGGTTAAAAATTTGTTGATGATGGTGTTTGGATAGGTGTGTATTGTTGATCTTGGTATATATTTAATGGTGTTTGGATAGGTGTATCTGGTTTGGTTAGTACATATTGTAATAATGAATGTCTAATACACTTGTGTTTTCTTTGATAAACTAGATGTAGGATTATGATTACGATTGTTGTTATATCTTTGAAATAGTAGTTATAGATTTGATAAAATACATGTCCACGAAAACCATTTGTGTTTTTAGTTATTGGTTTGATGATAAGAGTATCATGACTATTGATGGTGGTTAGCGTAAATAATTGTAGTCGAGAAATACATGTGTTTTGTTTGTGTTGTGTGATAAAGGTTGGATCTTGGTTTGGTTTTGGGGGTGTTTGGATTGGTGAACACGGTGTTTGATGGAATGTCTAAATGGTTTAGGGATTTTGTTTTGTTCTCGTGTATTGATCGAGAAAATAGTGTATTGGTTTATGGGATTTGAAGTGGTATTGATGTAGGGATTTGGCTAATGCATATGTGTTTAGGCGTAAGGATTTAGCTCTTGTATTGATTTTGGGGATTTGGCTAATTTGATATAATTGCATATGTGTAAATGGATGTTGTATATGTTTGAATTCGGGAAGCGGTAGGTTCAAAGGGAAGGGGCCACTTGTGAAGGAAAATACCTTGATGAGGCGATAAATGTACCTTGAGAAGAAAGGACGATGACTTTCAAAATGTTACTTAACTAAACAATCGAAAGGTATGAATGTGGATTGTCGATGATGATCTGCATAGCAGAATAGCATAGCCCGAACAAGTTAAGGATGAAGTATCACTAAAATTCTACTTTCTAGATTAAATTTGATGACAGGGAAGGTTAGAAATCTGATGGGTGGTATTAAGAATAAAACAATATGAAAAACAATTATTTTGGATTGTGTCTTCTATTTATGATGTTTAAGTCCTGAATTTTATGATGGTTTCATACCTGTTTTGGTATTTTGAACTTTTCTGATGATTATCGTTGATGGGTATTTGAACATTATGTTTAATTTTTTAGTTATAATTTACGATGGTTTGGGAATTATTTTCAGATGGTTGCATATTGTTTGCTATTAGGTTTAACAAGTGTGTAATAAAAATATGTATGACACATGTATAATTAAAGTGTTTTTTTTTTTTTTTTTTTAAATGAACATTGTTTATACTAAACAATATAGATTATAATATGCAAAATAATTATCAAAATAACTTGTTGCCTAAGTGGTAAACACAAGTTATTTATCAAAACAACCAAGTTCAAACCTTGCAGGAACCTTTTTATAAACAATTTTCAAAATGCTTAAAAATTCGTAAATTACAAAAAAAAAAAAAAATCCAAAATTACAAAAAAATAATAAAATTCAAATTTAACAATTAATTGCTTAGACAACAAATCTTATGTGGCATAAAATTGGATTATGTGGCGTTGATGTTGGCATTAATGTCAAATTAATTCTATATTATATATATATATATATATATATATATATATATATATACGTGTGTGTGGGGTTCGGAGATGCGATGGCACTAAAATTTGGTGTTATAGGAAAAAGAGGTGTTTTTAGTGTTGTGGTGAATTTTGCTGTTATGGGAAAATATGTTGATGTGACAACATTTTTCCCATAACACCAACAAGACGACACCATAGGTACCTTATGCTATAAATAAAACATCAACATCAACATTTTTGTGATTATTCATTTTCATCAACTTAGCTATGAATTATGAAAAGAGTAAAAAAAAAAGATTATAGTATTTATGTAGTAGATATTACTATTAGGATGATGTTGTAGAAACTATTAAATATAAATAGTCTTTTCTTTTACTGGCGTGTTTTCTTTTTTTTTAATTAAAAAAAAAAAAAAAACTGTGTTTTAAAATTAATAAACCGCGTGTGTTTTAAAAGTTCTTATTTGAAATTGATAAATCGTGTGTGTTTAAAACTTGCCCTTTATTAAACTTGATATTCATAAACTTAGTTTACATTGTATGCATCTAGCTTAAAAATTGTCATTTAATCATTTAAGTTTAAGGAGTATTAAGAGGTAATTTAGACAAAACACTTTATTTAATTTTAAGTTATTTTAAGTTTAAAGGATGAAAATACACTTTTTATAAATACTAAAAACTAGTTATAAAATTCAACTTTGGGTATTAATGATTTTTAATAGTTTAGAAATAACTTTTCAGTTTCTTGTAGTTGAAAAGAAAAATTCAACGTTAGGTATTAATGATTTTTAATAGTTTAGAAATAAGTTTTAGTTTCTTGTGGCTGAAAAAGAAATGATATAGCCATCTAATTGTAATGGGAGATTGAGAGGGATGTTTCGAATAAAGTCGCCGCATTATATTTAGTGTTGGTAAGTGTTAGAAAGTGTTAGAAACGTGTTAAATGAGTTGAGATAAGTCACACACTAATTGGTATACATTATATGTAGTATAGATTGTATATTTTTAATTTGAGTCTTTTAACTCTATCTAAATATTTTTTCAGTTTTCAGTTAAATTTATAAGATACAATAAATTTTTATACCAACTTTTTCCATTAAAATTTGCATACGTTTTTTTTTTAACAATTGAACTTTTATAATTTTGTCTATAATATTGTTTTAAACCTACGCAAAAACAATAAAACTTTGATAAATTGATGTCATAACTACAATAATAAGTACTCCTGATTTAATATAACAAAAGTAATAAAGTAGCATCAAAATCTTGAATATCTGTCTTTCTATTTCTTTTGTGTTATCTTAAGTGTAACATGGCAATGCATGTTATTGATTAATGTATTGGCAGATAATAATGTCAACAATGCAATGCCCATTGATTATTTATGAAATTGTTTTGAGGGCTAACCAACAAAAGAATGTTCATTTGGATGCAATAGTCTCGAATATTGTTCGATTATTTGTGTTTAATTATTAAAATACATAAAAACGAGAGATGGCATTTTAATTATTACAATCATCTTTTTAAGTTAAAACACGAATAATGAACTGTTTGAACTTTGAACACTCAAACTGAAATATCCAATCAAATTTTGACTTACTAATGAAGTTGATGTTACACATTACTATTATTTTGTTTTTTTTTAAAACAACTAATAATTTCACAATATTTATACAATAAATCAATTTCATAATATCCGCAACAGAATTTGAACCTACAATCAGGAGCGAAGCTAGAAATTTTTGGTCGAGAAGCACACTTTGATAAATTCTAAAAACTATATTATAAATTGATACATAGAGGGAGCAAATTACAAAAAGAGCCATATATTTTTAAAATTTTACATTATAATTTTTTCGCTATGATGCACTTGCCCCTCATTTATCTCTACCTATGCCTTCAACTATTTAATTGAAAACTTTCTCACATGAAATACCATTGAAACACGAAACACGTAACTTTTTGTTTACAACGAGAATGAAAGTACCTAAACTTTGTTCTAGAAGTGTAAAAGTAAAAATGGTAACTAAGTTTTTTGGGTCGTATAACAAAAGTCTAGTAACTACAATAAATTATAGAAAACACAATCAGTTTTGACTTAAAAAATACTAAAGTGAACCTCATACTAAAACCAAAAAGTATTACTAAACATTTTCTAATGAAGAGTATAGATGAAGAAAGAGCAATATATACAAATGGCCACAAGATATTGAGAGGAACATATAAGCAACCTCATTAATCATATTTGCGTGCACCTCACCCTGCCTAACTACTACCTCCATGACCAAATAATAATAATAATAATAATAATAATAATAATAATAAATGAAAAAAAAAAAAAAAAAAAAAAAAAAAAAAAAAAACTCGATTTGTTGTATTTTTCAAATACTCTAAGAAAACTGAAAACATTAGTAAGAGTCGAAATAATACATGAGTCGACAATTTATTTTACTTTTCTTATTTATATCGGATGTCCCTGAAGGGACTTATTTTACTTTTCTTGCTAGTGTATGTAGCGAGCTCATTTGCGATTTCTAGCTCATCACTTAATTTGAACCACGAATCCACTACTCAATGACCTTTATATATGCTAAGTGATACGAACTCGATGAATTGCACGTTTTCCTCTTTGTTTTTACTTCAAATACTGCTTTTTGGAGAGATACCAAGAAGTCATCAACTCATCATAATATTACTAACTACCACAATTAAGTTATCAATTAAGAATGATTCATTATTGGTTCTCTCCAATCCATAAATAGTATGTCCATATAACCCACGCTAAAATACATTGAAGTTTTGCATGAAAAAGTTTGCTTAAAAGAGCAACTACATTCTATGTATGGAATAAAACCAAACGTCAGGTGCACTATTTTATTAGTTTTAAAATGTTATTTTAACGTCGCTTGGGCTAAGTGTTTTTCTTCAGTTCATGTATGTTTTCTTGGCCTGCTACTGCCCCGCTACCGACTTTGATGTTATCGCCTTTGATAATAACTTTCTTTGTCGGAAGACGTGTCTTTCTTCTTCATCTTCTCGTGTTGTGAGGCACCGCCTCTTTTAACTATAACGATGTGATGGCATTTAGGCTTCCAGTTTGGGGTTTTTGGGAGATTTCGATCGTATTGAACGTATCCAACCTGATAGTCCACGTTACTATGTAAGTTTATTTTATATTGATTTCGGTTTGTAGATGGCCAATTGTAAGTTATTCGTACTCTTTTCGGTCGTTAATTAAAATTATGTTTGGACTACCTTCTGATTTGAGCATATTTGTATGTGAAAAAAATGATAACCTAAAGTTATTGGCTTATTAATTTTTTAAGTTAGAAAACCTTTTTCAAAAAGTTTAGCTTCAGTAAATAACAACAGTAAACTAAGTAATAAGGATGTTGGTTAAGGCTTATTTCGGAGTTATACAGCTTATGTTTCATACTTTACCATAGCTTTGCTCAATATGTGGCTTATTAATTGATTGATTAATGAATACTCATAACGCTTTTGAACATCAGTGGTTCAGCTGGAGAAAAATATTGTTCGTTTGATACAAACGCCACTTCAGTTGGAGACAAATAGTGCACGGACGTTTGTTTTATTCCATATATAGAGTACTTAGTACGCTATTGAATAGCAGTGGTTCAGTTGGAGAAAAATATTCTTCGTCTGGCACTACCGGCACTTCAAAATTTGAGAAACACCTTATCTTGGCGGGGCGTTTAGTAACGCAGCCATGGAGGTCTTTTCGCCTTTGTTTTGCTACACGTTTATGATTTACTTCTGCACGATATTTCAAAGCTTTAAAAAGGTCTTTTCTTGGCGGGGCGTTTACTAGCGCAACCATGAAGCTATGGTGATCAATCACTGTTGCTCTCTAAATCATATGATCTTGGTCATTCGAGGTCTGGACCGTAACTTCGTGTGCGAAAGACCGGATGGTGTGGTAGCATAATTGCTATTACGCAACCGAGCTTCTTTGTATCCATGCTTAAGTTATGTCATTGCTCACCATTTTTCAGTTAAAAATGTGAGCCTCATGGCATATGTTGAATCATTTTCACGGTTTCTGAGTTTTGTATCCATTTGTTTGGTGGTGGTGTCGCAATAGGTGCACCTGATTTCACTACACGACCTGAAACAGCAGGAAGTGGAATGAAACCAAGCGTCGATGTACTATTTTATAGTTTTATAACGTTCTTTTCATGTTACACAAGGTTTAGTTGTTGTTAGGATTTAGTAAATCCAAGTATTAAAGAGTCGGTCACCTCAAGTATATGTAATCGTTAGTAAGCTCGTAGTCGTAGATTAATATAAGTTAAGTAGTATTTAGTTTAAGTAACACCGTGGAGGACGGACGGGTCTTTACCCACTGTATGCCTGATCCACAACCCGATAGGTGGCGATTTATGTAAAGACTATAAATACTCTCTACCTTCCAAGGTAGAGAGTTGGAGCTCATAATAAGATTTTTCTTTCTCTCACTAAAGTTCCCTAAACCTCTAACTTTCTCTCTCTAAAACTCATCTTGTACGCCTACTTTGGTTATGGTTTGATGTGTATGTGAAATCCAATATGTTACAAATGGTATCAAGAGCCATGGTTAGATCATCTCTTACATATCTTTGGATTTCTAGTGGTTTTTAGGTGGTTTTTGAGTTTGAGAAAGTTTAGTGGTTTTTGCATCATTTGGTTGATCTCTTGTGTTAAAGTTTGGATTTTGATTGTACTTTTGTGTTTAGGATCATCATAAGTGTTTAGGTTTTGATTTGGAAGGCTTGAATCATCGTGGTTGGGTTGTTTTGGATTGAAAAGTGGTGTTTTGAATTTTTTCATGCTAGCGACTTGAGTCACGGTGTTCTTTTCTTGGTAGCGACTTGCTCTGTAAGTCTGTAGCGAGTTGTAGTGTATTGTGGTAGCGACTTGGTGCTTAGCGACTTGCCTTTAGAGACAAGCCGACAAAAAGTACTGTTAGTGGATTCTCCACTACGGGTAGCGATTTGGTAAGGTAGCGACTTGCTTTCAATTCTGATAGCGACTTGTTCTTAAGTTTCTTAGCGACTTGGTGTTAGCGATTAGGACCAGTAGTGAGTTGCTATTTAGCGACTTGATTTCTTAGCGACTTGGTGTATAGCGACGTGCTGTCAAAATTCTTAGCGATTTGGAACGTAGCGACTTGTCTTAGCAATTTGGTTTTTAGCGACTTGATTCAAGGATTCTTAGCGACTTGGTTGACTCTTGTTTGTAATACGGTTTTCTCTTGATTTAGTAAAATCCCGTGAAAGAATCTATTTCCCGGTTTAATCATTGAGTTATAAAATCTCGTGTAATCTTTAAACATGTCTACCAACGTACCTACAATCATCTCCATCATTGCCGAGGATGTTCAAGCAAATGGTTCGGATACTGTCCACCCATGCTTGATGTAACCGACTACGACTCTTGGGCTCAAAGAATCGATTGTACTGTCTTGGAAAGGAAAATGGGGTCAACATTCTCAAATCGATTGATGAAGGACCTTATCGATTGAGACTACAAGAGACTTAATTGATACAAATGCAGATGGAACAATGATCTATGGAATAGATGCACCAAAGACATATGATGAGCTCGATGATAAGGAGAAAAGAGATTCGATGTTGATATCGGGGCTTCTAACATCGTACTTCAAGGTCTTCCAAAAGATATCTACAAGTCGATCAATCACAACACCGAAGCCAAGGCAATGTGGGATAATGTCAAGATGCTTCTCTCGTGTTCGAATTAACTATGGAAGATGAGAATCACAACTCTATGATGAATTTGAGCACTTCAAGATGAAACCGGATGAGAGTGTCTATGAGTATTACGTGAGATTCCACAAGCTTGTTAATGATATGAGGAACATCGAATGACTATGCCAAACATTCAAATTGAACTCAAAGTTTGTGAACAACATGAATCCCGAATGGCACAAGTTTGTCACCTCGTGAAGCTAACCAAAGGATTGAAGAATACAAACTATGAGCAACTCTATGCCTTCCTTCTTCGAATGAGAGACATGCTATGTTTGAAAAAGGATTCTTAATCGGTTCAAAACCAACCGTGGAGAGACAAGCTCATCGAATGATTCAACCGCCTTCTACTCAAACATTGGAATCACAACCAAAGCCTCACAAGTCATACCCATGGGTAATGGTAATCACAAACTCATTCCCGATCCAATGTTCAAACAAGTCGATCTTGATGCACACGTGGAAACTTCATTAATCAACTGGCTCTCATGATCGGTCAAAACATGAACTCTCTCCCACACACCAACAACAACCTCGAATAGCATCCTAATCCACACAATCAAGCCACTTTGTCGAGATGGAAGGTTATGGTACAACCAGTTCAAGAAAGACAAGATGAACAAGGAAGAGGTGGAGTTGGTAGAGGATATGTGGCAAATCGAATAGAGGAAGGAATGGAAATCAAGGACAAACAAAGCCGATCAAGTGTTACAACCGTGGTGGTGAGGACATATTGCAAGGAATCGACATCACCAAAACGCCTCAAAATGCCGAGTACTTGAGGATAAGATGTTGCTTGTGCAAGCTCGGGATAATGGTGCGACTTTGGATGAAGAGGAATTGTTGTTTCTTCTTGGGAAATGCCAAGACATATGATGCAGATGTGGATGAGCGACCAATTCAGAGATAGGCCACAATCATCGAATGCCTTTCAAGTCGTGATTGTGATGCATACGACTCGACGTTGATGATGAACCTCTCGCACAAACAATTTTCATGGCTAGCATTTCTCCAATGGTCCCTTCTAAAGTCTCTTCATCACCACAAGCTGGTCCATCCAAAGACAAAATCATTTCGAGGTACTAAAACTATACGATGAAGTTGATGAGCAAAAGATACATGATGAAGTACAATCAACTGTAATTATTGAGTCGATATTGAAAATATGGGTAATGTCAATGTTGTCCCATATGATCAATATGTGAAACAAAGTGAAAGTGAGATTGTACCAAGTGATGTATCTTATGCAGTCAATGATGACTATGCTTTTGATGAATACACTGCATGTGCCCCTGATGAGTCTGTTATCTCTGAACTTAATGCCTATAAAGAACGTGTTGCTATTTATGAACAACGAGCTAAGTTTGAGTTAACCACTCGTGAGCAGGAAATGGATGACCAAATGCGTACAACTATTAGACAAAGTAGGTTTAGAGAAGAAGTATTAAAACAAGAGTTAAACTCCTTACAAGAAAAGCTTTCTAAAACTGCTAAGCAAAAACAAGAACTTCAAGAAAATGTTAAAATGCTTAAGCAAGAATTCAGTGCTAAGGAATCAAAACTTTTGAATGATTTTTCTAATCTAAAAACCTTGAAAAATAAGCTTGAAAATAAGTTGTACGTACAAGGAAATACCATTCAGACTGCTCACTTAATCACTAAGCACAGAGTTTTGAGTGATAAGCATAGTACTCCTCTTGTTGAGGAACCAAATCCAGAGGTTGTTAAAAAGGCTAGAGCTGCCCATAATGTAATCTATGATGGCAATGAGATTCTTAAACCTAGACAGAGACCTAGTTGCGTTGAGTGCACTGAGGAAGATAGAAAATTAGATGATGCATCTAGAGAGAAAATGAATAAGAAGCTTGAAGACCCTGAATGTAAAAAGAATAACATAATGATCAAACCCCATGATTACAAGAAGGAAAACTGGATCTCCTTAAACAAATTTAAGCCTCAAACGTTGTTGACACCTGAACAAGTTTTCTGGAAAAAGGACTTAGATAAGCAAAAAGCTGAAAATCTTGTTGAAACAAACCCTCCCCTTAGGAAAATGCTCAGCCGATCGTGTATCCTCCAAATACACCAATGCATTTAGTTCCTAGGACTATTGCCACTAAGAGCAAGACCTTAATCACCAATATGTTATTTTTCAACTATTTGTCGATTTTGAGAAAACTTGTAAGAAAAGGATCACACCCATCGGGATTATCAAGGGAAAGGGTTTTGAGCAAACAAAAGAATGCTATCTAACCGAGGTCATGCCTTTCTTTAAACAACTAAAAGATCAATTTGAGAGTCTTAAAAGGGATAGATTCGGATATTAAAGGAATGGAAAAGGAATTTGATGCAATGATAGTTGAGGTTAGTGACTATGAGCGAGCACTAAAATACAATGAGATTGAGAGGAAGAACTTGCATACATTGAATGAGACTCTTATTTCGAATGTATTACTCAAGATGTGTTTTACATCGCTACTAATTGTTCCATTAATGCTTCTCGATTTCATGAATTATCTGTTGCTCGAAAGTCTCCCATGATCGTGTCATTGAGCTTGAAAAACTAACTCTAAACCGCATGATAAAGTTGAACAGATGATCATGATAACTCGGTAAAACAGTTTTCTAAATTAGAAGTTGAGCATCTTGCTTTGCAATTAAAATATCAACATCCGAAAGAAAATGTTAAAACCTCAAATATCAAGACATCTTTGGATGTTCCTGAATTTGATGCAGTTTTGAAATTAGCAAACGTGATGAACAGATTCGAGCTCATTGTATCACGATCAGAAAGTTGAAAGCCCAAATCTCTCAATTAAAGGGTGAAATGAACAATGTGTCTGGCTCCCAAATGCCTCCTCCTTTAGATTCTCGGAATTCTCAAAATTTTCATCTTCAAAACTTGGTCAATGCTTTACAAAAGGAAAATGAGAGTTTTCTAGAAGAAAATGAAAAGGTTAAACGTCATTTCAATGAGTTATTTGAGTCAATAAAAGTCACTCGTAATAAAAATAATGAACAAATAACTTCGTTGCAAAAGGAAATTGAGAATCTGAAGAGTCAGGTAAAAGGAAAAAATGCCAATGACCAATGGGGAGAATGGTCCATCAAAGGTGCATGGTTGTAATAAATATGCTTTGTCTATGAATTATGTTCCTCCTCACCTTAGGAATAACAAACTTGCCATTCAAACATATTTCTCATACCTTAAGGATAGTCTAGAATGTCTCCGTGAGATTGTAGAAGAGGATAAGTTAGAGAAATCACTTGATAATGCAATTGGCCATGCATGCTTATATGCCAAACGATCTCAAGAACTTCTAGAATGCTTAATTACAATATGCCCTAAATCCCTAGGTGAGCAAGTCAACCCTTGATACCTGTTCTATGCCTAATGCCAAGTATACAAATCATTCAATGCCCAATGTTATGAATGTGAACTTTAGTAGGCCCTCAAATAGTTCGAGATCCCAAAGACCTCCAGTGTTAAGAAAGTGAACCTCAATGTGCCTTCAATAGTTCACATCCCAAACATCAAAAGGAAAGGCAAAAGTAGCAAAACCAACTAATGTTCCTGCCTCTCTACAGAGTAATCGGTGACATTAAAGCGAGCGGTCAAAGTCTCAAGGCAATACAAGGAATGATAGGGCCTCGCAAACTAAGAATGTGCATTGGAAGAAAGTAAAAGATCACTGTAGGGAGAATTTGAATAAAACGAATCGTGTTGATTCTAGTATTAGCCATAAGCGTATTGTATTTAATTCGAATTCTAATACTATTTTCAAACCATGTAATGATGTCTGCGTGAATTCTGTTACTAATCATGATTGTGGTGTGAATGCTTTGTCTAATGCGGTCATATCCCCGCTAATATTGTTAATGCAAAATATCATTCTAAGAAGGCTAAAAGGCAAAGGCGAAAGAAAGTTAGAAAATAAAGGAAACCCACAGAAGAACATTTAGTAAGATAGGTTATCAATGGATACCATTGGCCATAAGGTTAATCGACTATGCCCACTAGAAAATGGATGCCTCTTGGTAGAACTATTCCTTAAGAAGTGAACATACTTTGAATAGGGCAAATACGGACACTAGTATCGCATCTATTCATAATGATTCCATTGCTTCTATTTCGATATGGATGTTTCTATTTCGATGTGGGTGTTCCAATCATCATTACTAACCAAATGGAACCCATTCTTGCATGGGGATCCCAATTATCCGCTTATCCATTCTTGTCTCGTGTTCAACTGCAGATCGTTCAAATCGTTCGTGGTACCGGACTCAGTTGTTCCAAGCATATGATTTGAGACCGGTCATGCTCATGAACTTCGTGAGTAAATTCATCGGACGATTAGATTCGGAACGACCATTTTGGAGCTATTATGGGTTATGGAGATTATGTGGTTGGTAAAAGTGTGATTTCAAGGGTATATTATGTGGAAGGTCTTGGTCATAATTTGTTCTCTGTTGGTCAATTATGTGATTCCGATCTAGAAGTGGCTTTTAGAAAACATACTTGTTTCATTAGAGAACTAGATGGTGTGGAATTATTAAGAGGTACTCGTGGTTCTAACCTATACACCATCTCTATCGAAGACATGATGAAGTCTTCTCCAATCGCTTGTCATCAAAGGCTTCTAAAACAAAATCATGGTTATGGCATCGCTGTCTCAATCACTTGAACTTCGGCACCATTAATAACCTTTCCGAAAGGATCTTGTCGAGGCTTACCCAGTTAAAATATGAAAAGATCATCTTTGTTCACTTGCCAATTGGGTAAAAGCACGAAATATGCCCACAAACCAAAACCCACAAATTCAAGAATGGAAGTTCTTCATACCCTTCATATGGATCCATGCGGACCAATGAGAGTGCAAACGATAAATGGGAAGAAATACATTCTAGTAGTTGTTGATGACTACTCTCGATTTACTTGGGTAAAGTTTTTGAGGACAAAGGATGAAACTCGGATGTCATCATCAAACTAATCAAACAACTTGAGTTCGACTCAACAATACAATGTCGATTGTCCGAATCGACAATGGCACGAGTTTGTTAACAAAGACTTAATTCGCTTTTATGAAAGTGTTGGAATCACCATCAAAGAAGTGTTCCACGAACTCCTCAACGAACGGTGTAGTTGAAAGACGAAATCGAACTCTTGTGGAAGCCGCAAGAACAATGCTAATTTATTCAAAGGTTCCAATGTTTCTATGGGTCAAGCCATTGCCACCGCTTGCTACACCCAAAATCGCTCCCTTATTCATACCTCTCATGGAAAAACTCCATACGAACTTGTTCATAAACGAAAACCCGATCTCTCCTATCTTCGTGTGTTTGGTGCTTTGTGTTATCCAACGAATGATGGTCAAGACTTAGGAAAATTAAGAGCAAAGGCAGATATTGGAGTTTTGTTGGTTATGCACCAAACAAGAAGGGTTACCGAATCTACAACAAGAGAACTCGAAATATCATGGAAACAATTCACGTTACGTTCGATGAGTCGACCGGTCAAATGGCTCTGGACAATCCAGCCTCGACCCGCACTTCAAAATAGTCCCATTGGTTCATCCCTTGTACCAAATTCCTCTCCAAAGAACTCCATATGTACCTCCAATCAAGATGATTTGAAGAAATTGTTTGATCCGATGTTTGATGAACACTATGAGCCAAGTGCTAATGATCCGTCAATTCCTACAACAGAGGCTGCTCATATCCCCGTGAATGAAGTCAATCCTTCGCCTCAATATCACTAAGTCAAGAAGCGCTGCTGCGATCACTCTGTCTCATCAACAAATCATCAATCTTCAAATGTACATCATGGAACTGCTTCGCATCAATGATGAAGTTAATCCTTTGCTACTCCCGAAGATGCTCCATTTGAAAACATATTTGCTCCTCGAATCATCATCGAACCATCTTCATCGGAGACATCGACTCGCTACTTCAGTTCCACAACAACAACCACATGAACACCTCAGAAAATGGACACATGATCATCCACTAGACAACATCATTGGAAACCTCTCTCGTCCAGTATCCACAAGGAAACAACTTGCAACCGATGCCTTATGGTGCTTCTTCAACTCCGTACTCTCTAAGATCGAACCTAAAGACGTTAAAACTGCTATGAATGAAGATAGTTGGTTCAATGCCATGCAAGAAGAAATTCATGAGTTTGATCGACTTGATGTATGGGAATTAGTACCTGCTCCAGATTGTGCTATGATCATTGCTCTAAAATGGATCTTCAAAGTGAAACTTGATGAGCATGGTGATGTGTTAAAGAACAAGGCTCGATTGGTTGCAAAAGGATACCGTCAAGAGGAGGGTATTGACTTTGAAGAATCATTTGCTCCTGTTGCTCGTATCGAGGCAATCAGAATATTCTTGGCTAATGCTGCAAGTAAGAACATGATAGTCTATCAAATGGATGTAAAGACGGCGTTTCTTAATGGAGATCTTAAAGAAGTCGTCTACGTCAGCCAACCTGAAGGCTTTGTGAATCCAGAGCATCCTACTCACGTTTATCGTTTGAAGAAGGCTCTTTACGGTTTAAAGCAAGCTCCAAGGGCATGGTACGATACGCTATCAAAGTTTCTTCTATCTACCGGATTCAGCAAAGGAGCAGTTGATCCAACATTGTTCACCAGAAAGTCAGGCAAACATTTAATTCACGTTCAAATTTATGTTGATGATATCATCTTTGCCTCGACTGACCCCAATGAATGTGACCGTTTTTCTAATGAAATGGGTTCTAAATTTCAAATGTCAATGATGGGACAAATGTCATTTTTCTTGGGATTACAAATTTCACAAAGTCCCGGAGGCATTTTTATAAATCAATCTAAATATGCAAATGAGATTTTAAAGAAATTTGGATTTGTTTCTTGTGACACCGTTGACACTCCCATGATTGAACGTACCAAGCTGGATGAGGACCTCTTAGGGATCATGGTAGATCAAACGAAATACCGTAGTATGATTGGATCCCTGATGTACCTCACAGCTAGTAGACCAGACATCTTGTTCGTTGTGTGCATGTGTGCTAGATATCGTGCTAAGCCTACTAAAAGGCACCTTGAAGCGGTTAAACGGGTCTTCGGTATCTCCAAGGAACCATCAATATGGGACTTTGGTACCAAGGACACCGGTATGTCACTAACGACCTATGCAGATGCCGATCATGCAGATGTCAAGATACTCGTCGAGTACGTCGGGAGGTGCTCGGTTTTGGGTGATAAGCTTGTGAGTGGTCTTCAAAGAAGCAAATGAGTACTTCTATTTCCTCTACAGAGGTGAATACATAGCCATGTCATCTTGTTGTGCTCAAATCCTTTGGATGAGATCCCAATTATCGACTATGGCTTTGAATTCAACAAAATCCTCCTGTCTTGTGATAATAAAAGTGCTATTGCCTCTCATGCAACAATGTTCAACACTCAAGAGCAAAGCACATCGATATTCGACATCATTTCATCCGGAGCAAGTGGAAAACGGTGTGGTGGAACTCTATTTTGTGAAGTCGAATACCGCTTAGCGACATCTTCACCAAAGCTCTTCCAAGAGAACGTTTTGAGTTTATTCTTCCACGACTTGGCTTGAAAAGCCTTCAACCGAAACACTCAAACGTCTTCGTGAGGAAGTCGAGGAGTAAAGGTCTTCCTTCATCTATCTCTTGTAAATATTTATTCGAAAAACAAAATACAAAAATATAAAACTTTCAAAATCCATAAAAATTTGAAAAAAAAAAAAAATATATATTGTCATTTTGTCATGTTTTCTCGATTCGATTATATCTACGGTTTTGTGTTGTCATTCAAAGAATGACACGGACTTTAGATGTTGTTCAATTTTCAAAAAAAAAAAAAAAAATCAAAAATATTTTTGGGAGAAAGTGAAACAATGGTTTATTGTCATTTCAGGCAGTAACCCGCTTTTCAAAGAAAGAACAGAGCCATGCTTTATCTTGGTTTTCAAATCTAATGCTCTGATTCTTTAAACAAATCCTTACTATCTAATGAAAACTAATTGCTTTGAAAAATAACTCGGACTTTATTTTTGGAAATCATTTGGACTTAAAGTGTGTCAAAATATCTATCTCTCAATCAACAACTTAGGTCATTGATTGAGGGGGAGAATGATTTCAATTAAATTAAAAAGTTATGTGTCATTCAATTGTTTTCAAAAGATAATCATGCATGTTTAATCAATGGAGTCCAAAGTCTCAAAATCTGATCCTTATCAGTTAAAACGCTTTCATAATCAAGTCACAATTCTCCTTAAAAGCTTTCCAAATCAATTTAAATCTACAGAGATCACAAATCTCAAATGATTTGATAATTGTGATCGGGGAGAACTTGTGATTTAAATTGGATTTAATCGATAATTCGGTAAATGGTTTTATAAGGATGTACAAGCTCTCCTTCCCACATGTGCCAAACTATTTCAAATTTTCCATGCACAGTTGAGGGGAGCATCTATCTTAAACCACAAAGATCCGAAACGTGATCAATTTGTTTCAATGTGCGTCTGTTCCTCTTGTATGTGCAAAACTCTTTCAAACCTCAAGGCACATATTGAGGGGAGCAAGCTTATGAAAACCTCATCCTCCCTTATATGCTTTATCTACTTGTTTTGATCGGGAAGTGATGTTGATATCTTTTAGAAAATGGTAATCAAAGAAGTTAATTCTTTCTCTTGCCTCCGTGTGCAAAACGATTTCACTTGATGCACATGTTGAGGGGAGCTCTTGTTCTAAAAATATCAAAAACAATTCGGTACAAAATGCTTTGATAATATATCATAAGTATCCGGATTGATTTTCAAATGGTTTTCAATTGGTTCCAATGGCGGATGAACAATACCAAATAGACCGACCAACTTTACTTTATGTATGGTGATATAAGGATGATAAGGTTAGGTATTTGTTCCCATGATCCGCCGAACCGGAGGGATCTACCGAGGACAATCCACTAGATAGTGTAGAAGTCCTTAGGTATATTGGAAAAAGGAGAAAATGAGATGTGGGAAGAGTGCGGACTAAGACCGAACTAGTACTGGAATAAACCCAACAAGGTTCTAGTCATGAAGTCTCGGTAAGCAATCAAGGGTTGAAGAATGAAAAGAATTGAATGTGAAAAGGGTGAAAAGAAATAGCCTCCATTTATTCAACCTTAGGGCGTAAACCGGGTTCAATTCATATGCTACCGGTGGTTACCAAGGTAACATCGGTATTGAAGACAAGACGTCATGGACCCGGTGACGCACCGCACTACATCTTCCCAAACCACTCAAGTTCCTATTAAAAGGGCTTGTTTCATTCTCACGGGGAACCTACATAATCTATCGACTTTCTCTTAGAGATTGTTGATATTGAAGAAGGAGACCCTCTCCCTAGTCTCCGACACAGGAACCAAATATGCACAAATTGAGTCTAGAGCCACGAGATCATCAATAAATCTCATTAGGACACTTTCAATGAAGACTCTCTGTTTCACACAATGTGGAAAGAGAGATTATATCTTGAGTCCTACGCATTATCCTTGTGGTATTGCCAGAACATCCGAGTGATATGCAAACATATTCACAATGAAGATGGAAAGCCTTCTGGAGCCAACATCAAACAAGCTCCCGGTGGGTGGCATGTGAGATCTATTCTATAGATCAACCATGTGACAACCGAATGAAACAATGGGGCGATTCAATCTTTTGAATCAATCTCGTTCGAGTTATGGATTGACGGATACCTTTGAAAACCGGTCATTGTGCTTAAAACTCTTTTCTTTAGCACATCGATCGTGTACTTATATTTCAAAATAAAAGGTGTTTATGATTGATAATTGATTTTCATCAAAACCTTCGTTGTATTGCAAAACAATTTCTAGTAAGCGATACACGATTGCTTTTCAAATCTCTTTTCATCAATCGGTGAATCTCAATTACCGGGTTCACTCACTCCGTGTTGTCTTCTTTGAGACGTTCCGGTTTGAGAACGGCTAGAACAAATGCGAAACCCCGTCAAGGAAATTCTTGAATTATACCGATCACAGCAAGACTTGTACCGATCAACGGGAACCGTGGGCGTGTACCTCAATTCAACAAAAGTGATCAAAGACACTCTTGTGTGCTTTATTGCTAACTGCTTTATGCAGAACACCCTACGTTTGCGGTGATCGAATGGAGCGGTCAATCCATAGCCGCATGCTCACACAACACATTCATTTCCAAAGAAATCATGATTAGTGCATCAATGACTCGATATTATCACTCCATGCTTCGCTACTGCTGCGCCAATATCATGAATCAACGAAAGCTTCCGCTACTCGATGAGAAGATATCATGATCCGAATGTGAGCATGTCGGTCCGAAAGTCACAACATCACATTATACCAACACCACAATGGATGAGTCAGAGATTGATGTTTGCTGATGATCTCAAAACTGGCTCAAAACTCATTATCACGTGGATCAGTAAAAAGACCTCCACTTGGATTAACCAAACATGCAATGAGAAGAATCAATGACTACGAGCTTCGGAGCAAAGTACTACACAAAGAATGCAAGAACAATTTTTATGTAATATCTGTTTGTATTCAATGTAATTTTAGTATATGTTTGAGGTGACCTCCCTTAGGGGGAGATTGTTAGGATTTAGTAAATCCAAGTATTAAAGAGTCGGTCACCTCAAGTATATGTAATCGTTAGTAAGCTCGTAGTCGTAGATTAATATAAGTTAAGTAGTATTTAGTTTAAGTAACACCGTGGAGGACGGACGGGTCTTTACCCACTGTATGCCTGATCCACAACCCGATAGGTGGCGATTTATGTAAAGACTATAAATACTCTCTACCTTCCAAGGTAGAGTTGGAGCTCATAATAAGATTTTTCTTTCTCTCACTAAAGTTCCCTAAACCTCTAACTTTCTCTCTAGAACTCATCTTGTACGCCTACTTTGGTTATGGTTTGATGTGTATGTGAAATCCAATATGTTACAGACGAAATTCTGTTGTCTTTTATTCGATGTCGGTTAACAAACAGGAATTTCCTTGGGCTTTGCCTGGTGGCTTAGCTATTTCACAATATTGGGAAATCCCGCGATAATAAGGGGCTATGATGAGTTTCAACGGGTCATGCTAAAAGCGAGACAACCTACACCTTGGCACGACAACCTGTTGGGGTTGCAACCATGGTGGGCGCGTCCGATTTTTCTAAATGTCACCCTATCTGATCCTCCTTTTGTAACGTAGCAGACAACGGAGCCTTCACCTTTCGTCATTGGTAGGTGCCACTTCATTTCATGCTAAGTGAATAACTTTTGTTGTCGCATTAACGATTGAATATCAAATATTAGAATTGTATGCATAGTGGATTAACTTTCAGTTATCTCTGGGTTAGGTTTTGGGTCGGCACGATTCACGGATCAAAAATATTGGGGTGAAAGCAGGGCATTGACATTTATGGTTTACGAGATGTGTCATGGTTTAGTTTTAAAGTATTAAACACCATGTTCGTGACGTTTTGGCCTAGCTTTATATTGTATCAACTAAGTTCTTTACGTCCATGTTTTTTATTTTTCAAACATTGGAAAGTATATCAGATGTGATCTTTCTATAATTTTTAAGCATTAAAGAAAGGGCTCATAGTACCTCTTATCGAACTGAATAGTCATGGAATCGATTCGAATATTTCCAGTTGGAAGAACATCGCAATCTTCGTTTGCTAATATTGATGCGAGACATTTAAGATACTGGTATGTTCTAATTTTCTCCTCGAATTCCTTTCATTGTCGCAATGGTCTGGCAGTACGTTTGCCGAAGACCTTTGCACAAAGGTTGTCGAAATAGCAAAATGGATTTGAGGGGGAGATTGCGGAACAAAGTAGCTTCTTTCTAAAGAAAAAAGGAACAAAAAACCAAAGAGCTTATTACCGGTTTGGTTATTTGTTTTTTCCGTTTAAGTGGTAATTGACTATATACTTTCTTTTTTAGGAACTTTAAGATGCGGTTTTCCTTTTTTTGGTTCCGGGCTATAATTGGGACAATGATTGGGCGACGAAGTTCGCCAAGAAAAACTAATCCTACTTGATGTCTTGGGATTGCTTTTTCTTGGTTGAATATTGATCATCACATTGTGAGGTAATAGGATGGTACACGTGGGCGAAATGCTATTCTTGAATACACGAAGCGCTTTTGCATAGCGATGGTTCGATTGGAGAAAACATTGTTCGTTTAACACTACGATACTTCAAAGTTTGAGAAAGGCCTTATCTTGGTGTGGCGTTCGATGCTTGTGACCATCGAGGTTTCCTTCTCTTTCTTTTCCTACACTTTTAAGGCTTATTATTGATGGTAATTCAAACCTTTAGCCGTGTCTTTGGGCGGGCTTGTTTATTATAACGCACCACGGCGGCTTTTGTTGCTTTCTTATGGTCCTTGCGGTGGTAATTGACTCTATACTTTCTTTCTTCAAGAACTTTAACATCGTGATACGCGTACAACGCTGTTCGGGGTCAAAGGAACTTCCTTTTAAATCGAGCAAGTTTTCAACACCCTAGGCGATGAACCTAATCATTGTAGTGTAGTATTAGGGTAAGCCTCGGGAATTGATATCGTTCTCTGGGGAATAGGAATGCTAGTGAGAAATTACTACGCTAAGGTTGGGGTTGAGGAAGATTATTATTTTATCTTTTTATATTTTTAGGAAATGGAAAGGTACGAATCTCGGGGTTTGGATTTGGGGTTGGTATTTCTCGATTACTCAACTATTATCTAATTATCTAAACTAAGGTGAGTGTAGTCTATGTCTATTGTTGTGTGCGCTTATGATGATTAAAAATGTGTTTACTTAGATGTTATTACTCCTAGTTATCTCCTATTGATGGTTGAATTGTCACGTCCTTATTCTTAACGTTGTGTTTCTAAGGTCGTAGGGTATGCGTTATCCACAACTCTTTGAAGCTACCTAAGGTTAATGACTACGAAATCTCTAGGATTCATAAACTTAACACTAAGGTTATCTTTGGATATTTAGCCTACAATTCCACTAGTAACTATAAGCTAAGGTTCAACAAAGACTATCAAGCATTAATAACACAACAAATGACCTATCGCAATACTAGGTCAATCACAATTAAGATAAGAGACAACCAATCAATATTCAATACCTAGGTTTCATAGATCTAAGCAAACACATAAGTAAATTAGCGAACATGGAGAACATGCAAGCATACACACAAACAATTGAAGACATGATTAATTCAATGAAGTAAAATACTTATCTTGTTGTAAAATAGGTATGGAACCCTAAGATCATGCCTAAGACACCTTGGTTCGGTTTAGGTTTTACTCCACAAAACTACCTCTCTAAAACTGAAAAATTCGGATTATATATATAGTGTTACAAAATGCGACGGCGTCACTCTTTAATTATGACGCCATCGGGTTGCCGCCATTAGGGTTTCGTCTTGGCCACGTCAACTCTGTGACGACGTCACCTTATGCTTGTGACGCCGTCGGCTTCAACCTCTGACGCCGTCTGGATCCAAATCTAGGCCGTCTAAGTTGCGACGCCCTACTCTTTTAAACCTGATGCCGTCACTTGTAAATTAGCAATATGCTCTCTGAGTCGTCTCAAGATGTCTCGCGACGGCGTCGCATTTAAGTAGTGATGCCGTCTCCTTCAATTTCAGCAACTTGAGTGTCTCGATTCTTGACTTTGGCCATTTTCTTCATATATTCGCGCTTTTTCGTCCGAATAAGTGTCATTCCAGCAATTTTCCTTCAAGAGACTTAAAAAGTGAAAAGGAACGTAATTAAGTAGTAACGGATACAAAAGTGATCAATTAAGGGCTTAAATGACCCCTCAAAAGTTTACCTTTTAAATCCTTATCAAATATCCCTACACTTGGTATTTGCTTGTCCTCAAGCAAATGTGCTTTTAGCCAATTAATTTATAAGTTAGGAGCCATGAAGCATTAGTTTAGAACGATTCACAACACATATAAGCCCGGCAAAAGTCATAACAAGTACAAAAATTAGATACTAGCACCTCACAAGTGGTGTTTGGATACTCTCATCTCTCGGGTGTATATGAAATATATCAAGTTAGAAATGGAAGATAAACACTCATTAACCGGTCCTAGTAAATAGATTACCATAGGCTTGAGACTAGATCAAACCTCCATCACTTTGGCGTAAGCACCTAGGAAAAACTATCCAAGAGGCATTTTAAAGGGTTGTAACGTTAGGCTTAGGGTAGGGAAACAAAGGGTTTGGTGGGATAGGCGATTTAGTGGTGGCAAGTGAAAAATATTTATGTTACAAGCATGCGAAGAATGGCGTTGCTAAGCCAAGACTCGACACTCTAAACTCTAGATAAATTGAAACAAACAAACATAAATTTAAAGATAGATGTAGGATGGTAGCCCGTATGTTTTTTTCATTTTTTTTATAACACTCTATTTTTTCGATTTTTTTTAATACACTTTTACTCTACCATCCTCTACGATAACATCAAAATGATAGGGATTTATAGGCACATCCCTACACTTGAGTTTTTATTACTCTAACACTAATTTGACCCGAATTGAAAAGATCAAAACACTTGGAGTACATTATTACGCAAATAAAGGGAATTTGAATTTAACGTTCCCTTCCCGTCATTTCATAAAATTTAACTTTTCCCATGAGTCCCAATCGTCCAAAAGCGTGTACAAAGGATATGACTCGACTTAGCAATTTATGCAAGCAACTAGATAATTGAACTAAGGGTTTAGTATGATAACAATAATGCACTAAAAGTGAGTGCATACAAGGTAGGCTAAGGCTATTTGGGTGTACATTTGGAGGTGGATTATAAACAATGCTCTTCATTGATATTCGGAAAGCAAAACATCACGAGAACCGCGAAAAGGATAGGCTCGAGGGGTTAACTAGGGGTATCGTGTACTAAAGATGAGTACAACGCAAGGGTGTGGGGGAATTACTCAACCGATGTGGAAGAAGTAATTATATTACGGGTATCAAATAAGGGTTATCCTAATGCCTCTTATCATTTAGTTATTCCTAACTACACAAGTGTATTCTCACTAGCAATCTCGGAATGCATCACAAAACAAGTTCTACAATCTATTATACTACCGGTTCACACTCGAAGCATTAAAGTGGAATGCTTTAATTCCTACAAATCTAAAGGCGAAGTGGTAAAGGGTTTTTGTGCTAGTCATATAACTTCCTATCCATGAGACGCTTTATTAAGACTAATGGCCCACTCCTACATGTTATGAAAAATTTTAAATTTGGTGCCAAAATTACCCTAACCGATATTTCTCATGATTTATTACACAAATGAAATTGGACAAGGCAAACAGTCAAGGATAAGCATAGTTTCAAAGTTCCCGTTTTATTTTCCCTCCCTACACTTAAACTGAACATTGTCCCCAATGTTTCCCAAAAGTATCAAAGTTATGATAATGGAAGGTAATTAAAAACGAAAGAAACTAGTACTCCCCTGATTAGCTCGGTAGAATCCGTGCGAAGTAGTGGTTAAATCTTTCTTCAAGAAGAGTGTTTGCGTTAAAAGCTCCTTCCAATCTTATGTATCTTCTTCTTGATAAATTAAACCTGCATACTTGAAGAAAACAAATAAAACCTTCGCGTAAAATCGGTGGTAACAATATATATATGACTCTACTAAACTAGGATATAATGCTTGTGGAATGGATGTTTACAGATTTTCTAGAAAATTAAGACCTGGAAAATTCCAAAAATTTATAAGTAGCTCAGAAAACGAGAAAAATTAGTAAGCGGTTTCTACTCCTCCCGACGCCAGTTGCCCCGACGCCAGTTATCCCAACAAGCCGGTCTCGATTTTCGGAAAAATTACGGAAAATTTTATCTTTAAAATCGGAAAAATTTCTGCAAAACATCCATTATGACTCGATACAAGCATTTGACTCGAACAAACACACATGTATATCTTTTAAATAATTGTAATTCTCATGTTCACGTTCTTTTTAAAACGTGTGTAATCCTCCTACACTTATCCCTTATGTAAAATACCTTTATATGTAATTAAGGCGAGGTTAAAGACAAAATAAAGCATTTTACAAATTTAAACATGAGAATAAACAATCAATAAAAGATATACGACACAAACAAGCAAACAATTAAGCATGGGTTGCCTCCCACGAAGCGCTTTTCTTTATTTATGAGTCTTGTAGCTAGACTCGACGTCGTGCCCCTACGTGACTTCATTACCGTCACCTTCTACCTCATGACGGTCTCTATTGGGGTTTTCCATGTTATAGTAATGCCCTATTATGCATCTTTCTAAGAAGTCATCTTCTCCCTAATCCGTTCTATATTCCGGTCCTAGTTTCAAGCAATCCTTATAGAACCCGAAAATCTTATTCATCACATAATCAACTCCCTTTTCCTTATCTTCCTCATTCCTATAGTAGACTGATAGCTTAAATTCTTTTTCATCATTAGATAGCGATGAAAATTTCTCAATCTTAAAGGGCATTTGGTAGGCTACATCATCGGTCTCATCCTTGAATCTCACTATTCCTATCGACGGATCATAAGTCATCCGGTTTTCTATGAAAGGCCTTCCTAGAATAACGTAGGACAAGCTAGGATCTCTGGCCGTACTAATATTGTAAAACCCTAAAATCGTTAAACTGCGATATGACCATTTTGCCCCTAAAACTATGAATCCGTAAAAATACTCGAGCTCGCCCAATACTTATGCAAATAAAACTATAGAGAATATTGGAGATTTAATTCATTCATTTAACTTACAAAATATAAGTAACATAATTAAAATGTAATTACATCCAATTTAATTACAAAATAAGGTATATAAATTAAAGTATAACAAGGAGAAATAAAACATATGGAAGTATAAATTTTCACCCAAAATTTCGGCCATGAACCCCCTCCCCACGCCTAATACTAATTCCAAATCATTACCATATAAGAGTAATCTTATCCCTTTAAAATTGTAACTACCTATTCAATATATTACAAAATAAAACCCTAGTTTGTCTCCTCTAAAATTCGCTTCCGAAACCAAAAGGACCGAAAACCTTTCTCCACCCACTCTCTTTGTGTCGACTTTTAAGCTCGGTCCTAGGAGAGCATTCGAGAGCTTTCAAGCAGGTTGGTTTTGCGCTTCTACACTCCGTCTTGGTGGCTGGTTCTGGTCGTGGGTTTAAGGACTCAAAGGAGAGTCTTTTGTTAGTCTTTCGGTGTTGCTTCTCATTATTTTATACGCTACATCAGGTATATGGAATCCTCTTGTTTCCTCTTTGTTTTTCAATTCTAGTCGTGTGTTTTACAGCCTTTACGCGCTTGTTTTTGGACTCCTAATGATTAGGTTATAACATGTTTTTAACTTAAGTTTAACAACCTGAATATGAGCCATGTTGGAGTCGACTTGAGCCTTGTAAAAAATCTGATTTTGGTTATTAATCTGGTCGTGTACTGATAACGCTACACGCGTCGTTCGGGGTCAAGGAAACTTCCTTTTCTTCGAGCAAGTTTTATAACACCCTAGGCAGTGAACCTAATCGTTGTAGTGTAGTAATTAGGGTAAGCCACGGGTATTGATATCGTTCTCTAGGGGAATAGGAATGCTAGTGAGAAGTTACTACGCTAAGGTTGAGGTTGAGGAAGATTATTTTTGTATTTTTATATTTTTTAGAAATGGAAAAGGTACGAATCTCGGTATTGGATTTGGGGTTGGTATTGCTACCGATTACTCTACTATTATCTAATTATCTAAGCTAAGGTTGTGATAGTCTATGTCTAATTGATGTGTACTCGTATGATAGTTTAAAGATGTGTTTACTTAGGTTTTACTACTCCTTAATTATCTCCTATTGATGGTTGATTTGTCACGTCCTTATTCCTAGTTGCGTTGTGATTCTAAGGCTATAGGCGTGCTTATTTCCCTAACTCTTTGAAATTACCAAAGGGTCTTGTTTACAAATCCTCTAGTGATTTATAGACGCCTACTCTACGGTTGTCCTTGAATACTTTATCCTACAATTACCTAGATAATTATATTCTAAAGTTCACAAAGAAAAGTCAAGCATTAAGTACACAACGAATAATCTAGCGCACTCTAGATCATTAGTCAACTAAGATAAGTATCAACCAATCAATATTCAATAATTAAGTTTCATATTCCCTAAGCAAACACACAAATAATCTAGCCGGACATGGAGAACATGCAAGCATACACACAAATAATCAAAGACATAATTAAATTAATGAAGTAAATACTTATCTTGATGTATAATAGGGTTTAGAACCCTAAAATACTGCACAAGAAAGCCTTGGTTCGGTTTTAGGTTTTTACTCCAAAAGACTACCCACAAAACCGAAAATTCGGATTCTATATATAGATTACATCTGCGACGGCGTCACCTTATGTTTCGTGGCGCCGTCGTGTCGCCGTCATTAGGGTTTCGTCTTGGCCACGTAAACCTTGCGACGGCATCACCTTATGACCGTGACGTCCCCTTCACTCCGACGCCGCCTTGGTGCATCTAGGCCGTGCCGAGTTACGACGGCCTACTCCTTTAGAACCCGACGTCCCTTGAAAACATGCAATTCGCTCGACCCGTCATAAAATTCCTTCCCGACGGCGTCGCAGATATGCAATGACCTTGTCGCCTTATGTTTCAAACTTTGAGTGTCTCGATTCGACTTTGGCCATTTTCTTCGTATATTCGCGCTTTTCGTCCAAATAAGCATCATTCCAAAGATTTTGCCTTCAAGAGACCTAAAAGTGAAAAGGAACGATATTAAGCAATAACGGATCTGTATGATCGAATAAGGGCTTAAATGACCCCTTAAAAGGTACCTTTAAAACCTTATCAAATATCCCTACACTTGGTATTTGCTTGTCCTCAAGCAAATGTGCTTTTAGCCAATTAATTTATAAGTTAGGGGTCATGAAGCATTCATTCAAAGCGGTCCACAACACATATAAGCCCATAAAAGTCATAACAAGCATGGAATTACATACTAGCACCTCACATGGGGTGTTTGGATACTCACATCTCTCTCGGTGTATATATGAAATATAACAAATCGAAATGGAAGATAAACACTCATTAACCGGTCCTAGTACATAGATTACCATAGGCTTGAGAATAGATCAAACCTCCGTCGCTTTGGCGTAAGCACCTAGGAAAGACTATCAAAGAGGTCTTTTAAAGGGTTGTAATGTTAGGCTTACGGTAGGGAAATGAAGGGTTTGGTGGGATAGGCTATTTAGTGGTGGATAGTCAAAAATCTCTATGTTGCAAGTATACGAAGAATGGCGTTGCTAAGCCAAGACTCGACACTCTAAAACTCTAGGCAACGAAAATAAACAAACATAATTTAAAAGATAGATGTAGGATGGTAGCCCGTATTTTTTTTTTTTTTTTTTTTTTTTTTCAAATTTTTATTTTTATTTTTTTTTTTTTTTTGCATACACTTTTACTCTACCATCCTCTACGGTACATCAAAATGATAGGGATTTATAGACACATCCCTACACTTGAGTTTTTATTACTCTAACACTAATTTGACCCGAATTGAAAAGATCAAAACACTTGGAGTACATTATTATGCAAACAAAGGAATTTGAGTTTAACGTTCTCTTCCTATATTTCATAAACTTTAACTTTTCCATGAATCCCAATCATCCCAAAATCGTATACAAAGGATATGACTCGACTTAGCAACTCATGCAAGCAACGGATAATTGAACTAAGGGTTTTGGGTGATAACATAAATTGCACTAAAAGTGAGTGCAATAAAGGTAGGCTAAAGCGATTTGGGTGTATATTTGGGGTGGGGTGTAAACAATGCTCTTCATTGATATCCCGAAAATCGAAACATCACGAGAACCGCGAAAAGGATAGGCTCGAGGGGTTAACTAGGGTATCGTGTACTAAAGATGAGTACAACGCAAAGGGTGTGGGGAATTACTCAACCGAGGTGGAAGAAGTAATTATATTACGGTATCAAACAAGGGTTTATCCTAATGCCTCTTATCATTTAGTTATTCCTAACTACACAAGTGTAGTCTCACTAGTGATCTTGGAATGCATCACAAAACAAGTTCTAGAATCTAATATACTACCGGTTCACACTCTAAGCATTAAAGATGAATGCTTTAATTCCTACTAATCTAAGGCGATCCTCACATTTTGGGTGGAATTTAGGTGGTAAGGTTTTGTGCTAGTCATGCAACTTCCTATCCATGAGGCGCTTTTGTTAAGACTAATGTCCCACTCTTATACGTCATGAAAAATTTTAAATTTGGCTAAAATTACCCTAACCTACATTTTCTCATGGTTTATTACACAAATACACTTGGACAAAGCAAATAGTCAAGGATAAGCATAGTTTCAAAGTTCCCGTTTTATTTTCCTCCCTACACTTAAACCGAACATTGTCCCCAATGTTCCCGAAAATATCAAAGTTATGATAATAGAAGGTAATTAAAAACGAAAGAAACTAATACTCCCCGATTAGCTCGGTAGGATCCGTAAAAGTGGTGGTTAAATCTTTTCCAAGAAGAATTTTTGCGTGAAAGGCTCCTTCCAAACTTGTGTAACTTCTTCTTGACAAACTAAACCTCGCACACTAGAAGAAAACAAACGAAACCTTCGCGTAAAATCGGCGGTAATAATATACATAAGACTCGATTTAAACTAGGATATAATGCTTGTGGAATGGATGTTTACGAATTTGTTTTGAAAGTTAAGATCCGAAAAATTCCAAAATTTTACAAGTAGCTCGAAAACGAGAAAAAGTAAGTGATGTTTTTATTCCTTCGGCGCGTCGCCGTGCAATCTGACGCCGTCGGTTATCCCGACAAAAAGCGGTGCGATTTTTCCGGAAAATTTGCATCTTTAGAATCTGGAAAACTTCGCAAAACATCCATTATGACTCGATACAAGCATTTGACTCGAACAAACAAACATATATATCTTTTAGTTAATTGTTATTCTCATGTTCACGTTTCTTATGAAAACGTGTGTAATCCTCCTACACTTATCCTTTATGTAAAATACCTTTATATGTAATTAAGACGAGGTTAAAACAAAATAAAGCATTTTACAAATTCAAACATGAGGACAAACAATTAATAAAAGATATATGACACTAACAAGCAAACAATTAAGCATGGGTTGCCTCCCACGAAGCGCTTTTCTTTATTAAAGAGTCTTGTAGCTAGACTCGTAGTCCTACTCCTACGTACCGATATAAGTAAGTCTATCCTCAACAATGTCGTAGGGATCAAACTTATCATTTAAGTTCCTAGTAGTACGTTCGGTTAAATATGCCTTTTCAAACATCTCACCATCGGGATCATAGATTTGTATCCTAATGTGCCACCTTCCATTACCATCGCTAGGCGTTCTATTCCAATTCTACATGTGTTCGGATTTCTCAACTATCCATTTATTCATGACAAGATTAACGGGCAAGCATCCTAGGAACTCGATCATCTTCCTAAATACTAAGGCGTCCTCGAACGGGTTCACTTCTATATCCCTAGCCAATTCTTGTTCTTGGAAAGTTGCTACACTAGCAAAGGCCTTATCTAGGTAAAAAGGTCTTTGGGGGCCTATGATGTTCTTCTCAATCCAAGGTCCATATCGAGAAGGCTCTCTATCCAACCTAATCTCTTGTGGGATTTCCTCATCCTTGTAGTACGAATGCCTTTTGACATCGTAAACCGATCTAGCACTCCCTCTCCTACCACTATTTTGGACATCTTACAATCGATGATGGCACTAGCGGTAGCTAAAATCCTCTTCCAACTAGTAATGGGCATGTCGGGTCCTTATTCATGTCTAGCACATGAAAGTCGGCCAAAAGAGTCAACTCTCCTACATGTACTACCATGTCCTTTATTATTCCAACCGGACGTGCTATACTACCGTCCGCTAATCCTAAGATAGTTTCCGTTGGTTCAATTTTACCTAAGTTGAGGCTTCTATGAAGGGACAACGGGCGAGATTGATGCATGATCCTAAATCGGCTAAAGCATCGAGTGGCTTGGAAGTTCCAAGTCTACACGGAAGAGTGAATAGCCGGGATCATCTAACTTCTTAGGTAAGTTGTTTCGCAAAAGGCGGACCCATGTTTCCCAAGCCTAAGTTCTAACTCATATTTTCTTTTAAAGCATTATAATAAGGTGCATGAGCTAAGACTTCAAGAATTGGTTTCTCTTGATAGAGTTCCTTGTACTCCTCCTCTAAACTAGGTTTGGATTCTTGGCTAACGGGTTTCTCAGAGTAGGCTTTACCAAAGGTGCCGGGCCTTGGTATTTCTTGGATGACTTGGAACCCTTTTGATAGCATTTACCGAGTGAACCGTTGGGTGAGAGGGCATGAATGTGTGTTCTCCCATGATGAACTAGAACATGAAGTCGATGCAATCGAATTCACTTTGGGTTCTTTATGGTATCACTTGGGAGTGCTCCAATTTCCCGCTCATTGAAGGCTTTTAAGAGGGCATCAAGCTTGGTTGTCATCTCGCTCTGTTTTTGCTTAAACTCGGCTTCAAGCTTATTCAATCGAGTTTCTTGGGATGACAAAAATCTAGATGCAATTGTTTCAATATTGGGGTTCCCGGTATTAGAAGAATTGAATCTGTTAGGCGAACTAGATGAGTTTTGGGGTGTGCTTGAGTTTTGGTTCCACTTAAGATTAGGGTGATTTCTCCATGAGGGTTGTATGAGTTTCCTAAGTTGTTTTGTTCGGTTTGAAAGTGTACCACTTATCTCCCGCCTCCGTCGACGTATGGAGGCGTAGTCCGCAAAAGCTTGTTCGGAGAGCCTTGAGCAATCACGAGTGTCATGGGGACCACTGCATAACTCACAAGGTAGAGTGATTTGATTCACTTGTCGTGAAGACTTAGGATTTTGTAGGAACTCATGAGGAATTTAACTTGATCTTCAAGTTCAATCATCCCACGGTCGGGAGGAGGCAAGGAGATTGCCTTGACGGTTTGGGAAGTTCACGGGGTCATCCCAACTTCGTTGTCATAGAGGCAAGGTCCTCTATTATTTCCCATGATTCTTCCGCGGTGAGATCACTAAGTTTTCCACCGCCGCTTGGTCAATGGATCGCTTAGTGGGAAAGTTGACATGATCATAAAAGATTTGGACTTGGAGCCAAAGATCAATGCCGTGATGAGGACTTTATGAAGTAAGTCCTTGAATCGGGTCCATGCTTCGTAGAGAGATTCACCTTGACGTTGTTGGAACATCAAGATGTCATTCCTAAGCTTAGTGGTTCTCCCGTGGGAAAAATTGAGCAAGGAAGCGAGAAGTAAGATCATCCCAACTTGAGATGGAGCCGGGGGAAGTCGCTCAAGCCAATTACTAGCTTGGTCCCGTAGAGAGAATTGGAAGAGACGCAGCGCGTGGTCTCCAGTAGTAGCATCAAGGTCGATGGAATCGACAATTTTGAGGAAATCCTCGATGTCGATTTGGATCTTCGGAACGAAGTCCATGGAATGCACATCCGCTTTGCACCAACCGGATGGTGTCGGATCGCAGGCCGTAGTTTGGGCTTGGTCGGGAAGCTCAATGGTGTTCCTATAACCTAGGTGGTTTGGTCTCGAGTACTCACCAAGAGTACGGGCTCTTGTCGTTTGGTGGTGGGTTGATGAGTGGTGGTTGGTTGTCACCTTCCATGGTGAAAAGTGATGGGTGTTACGAACAAAGGTCACGAAGAAGGGGATAGACTAAGAGAAAGCTAAAAATGAGAAAAATTTACTTGATAGGAATCAAGCAAAGAAACCTAAACGAGGTGGACTACTAACTAGCTATTCTATTCCCGGCAGCGGCGCCAAAACTTGATAACGCCACACGCGTCGTTCGGGGTCAAGGAAACTTCCTTTTCTTGAGCAAGTTTTATAACACCCTAGGCGTTGAACCTAATCGTTGTAGTGTAGTAATTAGGGTAAGCCACGGGTATTGATATCGTTCTCTGGGGAATAGGAATGCTAGTGAGAAGTTACTACGCTAAGGTTGAGGTTGAGGAAGATTATTTTTGTATTTTATATTTTTTAGAAATGGAAAAGGTACTGAAGCTCGGGTATTGGATTTGGGGTTGGTATTGCTACCGATTACTCTACTATTATCTAATTATCTAAGCTAAGGTTGTGATAGTCTATGTCTAATTGATGTGTACTGTATGATAGTTTAAAGATGTGTTTACTTAGGTTTTACTACTCCTTAATTATCTCCTATTGATGGTTGATTTGTCACGTCCTTATTCCTAGTTGCGTTGTGATTCTAAGGCTATAGGGCGTGCTTATTTCCTAACTCTTTGAAATTACCAAAGGGTCTTGTTTACAAATCCTCTAGTGATTTATAGACGCCTACTCTACGGTTGTCCTTGAATACTTTATCCTACAATTACCTAGATAATTATATTCTAAAGTTCACAAAGAAAAGTCAAGCATTAAGTACACAACGAATAATCTAGCGCACTCTAGATCATTAGTCAACTAAGATAAGTATCAACCAATCAATATTCAATAATTAAGTTTCATATTCCCTAAGCAAACACACAAATAATCTAGCCGGACATGGAGAACATGCAAGCATACACACAAATAATCAAAGACATAATTAAATTAATGAAGTAAATACTTATCTTGATGTATAATAGGGTTTAGAACCCTAAAATCTCGCACAAGAAAGCCTTGGTTCGGTTTTAGGTTTTACTCCAAAGACTACCCACAAAACCGAAAAATTCGGATTCTATATATAAGATTACATCTGCGACGCGCCACCTTATGTTTCGTGGCGCCGACGTGTCGCCGCCATTAGGGTTTCGTCTTGGCCACGTAAACCTTGCGACGGCGTCACCTTATGACTGTGACGCCGTCCCTTCGCTCTGACGCCGTCTTGGTCGCATCTAGGCCGTCTGAGTTCTGACGGCCTACTCCTTTAGAACTCGACGTCGTCCCTTGAAAACATGCAATTTCGCTCGACCCGTCGCAAAATTCCTTCCCGACGGCGTCGCGATATGCAGTGACGCCGTCGCCTTATGTTTCAAAGACTTTGAGTGTCTCGATTCGACTTTGGCCATTTTCTTCGATATTCGCGCCTTTTCGTCCAAATAAGCATCATTCCAGCATTTTGCCTTCAAGAGACCTAAAAGTGAAAAGGAACGATATTAAGCAATAACGGATACGAAGTGATCGAATAAGGGCTTAAATGACCCCTTAAAAGGTACCTTTAAAACCTTATCATGTACTTCACCCCACGTATGCTATAATAGACCTAATAACGTGTCCCATATAATGTCTAATCTAAAGCTAATCTCTACTTGGTAATTAGCACATAAAAGACATGACTTAAAAACTTTGTTAAACATGTCAATGAGGAGTATAAAATCTGGTCTTTGTGTCGTTGAAACCTGGTCGTGGGGGTTGATAGCCCTTTTGTGCACTTTTAAGCCTATAAACCATGTCACATGTATGTTATGTCGGGAGGGTTTGTGACCTGAATTAATGGGAGTATAAAAGCATGATTTTAACCTATGTTTGGCATCTTCAATACCTTAATAAACGTGCGTTTTGGGGTCTTAAAAATCTGGTCATGTATGCCTAAACTAGTCTTGCGTTTAACGCTATATAACTTGTCATATGAAACCTATAAAACGTACAAATGGAAGAGTACACGAAAGGCTATTAAAAGGAGTTATGTAAACACTTAACAATCAGTTTCTTAACCTTAATTAAGTGACATTATACATGTATAAAGCTGGTCCTAAAATACGATAAGTAAAACACTTAATATGTCTTTGTTTGGAGTACTTAAAACGCGTACAAACGGGCCTTATAAGTGGTGTAATAAATTGGTATTGAGGTGTATCGTTGGGGTAAATTTAAGGGCTGTTTAGAGGGGTTTTAAAAAGTGTATAAATCTGTTTTGGAGTTAAGAGTTTTGTTGTGTTAAAGTAAGGGTCGTATACGGGCTTATGTATATCATAAATAACACGATAAGATGGTAAATAACGTATAAGAGATTTGTAAGATGGAATTAAGGTGTCGTTGGTATTATCACATATTATTTTATTGATCTCGATCTAAAATACTTGAATACGTTAACTCTTATAACCTTATGTTAATCTACGTTAAAACGGGGACTTACACTTGTTATATGTATACTTATACGAAATACGTACTATTATTATATTATTGAGATTTAAGACTTAATTTACACATATAATGACTAGAGGGGTTAAATGAGTAAAAAGGAGATAAAAATAGTAAATTTACATATTAGACCCTACACTTTAGGATAATTACATATTAAACGCTAAACTTGTATAAATCGGCTTAAATGACCTTTAAATTACATAAAACACTTATTTATCGTAATGTGTCTCTAAATGCGTCATAATCAACTAACTTTCTAAATATGGAAACACGTCAAATATGGAAAGTTACTAATTATGGAAACACCTAAAATAGAAAGTTACTTAAAATGGAAAGATTACTAAAAGTGGGAACCTGCTAAATGGAAAGCCGTCTAAAACCAGTAATCTGATTCTTATGGAATGTTATCCAATTCGTATAGGTTCCAGGCGATGGGTTTGATCTCATTTCTTGATTTTGCTTTCATTGTTGATTTGCTTCGAATAAGGTACAAATATTCTATCCATTTTCAGTAGGGGTTTCTCATGATTCGTTTACATCTTTCGATATTGGTTTTGAACTGTTATCCTTTGCTCTGAGCCTTCTTATTAGGGCTTCCCTATAACTTTGCTATGCTCCCTTTGATTGAATCTCCTATGTGAACTGTTTGATATGAACCTTCTGATTATGAAACTTCTGATTATGAACCTTTGATATGCATCTTTGATTATGAACTTTTGCTATGGACTTTAATATGAACCTTTGACTTCTGAACCTTTGATATGAATCCTTTTGATATGACCTTGCCTTGACCTGTCAGTTTGAAACCCGAGCTATCACTAGGCATGGGGGTTCCATGTCCATGTCATTGATGCACCAATGGCATGACTCTAGTGTGGTTGAGTGATGTTCCACACCGTCCTTTCATTATCTCATTATGCGCTTTGGATATTGTATGGCCACTATTTGTGCAGGGCGTATAGATGCATCCTAGATTTGTTACATTATCGATATGTTATGATTTGTCGGTGAATGATGTCGTGTGCAATACGCATCTTCACAATCTGAGATCCGATCACTCCATGTCTTTTATATACGCTATGGTTACTATTGGTTACTACAGAGCTACTATGGATATATGATTTGATTTGATTTCTTTTGTTGGCTTGTGGTGGATAATCGACCCTTTTCCTATGTTTCATTTTCCTACTTTGTTCCTTTGATATACCAGTTATTCTTGACCTTCCTTACCTTGTTCTCGATTCGGTTTTATTATTATTTTATCGTTATATTTAGTTCACTGGGCTTTTAAGCTCGGTGACATTTCTTTTCTGCGGCGGTACATAAGCTAGAGTCGGGATTGTTTGGGGTTGAGAGATGAGTGATATAGAGACCATGCTTAGTCATCTTAGACTTCATTTGATTTGGTTATTATATTTTCATTCCGGAATTTTCCTTTTGTATTTATGTATTGATAAGTCTTGTTGACTTAAATTTTTTGATGTTTTAATTAAGACTTTTGTTGTTTGATTTATGTTCGTTATGTATGTTCTGATATGACACCATACTGTGATACTTCTACCCTTGTCGAGTTGGGGTGTTACAATTATGGTATCAGAGCCCAGGTTTACGACTTGTAGTCAGAACCTGTGACATTTGGACCCTAGGATTTAACCCGTAGAGCTTAGGTTTGACTGGTGAGGACTTGGGTAGACATTAGGCTTCCGTTTGTTTCAATTTTTTTTCCGATTCTTTTGATTTTCGTCCAGGTTTGACTTCGATGTTCTTTTGTCTTCGCTGATTCAACCTTCTTCTTTTCGCATTTTGTTATTCTATCTTCGCGCATTCTTTTATCGATCGTTTAGATGTAGACTACTCGTGGATTCGAAGGTGATGGTACCGAACCTGTGTTGCTACAACAGTTTCTGAGGTGGAGAGGGTCGTGAAGCAGAAGCCGCACCGAATGCAAGGCTGCTGGGGACATCAAGATGCTGCTGGAGGAACCTGGACGAATCAACCGGAGATGCAAAGATGGAGACGAGATTCAACTGGTGGACACTTGGAAGACGTATGAGCAGAAAAAATATGACCGGCGTAATTTAGTCATGCGGTGAAACTACTACCAAGATTCAGGCATATTGTGGTCAACAGTCCAACCGTACAGATGCTGAGGAGATTCATCTGCTTCATATGATTGGGCGCGTTCGGATGATGGAGTCCTATGGCTTGATTCTTCGATGTTACTATGACCTCGCGTTGTGTTTTAAATTCCTTGAATAAATCATGTTCTTTTTTGAATGATCGATGTTCTATATAAATTCTGTATTGGATGATTGTTTTAACTGTGAAGGACCTGATGCTATTTCTGACGTGTCTCAGTTCGATGATACTTGCTATGTTCCGTTACGTTCCCTATATGTTCTGCCTCTCTGATTTCGAATCCGTTAGTGTTGATTGTTTCGGACCAACCCTAAGTTTTAGAATGGACCGTTAGGTGGTTGATAGGATGATTTTCACGACTTGGGATAAATTATGGTCATCATGAAGGTATACTCATATGATGCTGGTATTATGACGCTTGGCCAACGTGATAATACTTACATCATATGACGTACCCTCATTGTGATCATAGGATATTTCGAGGAGTGCCTTAGAAGCTTAGAATTTTGGCACCTAATTAAGACAGTCTGAATTTAACAAGACCTTGGGATCATTCTGCCTACACGTTTAATCTACCTTCATCGATATACGATTTGATACGTTCGAATTCTCGGCACGCGTTCACCTTTGTAAAGTTTCTACCATTTGATCTTTGTTACCCTCAATTCTTTTGTAATCTGGTATGTTTCCGCTTGTTTTCATTCGTGTTCACTTCAATTTTTGAGGACGAAAAAATTTTATTTAGAGGGGAAGAGTTGTAAAACCCTAAAATCGTTAAACTGCGATATGAATCCGTAAAACTATGAAAACTATAAATCCGTAAAAATACCCGAGCTCGCCAAATAGTTATGCAAATAAAACTATAGAGAATATTGGAGATTTAATTCATTCATTTAACTTACAAAATATAAGTAACATAATTAAAATGTAATTACATCAAATTTAATTACAAAATAAGGTATATAAATTAAAGTATAACAAGGAGAAATAAAAGATATGGAACTATAAATTTTCACCCAAAGATTCGGCCATGAACCCCCTCCCCACGCCTAATGCTAATTCCAAATCATTACCATATAAGAGTAATCTTATCCCTTTAAAATTGTAACTACCTATTCAATATATTACAAAATAAAAACCCTAGTTTGTCTCCTCTAAAATTCGACTTCCAGGAAACAAAAAAGGACCGAAAACCTTTCTCCACCCACTCTTTCTTTGTGTCGACTTTTAACTGGTCCTAGGAGGGCATTCGAGAGCTTTCAAGCAGGTTGGTTTTGCGCTTCTACACTCCGTCTTGGTGGCTGGTTCTGGTCGTGGGTTTAAGGACTCAAGGGAGAGTCTTTTGTTAGTCTTTCGGTGTTGCTTCTCATTCTTTTATACGCTACATCAGGTATATGGAATCCTCTTGTTTCCTCTTTGTTTTTCAATTCTGGTCGTGTGTTTTACAGCCTTTACGCGCTTGTTTTTGGACTCCTAATGATTAGGTTATAACGTGTTTTTAACTTAAGTTTAACAACCTGAATATGAGCCATGTTGGAGTCGACTTGAGCCTTGTAAAAAATCTGATTTTGGTTATTAATCTGGTCGTGTACTTCAGCCCCTACGTATGCTATAATAGACCTAATAACGTGTCCCATATCTAATCTAAAGCTAATCTCTACTTGGTAATTAGCACATAAAAGACATGACTTAAAAACTTTGTTAAACATGTCAATGAGGAGTATAAAATCTGGTCGTTGTGTCGTTGAAACACGGTCGTGGGGTTGATAGCCCTTTGTGCACTTTTAAGCCTATAAACCATGTCACATGTATGTTATGTCGGGAGGGTTTGTGACCTGAATTAATGGGAGTATAAAAGCATGATTTTAACCTATGTTTGGCATCTTCAATACCTTAATAAACGTGCGTTTTGGGGTCTTAAAAATCTGGTCATGTATGCCTAAACTAGTCTTGCGTTTAACGCTATATAACTTGTCATATGAAACCTATAAAACGTACAAATGGAAGAGTACACCGAAGGCTATTAAAAGGAGTTATGTAAACACTTAACAATCAGTTTCTTAACCTTAATTAAGTGACATTATACATGTATAAAGCTGGTCCTAAAATACGATAAGTAAAACACTTAATATGTCTTTGTTTGGAGTACTTAAAACGCGTACAAACGGGCCTTATAAGTGGTGTAATAAATTGGTATTGAGGTGTATCGTTGGGGTAACTTTAAGGGCTGTTTAGAGGGGTTTTAAAAAGTGTATAAATCTGTTTTGGAGTTAAGAGTTTTGTTGTGTTAAAGTAAGGGTCGTATACGGGCTTATGTATATCATAAATAACACGATAAGATGGTAAATAACGTATAAGAGATTTGTAAGATGGAATTAAGGTGTCATTGGTATTATCACATATTATTTTATTGATCTCGATCTAAAATACTTGAATACGTTAACTCTTATAACCTTATGTTAATCTACGTTAAAACGGGGACTTACACTTGTTATATGTATACTTATACGAAATACGTACTATTATTATATTATTGAGATTTAAGACTTAATTTACACATATAATGACTAGAGGGGTTAAATGAGTAAAAAGGAGATAAAAATAGTAGATTTACATATTAGACCCTACACTTTAGGATAATTACATATTAAACGCTAAACTTGTGTAAATCGGCTTAAATGACCTTTAAATTACATAAAACACTTATTTATCATAATGTGTCTCTAAATGCGTCATAATCAACTAACTTTCTAAATATGAAACACGCTAAATATGGAAAGTTACTAATTATGGAAACACGCCTAAAATAGAAAGTTACTTAAAATGGAAAGATTACTAAAAGTGGGAACCTGCTAAATGGAAAGCCGTCTAAAATGAGTAATCTGATTCTTATGGAACGTTATCCAATTCGTATAGGTTCCGGGCGACGGGGTTGATCTCATTTCTTGATTTTGCTTTCATTGTTGATTTGCTTCGAATAAGGTACATATATTCTATCCCTTTTCAGTTGGGGTTTCTCATGCTTCGTTTACATCTTTCGATATTGGTTTTGAACTGTTATCCTTTGCTCTGAGCCTTCTTACTAGGGCTTCCCTATAACTTTGCTATGCTCCTTTGATTGAATCTCCTATGTGAACTGTTTGATATGAACCTTCGATTATGAAACTTTTGATTATGAACCTTTGATATGCATCTTTGATTATGAACTTTTGCTTTGGACTTTGATATGAACCTTTGACTTCTGAACCTTTGATATGAATCCTTTTGATATGACCTTGCCTTGACCTGTCAGTTTGAAACCCGAGCCATCACTAGGCATGGGGGTTCCATGTCCATGTCATTGATGCACCAATGGCATGACTCTAGTGTGGTTGAGTGATGTTCCACACCGTCCCTTTCTGTTATCTGATTATGCGCGCTTTGGATATTGTATGGCCACTATTTATCTGCAGGGGCGTATGGATGCATCCTAGATTTGTTCTGTTATCTGATATGTTATGATTTGTCTAGTGAATGATGTTGTGTGCAATACGCGTCTTCACAATCTGGGAGCTGATCACTCCATGTCTGTTATGTCTGCTATGGTTACTATTGGTTACTACATGCTACTATGGATATATGATTTGATTTGATTTGTTTTGTTGGCTTGTGGTGGATAACTGACCCCTTTTCCTATGTTTTATTTACCCTACTCTGTTCCTTTGATATACCAGATTTATTGACTGACCTTCCTTACCTTGTTCTCAGTTCAGTTTTATTATTATTTTATCCACTACAAGAATTACGTCGATTACCCACAGACCAGTTTTGTGGGTAATAGGCTTAAAACCGTGGGTAATTAGCGAATACCCACAAATTTCTCACGTAACTCTTTAAATGGGTAAAACCTCCGAGGGTAATTGTTTACCCACAACTTTTCCAATTGTGGGAGAGTTTACCCATGATGTGTTGGGTGGGTGATTATGTTATTTCGTGGTAAATATTCCATGGGGTTTTCGTGTCATACCATGAAAATACCCATACATATAATTGTGAGTAATCCATGGTAAAATTATCCACAAATATTGTGGGTAAACAGTCTTGTATCCGGATCTACCCATTATAATTTACACATGATTTCAAGGAAATAAGCAACATAACATATTTCTAAATAAAGTTTTCATATCAACCCATATAATAGTACGGAGTATTATAAAAATAATACAGTAAGATCCCAAACATAAGTTCTAAAATGAATTGTATCCAATGAATATCATATCTGAAGTACAATGTATAATTTAATGCATCCATATATTATTCTTAAGAACATATAATCAAGAATACATAGGTACTATAACTTGTTAGTTCCAAAGCAGTATGAATGCATTAACAACATATTTTTTTCACGAGCCATTGATCTAGTTGGCTGGGGTGTTGCGAACATAAACCCTCCCTTGTGGTTTTCACTTGTTAGTCCTCACTTGGAATCATCCATGTTTGTTATAACCTGCACATAATATATCTATACATTATAGTAACAATTAAAGGACCATGTGGAAATTATAACGCAATTACATAAGACGTGGAATTTACCATTAAATGTCTTCGTTGTAAGATGTATGTGATTTATTGATACAATAGTTCTGATCCCCAATCTTTTAGCCTGCAAATAAGTATGGGGGATTAAAGTCTAGAATCTTGATAACCAAATTCATGTCCATTTCAAGTGTACGTTTCCTACCCATGGTGTTTAAATAACATTAGTTTGACATATATATTAAACAAAAAATGTATATAATAAATTTGTAAATCAAAAGAACATACTAGTGTTTATTGTTGATGAAAAAATTAGGAATTCGAACCAAAATGATTAATCATTATACTTATGAAGAAAGATGAATATACCAATGTACACACCATTGGAGATTTACCACATCGTTGATAACCACTTCATTCCTTCATTTGGAATCGAAAAATTATATTTATTCGAATCACAACCACAAAAGTTTGACTCGGTTCAAAATTTTGGAGGCCCTATTTTAGTGCTTCTGAATGAAAAACAAAACATACACGATCGATACATTAGTAGCACAAATAAATGAACAAATTTCAGATTTAAAGTTAGTAGTGCTTGAGATAGATCAAAGCTCTACCTATTGTGTTCGAGATAACGATTAAAGAATTCAATATTGGTGATTCTGTCATTCTCCATCAAAAAGGTTGAACAATATAGACCAAGTGTTTGTTTAAAAATGTGAGAGCCTGATTTCACTAGCAAGTAATGGCGTAATATGTGGAAGGTGAGGAAGTCAGTTTCAAAGATTTAAAATTTGAAATGTTTGAGATATGCTCTAATTTTCCATAAGTTATAAAAGCGGGAGTTTTCCCTCCATAACATAGCAAAATGAATTTATTTTATCCAATGTATTTATTTGTCTACTTAAGCACTTAATATCTAATTTAATATGTAGAAAAATTTGATACGGTATACATTTTTTTCAATGTTTTAAAACCCGGTTTAGTCGCCGGTTCACGGGTACCGGTTCAACCGGTTAAACAGTCGAGTCAAACCGGTTCTATACGTATGTATAACTTTTTTATATATTTAATATACAGTGTTGCATTATTCAATAATTTATCCAACTTTATTCATACATTCGATTGAACCGATTAAAGAAATTAAGACTTTATTGATAAATTTTGTTTTTAAGTTATATATCTATCATAATATAGCAAATATTTGCAACAATAATCAACTTTTGATTCTAAGTTATAACAAATATTAAAAATATATTAGTTGGTGTTTGTAAGATAGTTTATTACTCTAATTATTGTTTTACAAAGTTTTAACTAATATTAGTCTTCACCACTTCAACTTGTCAATTAAACTTAGACAAATTTATTAGAAAAAAAGGTTTTCCCAGATTTTTTTTTAAAAAGGTTATAACCCGATCGGGTTTATCAAACGAGGTCAACCCGTGTCAACGAAAACCGACGATTCAATCCGATTCTCAGACAAGTAAAAACCCGGTCACATAAACTCGGTCTCCAAGTCAGTTTCTGATTCAACCGGTTGAACCGGTCGGGTTAGCTCGAGTTTTAAAACATTGATTTTTCTTGTCTTGCCAGGGATTTAAAACATGAAGTATATCTTTTATAAAGTAAAATAAATATTATGTTTATGTCATTTCATGAGAAAAAAATCATTTGATTAAAAAAACTAAATTTGATTGATAAGAGATCTTGATTTTGTCAATGCCAAAATTAAGCCACATTATATAACAATATTTTGCACAATGTATATTTGTGACGAGAATTGAACCCACGACCTTTTGCTTAATGTGTCCCTTCAGTCCTTCACATATCACTGGGCCAAAGACATTTTGGTTTTTACTCGTTTTTGGCCAGTTCTTAAATTACCATGTCTTGAGTAAAAATTGCATTTTTTATTGACCACCAATGTAGAGATTTTTAATAGTTCCTAAATTACGTTTGCTTCTTAGTTTATCGACAAAAAATCAGAATACCAAGTACTCTTGAAACAAACCATGTGTCTGGTTATCCCTAATTAGCCACGAAAAAATTACCCATGGCGTGTTGTTCGTGTGTAATTAAGTGGGTAACAAAAGTTTACCATGATATTACCGATATATATACCCACGATAGTTTAATTTGTGGGTGATTGGAGGAAACGCATTGCAAGAAAGAATTTACCCACAAATTACACACAAAAGACAGGTGTTGTGGGTGATTCCATGGGCAAATTTGTGGGAAACTAGTGGGTAAACTTGAACTATTTTCTAATTAGCTAAGCGTGGGTAATTTGTGGGTAATGTATGGGTGAATACCCATGAATCAAAGTTTGTGTGTAAATATTGTGGGTAATCATCGAGATTCTTGTAGTGATCGTTATATCATTCACCTGGGCTTTTTAAGCTCAGCGCATTTCTTTTCTTCGGCGGTACATAAGCTAGGAGTGAGGATTGTTTGGGGTTGAGAGATGGTGATATAGAGACCATGCTTAGTCATCTTAGACTTCATTTGATTTGGTTATTATATTTTCATTTGAATTTTCCTTTTGTATTTATGTATTGATAAGTCTTGTTGACTTAAATTCTTTTGATGTTTTAATTAAGACTTCATTGTTTGATTTATGTTCGTTATGTATGTTACGATATGACACCATCTTGTGATACTTCTACCCTTGTCGGGTTGGGGTGTTACAAATATCATCCACAACTATGAAATCCATAGGAAAAGTAAAACTTCCTACATAAGCGGGCAATCCCTTAACTCTACCACAGCGCAACTAACCCTAGGATTATCGGGATTTTGCCTAGTTGGGATAGGCTTCTTCATTACCCAATTATAGTAGGTGCTAGTCATAATATTTATCGGGGACTTACGATCAATGTAGGCCTTTGCCACGAAAAGGTGTCCTATGCAACATGGTATGTTAAGATTCCAAGGGTTCCCAAACTTGATCCTAGGGCTTTTCCTAACATACATGTGACGGAGGTATCGTACTAATTGCGGGTGGCGAGAGAGTTCTTCTTCCGTAGGAAACTTATTGAAATAGTCATCCTTACTTCATCTAATTCCTCGGTTGTTTCATCCCTAGGAGTTTCACTAACCTCAAGTACCATCTCATGGTTCGTTTAGTCATTTGTTCTATTAGATTTCACTAAGGCGATGGTATTGATGAATTGAACTTCCTTAGCTAACTTACTTGGGTCCTTAATCTCTACAATCGGAGGCTTGAGAGTTGAGATAGCATTAACCTTCCTATCACTATTGGTCATGGCTTTCAAAAGGGTATCTATCTTCTTATCCATCTCGGCTTGTTTTTGGTTAAAACAGTCAGAGCTCAACTATTGAGCTTCTTGGGATGTGACTAGGTGTTGCAACATCCCTTCTATGTTTTGTTGGTTAGGGCCGTGAGATGGGGCCCATGAGAAATCATTAGATGTGAATTCTTTGGTTTGTCCCCAATAAAAATCGGGCTTGCCCTTCCATGCTTCTTGGGCGTCATTAAAAGTCCTAGGTCCGGGTGTTGTAGGGAATCTTCCTCCCGCTCCATTGGTACGCGAGGATGTGTAGTCAACGGAAGCTTGTTCGGGGAGTCTTGTGCGAGTGTTATGAGGACCACTACATGGTTCACACAAGGAAGAAACTTTATTCACTTGCCTTGAAGACTTGGGATTTTCGTAGGAGCTCATTAGGAGTTTAACTTGATCTTCAAGCTCGAGCATCCTACGGTCGGAAGATTGTGAGTCAATGGAAGGCAAGGAGATTGCCTTTACGGTTTTAGGCAACTCACGGGGGTCATTCCAACTTTCGTTGTCATAGAGAGCAAGGTCCTCTATTATACCTCATGATTCTTTCATGCGGTGAGATCACTAAGTTTTCCACCGCCGCTTGGTCAATGGATCGCTTAGTGGGAAGTTGACATGATCGTAAAAGAGTTGGACTTGAAGCCAAAGATCAATGCCGTGATGAGGACTCTATGGAGTAAGTCCTTGAATCGAGTCCATGCTTAGTAGAGATTCACCTTGACGTTGTTGAAACATCAAGATTTCATTCCTAAGCTTAGTAGTTCTCACGGTGGGAAAAATTGAGCAAGGAAGCGAGAGGTGAGATCATCCCAACTTGAGATGGAGTCGGTGGGAAGTCGCTCGAGCCAATTACTAGCTTGGTCCCGTGAGAGAATTGGAAGAGACGCAGATCGTGGTCTCTCGAGTAGTAGCATCGAGGTCGATGGAATCGACAATTTTAAGGAAATCCTTAAGATGTCTTGATTAGGATCTTGAGCGAAGTCCATGGAATGCACATCCGTTTTGCACCAACCGGATGGTGTCGGATCGCAGGCCGTAGTTTGGGCTTGGTCGGGAAGCTCAATGGTGTTCCTATAGCCTAGGTGGCTTGGTCTTGAGTATTCACCAAGAGTACGGCCTCTTGGCGGATCATTTGGTGGTGGGTTTATGGTGGTGGTTGATTATCACCTTCCATAATGAAAAGTGATGGGGTTACTAACAAAGGTCGCGAAGAAGGGGATAGACTACGAGAAAGCTAAAATGGAAAAATCTTACTTGATAGGAATCAAGCAAGGAAACCTAAACGAGGTGAACACCTAACTAGCTATTCTATTTCCGGCGGCGCCAAAACTTGATACGCATGCACAACGCGTTCGAAGTCAAAGGAACTTCCTTTCGTCGAGCGGGTTTTCAACACCCTCGGCAGTGAACCTAATCGTTGTAGTGTAGTATTAGGGTAAGCCTCGGGAATTGATATCGTTCTCTAGGGGAATAGGAATGCTAGTGAGAAATTACTACGCTAAGGTTGGGGTTGAGGAAGATTATTTTTTTTATCTTTTTTATGTTTTTTAGGAAATGGAAAGGTACGAATCTCGGGGTTTGGATTTGGGGGTTAGTATTTCTACCGATTACTCTACTATTATCTAATTATCTAAACTAAGGTGAGTGTAGTCTATGTCTATTTTTGTGTGCTCTTATGATGATTAAAAATGTGTTTACTTAGATGTTATTACTCCCTAGTTATCTCCTATTGATGGTTGAATTGTCACGTCCTTATTCTTAACGTTGTGTTTCTAAGGTCGTAGGGTATGCGTTATCCACAACTCTTTGAAGCTACCTAAGGTTAATGACTACGAAATCTCTAGGATTCATAAACTTAACACTAAGGTTATCTTTGGATATTTAGCCTACAATTCCACTAGTAACTATAAGCTAAGGTTCAACAAAGACTAATCAAGCATTAATAACACAACGAATGACCTATCGCAATACTAGGTCAATCACAATTAAGATAAGAGACAACCAATCAATATTCAATACCTAGGTTTTATAGATCTAAGCAAACACATAAGTAAATTAGCCGGACATGGAGAACATGCAAGCATACACACAAACAATTGAAGACATGATTAATTAAATGAAGTAAAATACTTATCTTATTGTAAAATAGGGTACGGAACCCTAAGATACTGCCCAAGACAGCCTTGGTTCGGTTTAGGTTTTTACTCCACAAAACTACCTCTCTAAAACTGAAAAATTCGGATTCTATATATAGTGTTACAAAATGCGACGGCTTCACTCTTTAATTGTGACGCCGTCGGATCGCCGCCATTAGGGTTTCGTCTTGGCCACGTCAACTCGTGACGGCGTCACCTTATGCTCATGGCCGTCGACTTCAACCTCGGCGACGTGCGGATCCAAATCTAGGCCGTGCGAGTTGCGACGCCCTACTCTTTTAAACCCGATGCCGTCACTTGTAAATTAGCAACTTGCTCTCGAGTCGTCTCAATATGTCTCGCGATGGCATCGCATTTAAGCGATGGCCGTCTCCTTCAATTTCAAAGACTTGAGTGTCTCGATTCTTGACTTTGGCCCTTTTCTTCTTATATTCGCGCTTTTCGTCCGAATAAGTGTCATTCCGACAATTTGCCTTCAAGAGACCTAAAAGTGAAAATGAACAAAATTAAGTAGCAACGGATACAAAAGTGAACAATTAAGGGCTTAAATGACCCCTCAAAAGTGTACCTTTTAAATCCTTATCAATCATCGGTTTTCCATTTTTGGGTTTCCGTAATTAACTTATTACAACTCCGACCTATCATTGAGATAATGATTGAGTGACTTAAGATGTCGCCAAGAAAACTAATCCTACTATTGATTTCTTCGATTGCTTTTTCTTGGTCGAATCTCAATACCAACATATACCAAGATCACTCACTTGGTATAAACAACACAAATCAGGTTATAAATGAAGAGATACTAATGCTACAAGTGGCACATAAATGCTATTCTTGAATACCCTTGAATGGACGCTTTTAAATAACTATACAATCAAAGAAGAATGGTTAGTACATTGGAGATAAATATTTTCGTTTAACACTGTACTTGTAAGGTTTGGTATATATTAGTGTATATAGGGAAATTTTGGTAAAGGAAATTTTAATAGATCGATACTTCAAAGCTTGAGAAAGGCCTTATCTTGGCGTGGCGTTCGATGCTCACGCCCATCGAGGTTTTCTTTCTTTTCTTTTGCTACACTTTTAAAGTTTATTATTGACTGATAATTCAAACCTTTAGAAAGGTCTATTCTTGGCGGGGCGTTTATTGTAACGCAACCATGGAGGCTTTTGTTGCTTTCTTACGGTCCTTGCAGATGTTGAGTGGTTTTGGCTTTGTGCCTTTCGTAAAGGTTGGTTTTGGTTCGATCACCGTTTCATAATCTGAAATGGATATATATATGATTACGATGACAAAACGTCAGCATGCCTATCGTCAAAGGTTTTGAAATAGTTTTGCGGTCACTGTTTGTTGCCTGCTCACGCTATCGTGTACATGAATTTTAACCTTCTCTCTATAGGCGATGACGATAATATGCTGACTGTTACGTGTACATTTTCTTGGCCCGCATCGTGGCAAGGCAGTCATATCGAATGTGTGACCATCTTGGTTGCCTGGTGCCGCTATTGTATACATATATTTGGGCCTCATTTGTTATCATTATTCATATGTTTTTGTCAGTTGTGAAGTGTTAGTAAAAGTCTTTGTCTCTTTCTTGTGGTCCTTGCAGATGTTGAGTGGTTTTGGTTCTGTGGCTTTGGTAAAGGTCGGTTTAGGTTCTATCATCGTTTGGTATTCTGTAATGAATGTATATATGATTACGGTCACAAAGCGGCAGCATGCCTGTCGTCACATGTTTTGAAATAGTTTTGCGCTCACTGTTTGTTGCCTGCTCGCGCTATCGCGTACATGAATTTTAACCTTCTCTCTTTCTATAGGCGATGATGATAATATGCTCACCATTACGTGTACATTTTCGTGGCACGCATTGTGGCAAGGCAGTCATATCGAATGTGTGACTGCAGCCATGTTGGTTGCCTGGTGTCGCTATTGTATACATATATCTGAGCCTCATTTGTTATCATTATTCATACGTTTATGTCAGTTGTGACGTGTTACTAAAAGTCTGGACTACGTGAGAAATAGGCATACGTTTATGCAGTATTCGCTGTGTGTACTTAACAGGTACGTATTACTGTCACTGTATGCCATATCACGAGCCATGAATAATTGGTGCGCCCGCTTTTTCCAAATGCCACCCTATCTGCGCTTGCCTTTCGTAACGTAACAGCTGGAGGGGCCTGTGGATTTCTGCTTTGCTATGTTTTACTTAATTTCATGCTACTGGGTAACTATTGTTGTCATATGACCACTTGAATATCAAATATTTAAATTGTATTCATAAAGGATAACCTTTGGAGATTTTCTATTGGGTTGGGTTTTGAGTGAGCATCAGTTACGGGTCAAAACATGATCTTTCTATAAATTTTAAGCATTAAGGAAACGGGTCGTAGTACCTCTTATCCAACTGAATAGTCGTGTCATCGATTAAAATCTTTCCACTCGAAAGAATGTGGCAATCTTCATTTGCTAATATTGATACGAGATGTTTAGGATACTGCCCTGTTCTAATTCTTCGCTCGAATTCCTTTCGTTGTTGCAATGGTCTAGCGAGGCGTATGGTGCAGACCTTTGCACAAAGATTATTGAAATAGCAAAAGGAATTTGAGGGGACGCTTAGACGGGTTTCGCTATCATGAACATCGCATGTCAGCATCAGCGACTGAAGGTTGAAAGATACTTCCGGGTGGAAAGATTCTACTCGATAACACAACAATATTAAAGTATAGCATTCAATTGCTAAAATAGGTCATTATAGGGAGATGCACATGCCCTTAATGGGTCATTTTTGTAAGTGCATACATGAGCCCGCACTTTGATCTGGAAAACTCGGTATCAACAATCGCATGAAATACCGCTGCAACGCGGCGGGCGTCTTCATCTCGTTCAATATATAGCTGTTGTCAAATGCAACAAGCATGAACATGCTAAATTGTAAGAGCCGGTATAATAACCTCAGGTTAAACTTTAACATTTGCCACGCGTCACACATCAACTTTAACATTTCACCTTAATTTAACAAAAAAAACACCCCTTATCATAACATTTTCAAGGTTAAACCTTAACTCAAATATTTTCAAATTCAACCCCTAAACTAAAATAAACACTTCATTAAAAATACATAGAAAAACATAACCTTAACTTAAACATATTAAAATACGAAATATAAAATAACTAAAATAAATTACAACGGAAAAAAAATAATGAAACACAGCAAATCCATAAATGCATGCCAAATCCATAAATCTTGAGAAGCAACAACTCCAAGCATAATTGTTGGGTATTTTTTATCACCCCTACCAAATTGCCCTTGCCAAGCCACGGACAATTTCTCCATTCCCAGTGCATACAATCAATGCTACCAAGCATTCCCAAAACCATGACACTCTTCATGTCGTTGATAAATATTTTGAATGTCACCCATGTTGGTTTTCTTAAATACTCCGCATAAACAAATCAATAACGCATTTGTTAAAATTATCAAGACAATCACGCAAGTATGCTCACCCATTTGCAAATATTCATCAAACGCATCGGGTGAGGTGTCGTCGCCAATTGGCGATGATGACGACGACACTTCATAAGAATACTTAAACTCATTCGACCCGTACAATCGGGTAATTGGCTAAAGAATTTAAAATAATCGGAATATTTTCGGAAGTATAAGATTTAATACATTCGACTATTTGCAGAAATAGTTTCTGGCTCATACGAAATCTTCGACGAAAATTCCGGTTCGAATACTTACAACCTTCAATGAAATAGTCGTTACGCAAACGTTCTTCTACAAGCTCACGTTCACGATATATATGGGTACGAGTTAAGCGAGGTTATGATGCTTCTTGTTTCAACTGTTACTGATACTCGTACGCGGTCATCATAAATTCGAAGTCAGTTTCATCATCAAAGTCTGACCATTGTTGAGGTAATTCAACAATTTGTTTTCGGATCCATTGTGAATGAACTTGAATTTGAATTATGAAAGTGTGAGAGGAAGTATATAAACTTGAATTTGAATTATGGAAGTGTGAAAAAAAATTGTGTTTTATTTGGGTATTTATAGTGGTAAAAATGTTTTAAAAATAAATAAATCAAACTAGCCGTTTGAAACCGGGTGTTTGTAAAATGAAATTTTTTAAACCCTAACGGCTAGTAGCCGTTTATGGGAGGGTAAAGTGATTTTTTTAACTAGGCATCTCAACCTCTAACGCCTGTTAGTATACTAACGTGCCTTGGGTAGCAGTGTTAGCAGCAGCATAAGCAGTAACGGGCTTTAACTTTAGCAGGCGTTAAACATTAATGCTTGTGGGGTGTTATTATACCCAAGGCTCTAAAGACTGATGGTTCTCGGAATGAAAAAATCGAGGATATGACAACCTCAAGGATTATATCAACTTGGATGAAGGTTCCTGTTAATTAGGATACATGAGGATTTATTCCGCGCTCATTGCGATGTGTTTTACATACATCGTTTTAATAAAAATGATAGAATGTCGTTACTTAACGAACGACAGTTAGTACGACTAACTTTGTAACGGAATTCTAACGTGAAGGATCATATATGTAAATTATGTTACATCATTAGTCCTTAAGGGACCTATTTTACAATGAAAGATAAACCTCAGGGGCTGTTGTCCCGTTTTTGTTTTCTTTTAACATTAGAAAAAAAAAATAAGATAACGGTCGTTAGCTAATGACCGTTAGTATATAACGGCCGTTAACTAACGACCGTAACTGTTGTTACACTTCGTCCATGTCCCAAGCAAAAACAGCCCCTAGCAACCAAGTGGTTATAGTTTGTGCGTAAAGTACTATACTTAAAGCATGTTGGGTGTGGCGATAGCAGAAATGGGATTGCATGAAGCAATCTCAATTTCTTCGCTTATCCTCGCCCAAGCAAAAAGAAAGATTGTCCATAGCAACCGATGGTTATATTCTATCATAAAGTATTGTAGCTAAAGCATGTTAGGTGTAGCGGTAGTAGAAATTGGATTGTCGTAAGCATGACCTATAAATGTATAATAGTAGTAAGAGCATGTCCAACAATAACTTGAGTTATAAAATAACACCGTCCACGTCAGCGCCACATCAGCTTTATTATTTCACCTTAACATCCCCAAAAAACACCCACATCAATAACAGTCCAATAACATCAATAACATTTTATATTTTCAATTTCAACCCCTAAACTAAAACAAACACTTCATTTATTAAAAAACATATCACATTTAACATTAAAACACAAAGTACATTAAACGTTAAACACGAATTACATTAAACATTAAAGATACAACGACATTGATGAAAATAAAGCGCTAAAACTTAAAAAGCGAATCATCTGAGACCCAACTCTCAGAACTTGAAGGGGAATCAAACTCCCCATTAAAGAGCCGACGCTCCATTATGTCGAAGTAGTTGTCTTGAAGATACTGAGCTTCATGTGCTTCTTGCTCACGACGAGCAGCTTCCTCACGTGCCTGCTCTTCCATAATCTCCCTACCATTTTCAATATCTTGTTCTAGTTGTCGAAGGGAAGCCTCACTTAACCCGTTGGGGTGGTTTTGAAGATCCACCTGTGGACTGTTCACAGGTGGAGTTGGAACAATTGGGAGGTATGGGATGTTTTCAAAACCCACCGGAAGACATTTTCCGTGGTGTTGAGTAAACTTCAAGTTCGTGGAAAGCTAGTTGGAGGAAGCTCAGGTGAAGTGAAAAGCTTGCTTCCTAGCCTTTTCCGGACTTGGAAATTCTTGAGAAAAATCTTTGCGAGACATTTTTGTGTGTCGAGTTGTGTGTGTAACTTGTGTGTGTTGTGTGTTCTAAACAACTCTGTAGAGTTGTATATATAAGCGAGTTGATTTTGAGTTTGAATAAATCCGCTCATATTTGATTTTTAAATTTCAAATTTGAATTTGAATTTATCCCTACTGAAATTGACAAGTATAATTTAAATTTGAATTTGAATAGGTTGAGGGGATGTAAGTGAAAATTTATTTGAAATGGTTTAGGGGGATGAAATGATTTTTTTTAACGTGCGTTGCTATACTAACGTTGAGGGACTAACGCCTAAATAACGCCATGGTTCCAACGGTATAACGCCCGTTAACGGAGTTATTAGCCATTTAACGGCGTTATGCCGTTATTGTTGGACATGCTCTAATAGTAATTACATACTCTTTGACGCTGTGAACCGCATATTATATAACCTTTCTAGTTTAGTTGTAGACGTTGCACGACTTCTTTTACACTGTGAACCGCAGATTATGTATCAATTACTTTTTACGAGTAATTATTGTAGACAGTAAAACCTCTATAAATTAATACTCGATAAATTAATAATCTCGATAAAATTAATAATTTGTTCGATCTCAATTTGGGACAAATACAAATTTGGACCCCAATCGATAAAATAATAAGATAATAATTTTTTGAAAGCCCAGTGTATATATATTAGTCCCAACGAAATTATAAATTAATAATTACTAAAAATTTCATATATATGTATATATGTGTGTGATACACTTCAAAATCCTAAGATTGTTTAGTAAAAAATGAATCCATGGTCATTTGTTTTTTGTTGAACTTTAAATTTATATTGAGTTTATTTTAAAATCTCTTTATTGCACTAAAGAGTTGGTGCGTCGTCTTCTCATATTTCAACAAAAAGTGTTAATTTTATTTTCATAAAGTGTGAATGTGAATTCATAAAATGTTAATTGAAACTTGTTTTTCAAATTTATTTCGTTTCTAATGAGTATACATTGTAACTAACTAGTATATTAGAGTAGAAAATTTAATGGTCTTACGTAAAATCACTTTAAATTATTAAATTATTAATTTATTGAGATAATAATATCTCGTTAAATTAATAAAATATATCGGTCCCAACACTATTAATTTATAGAGGTTTTATGAAATGCGGGAACCAAGACTAAAAGTCACCCGGTGAACAATTCAATTTTTAAGATGTAGTATGAAAGCTTTAGTTAAAGTGTTAAACGTAAGTTTACTTTTCATCTATGGATAAACAAACTAAACAAGGATTACTGACACACAAATCTTTGTTTGACCTAATTTCCATAGGCATCTCATGACATCCCGGCAGACCTAATTCCGCCCCTATGTGTATGTTTGCTTTGATATATATATATTTTTCTCAGTATAACATTTATGAATGAACAAACCCAGAAAATAATTTGTCCAAACTAGCATGCGTGGGTTGAAAAAAATACTCATAAATTTAAGCCCAAGAATGTCAATACTGTCGCATCAAGAATTAAAACTACATGCTAGCTAGAGCTCATTTACTTTTAAAACTTAAAGGAATTAAAATTACTAACCTATGTTTGATAATAAAAAACGCCAAACGAAGAACAAAATTGGTAGTAAGGCTAAAAGGAATAATGCCAAGAGTCACTCACTCCACGTCAGCGCCACCTCAGCTTTCTCTCTCCTACTTTACCACTCACTCACCACCCGTTTTAACACTCACTCACCACACCAAACTCACTCACTCCACATCATTTTTTTTATTTAACACATTCATTTTAAATAAAACGTAAATGTAAACGGAAAAAAATAATTATAACGTAACACTTTTATTCATAGAATTAAAAAAACATTACATAAACAAGTAAAATACGGAAAAAAAATACATAACAAATAACGGTAAAAAGATTATTCATTTTGAGCCAAGTGCTCGATCAAATCGTGACGAAGGTTTTGATGCTCTTCCGATGATCTGATCCACCTCATAACTCGTTGCACTTGCTCTTCATTTCGAAGAACGTCTTCTGGCTGGTGTGCTTCATCCCGAAACCATTTAGGCGAGATTGCAACTTTTTTGTATTTGCGAATCATGTTATGTAATATGATACATGTGTACATCATATTCATAATCCTATTTTTATTTTGCTTTCGTGTTGATTGGCTATTATTGCCCATTTTTCTTAAGAACACCAAACGCCGCTCAATATCCTTCCTTGCCGATTCTTGCTTTCTTTTATACAAAATTCGTTTATGATCATCATCTGCTTGGTTCCGTAATCGTCTTAACAAGAGGCGCCAGTTCGGGATATATCCCGTCAACAAGATAGTATCCATGTGGGTAACTTACTCCGTTAGCCAAAAAGGAACCTCGGTGCCGTCCGGTTTGAGATCGTTAAATAATGGGGATTGATACAAAACATTGATGTCGTTGTTCGACCCGCAACACCAAAGAAAGCATGCCATATCCACAAGTCTTGTGATGCAACCGCTTCAAGTAAAATGAACGGATTCGGACCATGATCACGTCTAACATATTGAGCTTTGTAGGCGTTTGGACAACCGAACCACTCCCGGTCGGTACAATCAAGACTACCTAACATCCCGAAACCCGTGCTTTGCTTCGTGATGCCGATAAAGTTTTCAACATCACCACCGTAGGTTTCCTCAAATACTCGGGGCCAAAATCTGCATCACAACTTCACAAAATTGTCAAGAGACTCTCGCGAGGTTCTCTCACTTATTTGCATATATTCATCTAGAAAACTTGCACTAACACCGTCGCCAATTGACGAATCGCAGCCGTGCACTTTATCAACGAGGATATACCTTCTCGTCCAGAACAATCAGGATTACCCTGAAAGTAAGCAGAGTGATTGGTTACCGCATTTACTATACGGTTGTAAAGTGGACGAGCCATTCGAAACGTTTTTCTAAATCGTCGATCGTCGTACATCGGGTTAGCAGAAAAAAAGGCTGCTACTAGACGCTCATGAGCACCCGCTCGATCTCTGGTTATGGTGGTTCTCGACAATCTAGTATATGTTCGTCTCGACTTAATATACTCGATAGCTTTTTTAATAAAATTTTTCTTGCGGCTGCTAACTTCTTCTCCATCTTCTAATAAATCATCCATGCCCATAAACGTATACGAATTCATTTTTGACGATTTAAATTGTGAAAAGTGTGTGTAAATAAATTGAGAGATGTGTATAAAAATGAAGATGAAATGGTGGGTATTTATAAAAAAAGAGGGTGTTTGAATTTTTTTTTTTACTTATGTTGCAAACGGTCGAAAATGCCACACAATATTGTGCAACTCACGCCCGTGGCTCACTCACGATTTTGCCAACCACTCACGCGCGAGTGATGGCATGGGGGTAAGGGTGAGTGGCTCACGGGGCTCACTCACGGGTGACTTACTCTTTATTCCGTCTAGCCTAAACATAAGTTTATCTCCAGTGATTAACAAATAAAGCAAATTAAATAGAAACTTCAGTTGAGCTTGGATACGCAAGACCTTCATCCCGTCTCGTTAATCTCTCCCTCTATCATATCCTCGCTGATGACATAGATATGTAGTGATTTTTATAACACCAACAGGACCGTGAACCAGACTATCAAGATGACCCGTTTGGTCATATTAAGCATCAAGTTGACGCAAGTCGACCCGTTTGTTCATATTAAGTATCAAGTTGACCCGTTGGTCATATTAAGCATCAAGTTGACCCAAGTTGACCCGTTTGGTCATATTAAGAATCAAGTTGACCCGTTTGGTCGTATTAAGCATTAATTTGACCCGTTTGGTCATATTAACTGTCGTGTTCATTCGTTTGGTCATATTCATTATCATGTTGACCTGTTTGGCTATATTCAGTATTAAGTAGACCCGATTGGTCTTACTCAGTAGTATGTCGTGGCTCAACCTCAGTATTATTTATAGCGAAAACTTAGTTATATGCCATAGCGTCTCATTATGTTTATAGTAGTTTAGCTTTATATTATAGTTCAGCTATAGTATCAAGTTATAGTTCAGCCTTGGTTTAGGTTATAGTATCTTAGTAATTAATTCAATTTTAGTAGCATGTCTTTGTTTAATCTCGTAACCATATTATTGCTTAGTTTCTATATTCAGCTTAGTCTCAGCTCCAACTTAACTTAGTATCATGTTGTAGTTAAGCCTAAGAATTTAGCTCAACATTAAATTATATATAAATTTTATATGTGTTTTGTGCAAAATGCTTTATGCACTTCTGGCATGCGATGCATTTACATATGCATGTCAGATTCTATTAGGTATATGCTCATGCAGGTTTTAAGGTGCGCCAAATGCTTTATCTAACTATCTTATAATAGAGGGATGCACTTCCCTCCTATTTAATTTTTAAGATTTCCTAAAATAGATTTTAAGCAAATACAAATAAAACAACATAATTTGCAAGTATGTAAAGCACAAATCAAACTACAAAAACACTATTTCTTACATACATTTAATACACTATTAAAAACACCCATTCATCAAAATATACACCTATTTAACCACAATGTACAATATAGCCAAGCTACTAAGCCAAGCAACCCTTATTCATAGACAACACCCCAAAGATGATGTATTGTAATTTTATCACATAACGAATGGAAAACAAAAATTATTTGTGTTCTTCGGGGTTACTCAAACCAAGAGATCAAAAGTGTTTTTCATTTTTGTTTTGGCGTTTCGATTGAAGAAACGAATCAGAAACAATCCAAAACACACATACTCGAGTCTTCAATGAAACCCACCACCAAGTTCATCCTCCTCAACCCCTTCCACCACAAACCACCCCTCACCACCATCTCCTCCTCTCACTCCTCATCATCATCTTAACCTTCTCCCTCTTCACCAACTTATTCTACACCCCCACCACTTACCCCAACCCATGTTCCAAACCCTCCTCCACTACGCCTCCTTAACCCATAACCAAACTCCGCAAGTGCCATTTCTTTCGTGCCATTAAAAGATAAATCAAGACCTTTAAAACGAAAGATAAGCATCATCATCGATCTATAAGAAGTTTATCTTCTTCTTTTTTTTCGAATATAAAAAAAGAGGAATAACAAGAGTGTTACTCTTTTTTTATGGTTCGTTCAAAGACCAAAACAAAACGAAAATCACAACATCATAAACCTACCGAGCCCTTTAATTAAAGATCTTGAAGAGACAATCTCTTGTATTCTTCATCCGTGCTAAACCAAAAGATGAAAATGGTGTTTATGGGTTTTGTTAGTATGATGTGATGATAGTTTGTTCGGTTATGATTGTGATGATGAAACCGAGATGAGATGAGACGATTTGGGTGTTCAGTTTAGATTGGTTTAATGGAGGGATAAGTCAGATTTGATGGTAGGCGGCTGAAACAAGAAGTGAGGTGGGCGGATCTATCAATAAGTGTGTTTTAGGGTTAGGACAAACAAATGAACAAAGCTTTAAGTGTTATCACTTATACCGGGTATGAGTTGGACATGCAAATATTATTTGGTTACACATATGGTTACTCAGTTTGGTACATTATTAGCAAAAAGAGCGGTATTTTGGTATTAAAAAAAACAATATTTAAATTATCATTCGTTTGTACCGAACTGTTAGAAAAAAACTTGTAACCGAACAATTTGCTCGCCGAAAAATATAGTCACAGGGTACCCGCCGCCGCATCGCGCGGGTACCCTGCTAGTGCACTTAATTAGTCAGAATGGTACTTTATGCATTACTTAATGTATTTAGTACTATCAGTATGTAGTCAGTTATGTGATCACACATGTGTTCCAGACAAAGTTGGAACTTAGACATCCTTAGTGGAGAATCGAGCCTTAGAATAGTGAATGTTCCAAAATTGAAACTCAGACATCCTATATGGATGATTAACATGCTTATATGGCTCGTCAGTTATGTATTCAGCCAGTATAGTACTATAAGTACTCAGTCAGTATGTGCTTATACACACAACCAGTATAGTACTATAAGTACTCAGTCAGTATGTGCTTATGCACTTAGTCAGTATGTGCTTATGCACTTAGTCAGTATGTTCTTATGCACTCAGTCAATATGTGCTTTACCGCCTTTATGCACTCACTATGTGCTCATGTACTCAGTCAGTTATGCACTAAGTATGTGCTTATTTATGCAGTTAGTTATGCACTCAAGATACTTATGTACTTGGTCAAGAACATGGTGTATCATGTATTAATCATCAAGGTCATGCTTATGCGGTTAGTTAATATTATGATTCATGTAGTTAAATAGTACTATATATACTTATTCAACATCATGCTTATGTTCGGTTTATGTCTTTAATATATTTCCGTTATCTCACTAAGTCTTATAGACTTACCGTTCTCAATTTATATTTTTGTAGGTATGCAAGATGAGACCATATACATGCTAAATGGGGCGTAATGAGTTAAAATGATGTAGCTCGCGGGTTAGGTAACGAGCTTCTCATTTTCATCCACTACACCAAATAAGATCATTGGCTACGGACAATTTTTAGCTACTACATATGTTGTAGCTAAAAGTGTGATAGGCCCCACCATTTTCAATGTTTTTGGTAAAATTTCAAGATTCTTGGACCTTCACTTTTAGCTACGACGCATGTCGTAGCTAAAAGTATATCCTAATATTTTTAAATTTTAGCCAAATTAAATTGCCCATAGAGGTAAAAAAAATTCCCACCAAACGTTTAGCTACGACCGGCGTCGTAGCTAAAAGTGGACTTCCATTTAAAATTATGTATAATTGTTAAAATAAATTTTAAATCATACATAAATTAATTTATTTATAAAATTAATACTTTATTAAGGTATCAAGTGGAATTCAATTAGAAAATTATTTAAAATTTATTTATAATTGTTAAAATTAATTTTAAAAAATGTATAAAATACTATATCAAAAAATAAAATTTAATTAAGGTATTAAAATTATTTATGTAGTTGAAGTTTTTTTTTTTAATTATTTGTAATTGTTAAAATGATTTTAAAAGATATATAAATTATTTTATTCACAAAATTAATATTTATAAATTATAACGGGTCAATATATAATTGCAATGTGTAGATATATATCGCACATGTGTTCAAACAATGACGATTTTACACATTACATGAGAGTCGACGGCCGGGTTTAGAAGGTTATCACAATGATGTATGTGGTGTGTACGTGATCAAACCGAGCCATTTTATTTAAAAGTTTGTTAAGCGTATAACTATTGGACTATATATAAGATTATTATCAACTAACATATTACCAACCCATTACGCCACATTTCTCTCCACATGTATTGAGTTTATTATGTGAGACGAGATATAATTTTTGACCCCAAGCACGATAGATGATAGAAGTCGACAAGTTAGGTGGTAGTTAGGTCTAAAATTATTAGTAACATAACTCTTGTATAATGAAAATATCATGTGTACATAAGTATTCAATTGAGATCTTGGCCATTTCATGAAAGAACATGGGTTGTAAACCATATGTCTATAGGGTGTTAATCGGTCGGGTTCACCGATTTGGTCAAATGGATCGGGTTCAAGTCGGTCGATGCATAAAATAACATACCGAACCCAACCCTATCTAAGATCAAGTTAAGCGGGTTGAGTCAAATCGGGTCAAGTCAAATCGGTTCGGTCAAGTCGGGTTCGGGTATGCCCCACTTACAAAATCAAATAATTTGATTTCTTAAACTTAGTAGTTGAAATCACATAATTTGTTTGTTGCATAAGTCGTATATGAACCATAAGTCCGTTTAAAAAAATTGTCTTGAAAACCAATTCAAAGATAAACCAATTCGATGATGTTACATGTAAGACTAAAAGTATAGAAAAGATAAAGTAAAAATTAACTTGGTTTATCGGGTTGACCCGAACCCGAATAAGCAAAATATTTTGAGCCATCTCAAGAAGTCGGCATGGGTTAATGGAGACATATTTGAGAATGTGGTTAATCTTAGAAGCTCTAAAGACCGTTCAAATTAAAATTGACAAAGACCACCGCTAATAAAGATTTGAGAGAGGAGGAATGCGAGTGCTAAAGTCTTACATGAAAGCTATGAAAGAGGAGGAAAAGCTTTTGTATCAGAAGGCCAAGGTGAAGTGGTTGAGTGTGGGTGATAGGAACAATGCTTACTTCCATCAAACTCTTAAAAGTAGGCAACACAGAAATAGAATTGATGCAATCAATGATGAGCCAGGGAACAGATTTGAAGGTAATGAAGTTGCTAACCAGTTTGTTTGTCACTTTCAAAAGTTCCTTGGTGTTAATGTTCCTACAGTTAAGATCAATAACATGGATACCCTTATAAAACCAAACTATCGATAATGAAGCTTTGTATATGGTGAGAGAGCTAGTGATGAAGAAATCAAAATGCTATGTTCATGGTTGATGCAACATAAGGCCCTTGGCCTAGATGGTTTCACGCTCTCTTTTCAAAAAGGCTTGGGAGTTGTAGGCAAGGATGTGTGTTCTACCATAAAGGAAATTTTGTAATTGGAAGGATTCTAAAGGAAATTAACTCCACTCTTATCACTCTAGTACCTAAAATCCAAACTCCTGCTAAGGTATCTGACTTCAAACCTATTGCATGCTGAAATGTCTTGTTTAAGTACATCAGTAAGATCATAACAGAGAGAACGAAAGGTTCTCTTGGGAAGCTTGTGCGTCAGAATCAGAGTGCTTTCATCCAAAATAGACAGATCCAAGATAATATTTTACTTTCTCAAGAACTTTTTAAGGGCTATGATAGAAAAGGAGGTCCAAAAAAGAGTTGCATTGAAAGTGGATATTCAAAAAGCCTATGACACAGTGAACTGGCAGTTTCTAGAAGATATTCTGGTTGGTTTTGGTTTTCATGAGAGAATGGTGAATTGGATTAGGAAGTGTGTGACTACAACAACTTTCTCAGTATGTGTAAATGGGGAGAGGTTTGGTTATTTCAAAGGATGTAGGGGCTTGAGGCAAGGAGATCCAATGTCCCCTTACTTGTTTACTTTGGTCATGGAAATTCTAACCCTAGTAATGAATATGAAAGTGGAGTATGTAAACCTTAAAGATAACACATACATGCTTTGTAGATCACATGCTTCTATTTTGTCATGATGATACTAATTATGTGGAAGTGATGAAGAATGCCATTGAGGAATTTGGTTCATATTCGGATTAACTCCTAATTACAATAAAAGCACAATCATATTCGGGCTTTGAATGATGAAGATCAAAATAAAATTTTGGAAATAATGCCTTTCAAGGTTGAAAACTACCGTTAGATACCTTGGAGTGCCTCTTATTTATAAAAGATTAGGGGTGAAGGATTGTAAGTGTGTCATTGATAGAGTCAAAAGCAAGGTTAGTAATTGGAAAATAAATGCTGTCATATGATGGGAGACTTGATTATTTGCATCGATGTTGGAATCAATTCATGTATATTGGGCCTCGTGTTTTATTACCTCAAACTACTATTAAAGACATCAACAAGCTGCTTAAGGACTTTCTATGGAATCAAAATGAGGAGTCCAAGGGAAAAGCTAAGGTGAGTTGGAAGAATATTTGCAAGCCAAAAAGTAAAGGTGGTCTAGGACTTAAGGATTTAAGCATTTGGAACAAAGCCATGATTGCAAAACATCTGTGGCATGTAGCTGTTGACAAAAACTCTTTATGGGTCAAATGGGTTAATACTGTGAAGCTCAAAGGCAAAGTATATGGCAGTTAGTGAGGAAGGAAATGACAGTTGGGGATGGAGGAATATTCTAAGGTTAAGGAATGAAGTGCAACAATACATGGTTATGAAATTAGGGGATGGAAGGAAAGCATATGCATGGTTTGATAATTGGAGTCCCATTGGTGCTCTAATCAATCACATGTCTTACATAGATCTATACAAAATTTCCCTGTGATTACTCAGTTAATACTTCCTACTTTGGAAACAATGCAAGAAGATACTTTAATGTGGAAGAGTAGTAGTGGGAAGTTTTGGAAATTCTCAGTAAGTCAAGCATATAGAGATGTACAAGCAGAAGATGATGATGTTACATGGAGTAAGATTGTATGGTATTCCCAAAATATCTCTAAACATTCATTTATCTTGTGGTTGGATATTCAAAAAGACTTACTACACATGACAAACTGAAACAATATGGATCTTATGACCTTATGGTGTGCCCTTTATGCTATACGGATATGGATTCTCACCAGCATCTATTCTTTAATTGCATTTATGCTAAGGAAATATGGACCAAGATATTGAATAAACTACAGTTGAACTATGTTCAATTAGAATGGAATGAACCACAGGAGGAATGGTTGGTCTTCACTCAAAGTATGTGTTCCCAAATCAACCGAAGCAATTCTTAAAAGATGGAAATGTAATTTTTTGGTATAGCTCTTGCGTGGAAGGGTAAAGGGTTCACGTTCTCCTACCTATATCATTGTGGATGTTGGTTGAGTGATTTGGTGGGAAGAGAGTTGAAATGAAGCTAGATGGTAGTGCATAAAGGTGAATTCAAAGGCAAGTCTTTGGTTTGATTAGTAGCATTGCAAGATTTGTATCTAGCCGCTTTGAGTATTGTATGTAATAAGTCTTGTTTTTTTTATATGTACATCGGATATCGCTTGTATGGTTCTTTGTTTGTATCAAGATTTGGGAATGTCCAAATTTGTGTTTTATACTTATGTTGTACAAAGTTTGGAAGTAATATAATTCACCTTTGCACCAAAACAATTTTTTTGAGCCGATATTAGACCCTATTTAGTATTCGGGTTACTCGGGTTCACCCGAATAACCCGAATTCAATTTTTGGCGAGTAACCCGACCTAAATTGACGTAGTCAAGTTTGGTTCAGTTAGGTCGGGTTTTTGACACCCCATATCTCTATATCTATACTCTTATTAATTACTAGTTTAAATCGCTTATAAATAAAGTCTAAACTATTTAAAATAATTTAAATCATTTTACCTTAAATGAAATTATTGATTTTAATTCAATTAAAAATTAAAAACATGTGAAATAAATTGGGATGAACCTTTGGCTACAAGAGTGTCATCTCCAAAAGTGGAGATGAAAACTTGGTTCCTCCAACAATTTTACTTTATCCTCCAAAACCTAAAATCAGATCAAAACCTTTGCTATTCGGGCCTCCTCACTTCATCTTCCCAATTAGTGAAAACCTCAGATCTAAAACACAAACACCACCAACAACACCACACATTGAAATTAACCACCACACACACGCACCACCACCATCACATGCCGTACCTCCACCTTCACATGAGACCACCACCATCACGATTGTGAACCAAAATACATTTAGATTAAAGGTTTGTGTTTTAATTTTAATTTTAATATTCTTTTTTTTTTTTTGTTTAATTTATATATTTTTAAGTATTGTTTATATAAATTTGTGTTGTGCTTGTTGAATTTTGTTTGTGGTTGTGTAGTACCACCGTCGCCGCCGTCTGCCTCTCTACCACCACCGCCGGTCACCACTACTAATTAAAGGTTTGTGTTTTAATTTTTAATTTTAGTTTGTTTATTTTGTTTATATTTATGTTTTAATTTTATTCTGCTTATTTTTTGCTTGATTTGGGTAGTATGTTAGTTTTGATGTCGAGGTTAATGTATGTAGATTGTTTAAGGTCACGTGTAGTCGTAGTATGCTAGTTAAGATGTCGAGATTAAGGTAGTACAACAGTCAGAGAGGAATTCCAAGAATAGACCCAAGAACAAAGTGACGACCCATCATGGATCGAAGTCTTTTGCCTGAGGAAGACACGAATTCGTATGGTTCTTTATTATTAATATTATTTTAAAGGTGTTTATATTGTTTATATATATATTTTTTTATTGTTGTTTTCTTTATAGTTCAAAAACAAGTATCATGAGGACTTGGTCAAGACATGGAGGCGCACACATACGGATAAAGACGGCGTGTTTCGGACTAAGGAAAACGAGATGATATACGTAAGTAATTTTTTAATCATTTTGCTAAGCATATACCAAGTAGTTAAGAAACTCATGAGTTGTTTAAGCTGGACTTAATGTTAAATACTTATTTAAGAAACGGGAGGATATACATAAGTAATTATATTGGAAGACTTAGGCAAAACAGAATGAAAAATGTTTGTCACTATGACCAAATTTGGAAATATAAGGCAATCAGAATTGTAGATTGATTGTATTCTAATCTAAGTCCAAACATATATCTACTCATTTTGGCTTGTTAAAGGACAAAGTTTTAGAATAGTAGACTGTTATTAAGATTCTAACCCGTAAAAGAGTAGTCACAATGGAGTGGGTTTAATTAAATGGACATCTAGTTAGGAGGATGATAAATTTCTACATTTATTTTGATTCTAGCTTAAAATAAAGAGGTCAGAAAGTTTAAAACATGTTGGTACGCACAATTACAAATTAAAGTTGGACTTCTATTATAATAGTTAGCCATTACCAAGTCACAAAACAAAGAAGAAATTTAATCAATTTGTAAGACAACGAGATAACTAATGTTAAAGGTTGCAATTTTGACCCATTATTCACTTAAAATTGGTAATCGAGTTTAGTTAAAGAGTAGCTAAACGAAAAATGTGTCAAAGGGTTCGAAAGTCACCCAAAGTGTTTGACCCAACCTAACGAGCTATTTTGGACATAAGTAGCCCATTGAAAGATCCTTTTAATCAGAACACTTCTTGACCCGTTATCTAACCCACACAACAGTTTCATATAGTTAGACAAAGGTTCCCAGTTGGTCATTGCAATATGTTTTTTCACTTGCATTGTGGGGCCATTATTAAAATTGTGATAATAACCCATCACGAGTGCACAAAAAATTAAAATTCAGTTGGCATATTTGGGACACCCGAAAGTTCCGATGACATGAGTAGATATATATGACTATACTCTCTTTTGTAGCTTCTCTTGCTAGACCAAAATTAGCAGCTAACTAATATACTTTTAAGTTATACACAGATTTGGTCTCACTGTGTAATGGAACTCACCATGAGCTTTTTTTTATCCTTAAATCTATGGTTGTTGAATAACATATTCATATAATTGGTATAGGAAGTCAATGAATGAGGTCATTATTGTACTTATTAACCGATATATGTTATTTTTGATAGGAGAAATGAAGGCTATTAAAGATGCTATCAAAGAAAAAAGATGGATTACAAGATGCACCGCCAAATCGTCGATGAAGTCCTGATTCTCACATCGGGGACATATTGCGGCAAGGGCGGTGGTGGTCTTGGCACGGGCTCGAGTTTTAGGAGCTCACAAGCCGACCAAGCTTTTTGTACCCGGGAGGAGGTTGAAGAAATGAAGAAGAAGCATGCTATGGAGCTAGAGGAGCAAATAAACTTGTTAAAGCAATTGCTAGATTTCTACAACAGTCAACAAGGTACACCCGCTTCATAGTTTGATATTCCTGACTCATCCACTCCTATGTTTTCTGGTTCTACATATACTCGTGGCTGTCCTAGTACTACTCATTCCGACCCTATTTCTGATCTCGACCTTGATAATTGTTACAAACCGATAAGTGTTGATGAAGATGATGATGGTAATAGTGAGCATGATAATGATGGTGATGATGGTAGTAGTAGTGAGTTTGATGATGGCGAGTAGTCACTTTAGGATAGATTATTAGTATTTATATGGATCTTCTTTTGTAATTTGAATTACGTAAGTATATTAGTATTTGTATGGATCTTCTTTTGTAATTGGTCGGTTTTGAATGAACAAATGAATGAAATCATTTTGTATTATTGATTTGGGTGATTTAAAGCATTGGTTTTGGTAGTTTTTTCGGGAAAAAATTCCGGAAAAACAATGGAATTGCAACAATGCTGCTGCTGGTCTTTCCTGCACAGCTTCTTTCAGTGACAACAGAGCCGTCGGAAAAAGTGCAGATCCATCGTCGCTAAAAGTTGCCCGCCAAAAATTCCCATTTTAAAGACCCATTTTTGGCTATAGACAGTGTCGTAGCCCATAGTTCCCCCACTCTTTTTTTAAAAAATAAACAAAAAATAAAAAATACAAAAAAAAACAAAAGACAAAAATAATAATAAAAAATAATTAGCGACAAACGTGCGTTGTAGCCAAAAACGCGGGCCCCACTCTGGTCAAGTTTTTGTTTAGAAAATCGATGGGCCCAGTTGTAGCCAAAAGTTACATTCTTCTGTAGCTAAAACGTTCTGCTATAGATTTTGGGCGACAACACATTTTGCTAGAACCGCTTGTAGCCAAAACCATTTACTACAACAAAATCCCACTTTGGGCTACGAACATTTCTGTATCTAAAAGTGGCATCTATAATCAACACGTATGGGAATGCACGCCATATCTCATAAGATGTAGGATGGACAATAAATAAACCTTGCAACTCGTTTGTAATTGGGTGTGTTTTAGTCTGATATACATAACGATTAATATGCAAAAGGGACATAAGAAACTGCATTGGAGTTTTTCCGACTTTCTTGACCTTGCGAATCTTTTTTTGTGCCTCATATATTGTCGGGAGTGTTGACAAGTTTGTCTCATCTTGATCCTTTAGCGTTGATAGAATTTCACATGGTGGCACATACTTCCACGTCAAATCTTCTACCAAACGAAATTGATCATCAGACAACCGCCTTGCATATGGATGACCCTCTAGATGCCTTGTAGGGTGGTGGTTATGCCGATCGCATACAACTCTTATCGTCTAATAATGATGTTTCAGTGAATACTTTCCTACCAACTTAAACGGACAATTTGTCTTTTTGGAACTAGTTTTTTTACTTGATCCGGATCCTTTAGGTTTACCACTACGGTCACACACAAGACACACTTTATTTATGAGACCGTTTTTGCATTTCTTTGATCTTAGTGTAACAATGACATAAGCAAGAGAGTATGCCGTATTTTTCACCCAATTCATCATATATTCATGAGACTCAAAAACCTAAAATTGATTTTTTTTGTTAATGGTGATGTGACGTATATTAATTTTATTAGTATAGTATAAATAATTTTTTTTTAATATTTATTTTACCTGGTCGGTATAAAATTATGATGTCCGTGTCGAATTTTGAGCTTCTTGGATCCATAACAAAATTGATCATCATCAAAATCCAATTTTGAGTTTCTTGATTCATAAAATTGATCATCATCAAATCCGAATTTTGAGCTTCTTCGGATCCATAACAAAATTGATCATCATCAAAAGACGACATCTTTTTTATCAAAACAAATCAATTTCCTGCAATTAAAAATAAAAAAAATAAAAAATAAACTATGAATAGACAGGCTAATAAACCTTCCTTATAAAACATTAATTAGACCTGCTAATTTGATTGGTCCATTTGTCTTGATAATTAAATACTAACCAATACTAAACACAATTTATGGAACAATATGAAATATCTATAATTTCACTAACATCTGATTTTTTTAAATGACATCTTTTTTTTATGAAACAATATGAAAAAATATGGAACAATACATATGGTTTTTTTAATTAACGATGGAACAAATGCATTTATGCATTTATCTAATTGACGATAGAATAAAAATATGGAACAATACATATGATTTTTTAATTGACGATGGAACAAATGCATTTATGCATTTATGTATTGACGATGGAATAAAAATATGGAACAATACTAAAGATATTGTAATTGACGAATAACAATACTAAACATATATTGTAATTGACTCCAAATGCATTTATGTACTACGTATAATACATGCACCCTAGCAGCCCAATAAAGCCCAATAAACCTTCCTAATTTTATGAGTATAAAACACTAGTTACCCTAATTTTTTGCAAACCCTAATATCACTTTTCACAAACTACTTGCAGCCAAAAAAAAAAAAACTAGATCCGAATACACTCACACAACTTGCGGACATATGTAAATTATTTCATACATATTTCATCTTGTATGTTACTCCATGTATTCTTTTTCTTTACTCAACGTTTTGTGATATGTTCGAGCAAAACATTTTCGAAGACCTAGCACCGAATCAAACGAAGCAAGCGAAGATCTAGACTACAAGTTTGCGGCTTCTTCAAGATTTTTTATAATGGTATTGGGTTTTTTTTTTAAGGGTATCGGCTTCTTCAAGATTTTTTCGAAGATCCACCAACACGGCCATCACCAGCCGCCACAGTAGTCACCTACCACCGTCACCATCCCATTATTGTGTCAAGGAATGAGTAGATCGAGAGTTGTAAAAGGTTGTTTGGGCACTTAGATCGTCTTTGTTAGTTCTAAGTGGTTTTGTTACATTTAGGTTTTTGATGTAACAACAGTCTTTGGGATAAATGGACCTTCATTTATACACTTGATATAATAAGGTTCCATCCCAATCAAATAGCAAAGCATCGCTTTTTCTATTTGTTAAATTTACCAACTTCAAGTCTAGGGAACAAATGAATAAGCTCCACCCTTTTGTCGACTAGTTGGGGTACATCAAATTCGACCATTTTAGGATCCCGATTTAAAAAGTTTAGAGCGGCTTAAAAGCTTTTATAATCACCTTTGCTCGATACCACTTGTTGTTCCCTATTCACTATCTTAAAAATGCAGTTAAGTATGTAAAACAAGTTAATAGTGAATCAATGACCGAAAAGATATAAGTAAAACATTAAGAGTAATTTTCAACACCATATTCTTATTAGAAATGAATCAAAAGAATACGTTACCCTAGTACTTGCGAACAAGACTAGGATTGAAATGAAAAGTGTTGTAACTCCTCACTAAGCTCAAAGCTAAGTCCGAGCACAACTACAAGTACCCACCGAGCTATCTCGGGATTAAGTTGTATTTTGGAGGAGTGAAAGATGGCATGCGTGTGTGTGTGTTTTACAATTCACAATCTTAATTTATCACTCCATCTCTTATGCTATTTATACAAGTGTGAGTTTTAACTCTTTCCTACGTGACAAGCGACATTTATGTAAGACAAAATCTCGATGTATTTTGTCTCTATTTACAAAGACTATATTAGGTAAAGGGACCAACCTACTTTCTACTTGTCAAGATCGATCTTTGAGCCTTTCGTGGAAAGTTGACTTCTTGAAGATAAGCACTCCGTCTTTATCGCTTCAAGCATAACCGCTTTGTCCGCCCATTCTTCGCCTTCATAATATTAGGTCTTGATTTCGGTTTGTCTTGGTGTTTGTAGATGGTGAGGAGTTTGAGGATTCGGTGAGTTATTGTCATCACCACCGAATCCACCATCTTCTTCTTGACTCGCCTTCACCCTTTAAGTTCCGCCTTCTTCGAGTGGAGAGACTTCTTCTATGTCTCTTCTCGAAAGTCCCCGAAGATGGCTTCTCGAGAGACTATACACTCGATGACACGTTAGTGTTTAACGGACTAAGCACTTAGGTTATTGTCTATTCAAATCCTAGATTAAGGGTTTGGGTATTTATCGAACCCAACAATCTCCCCTATTTGGATATATAAATAGCCTAAGTGTTTGATCGATGTAAGTGAGCAAATGGCTTCTTCTTACACCGAATGTAATAATGAATACAATAAGGAACACCGAATATTTTAACAAAACATACATAGTTTATTGATCAAATTACAAGGTTCCTATCACTAGTACAAAAGATAATGAAAATGATGTCAATCAAGATGGATCCCCAAAGGCTTCAAGCTTTACTTTCTTGGTGATGAGTGTTTCTCGTCGGGGTGCTCTCTTATCTTGGCGTTAGGTCAAGACCTGAAACCCGACGCTTGGCGAGTCCGAATTTGAGAGGCCACCGTATGTAGCTCAAGATTGCGCCCACACCTGCTGATCAATGTCACTCCATCTTTGAAATGTTGGGTTTCCATAGACATCAATGTGGAATAGCCCTCTTCGGACTTTTCAATCACCGACGGTTCACGAACTTTACACCTTCAGTGACTCCTATTACACTCAGGTCCGTGCACTTTAATCTCAGTCGAACTCAACTCTTTCCTTTTTCCAAATGGATGATTGTGGTTGAGATCCTTGAGGTGTCATAAGGTTGGTCGAATCCCGATTGCATTGGCGCTTGCCTCGGTCTTTCATACCTCTTACTAAGCATTTTCATGGTTCCTTAACCACCACATTCCTTTTTGTCTCTATGATTGGACCAAGCTCATCGAGTTCAATGATCCCAAAATCGGTGAAGGTTAAGGGATCATGAACCTCGAAATGTCTCTTATCATCCCCCGTATACATTCATTGCCGTGGTTTGGAATTGGGGATGATTTTGACATCTGTGATCTTTCGTGTAGCCTTTGGCTTGTCATTGTCGATTGTAATGCTCAATTCGCTTTGCACGAGGGCTTGACTTTCTTCTTTTTCTTCCAACTGTTTTCTCATTTCACCATCCGAGCACTGAGCATCCTTGAACTTTTGTCTGCTGACCTTTTGGAATTTCTTTGGATCTATTCCCATGTTCTCGACTTCTTCACGACTACCTTTGTCGATGCTTCTATTCTTCTTATCTTCCTCATTAGTTTCAATCTCCTTTCTTCTTTAGCAAGATATTTACTTAATTTGTTGAGGTGTGACGCAGTATTCGGTCGCCAATTTTGTAAGGAATCTTCTCGGGCTCGTGTTTAGGCTCGGTGTTTGCATTATGGCCTTCCTTTGTCTTGTCCCGATGAAGATGATGCAACCAAGGGTGGTGGTGTTGTCATGATTGATGTTGTGACAATCGGTGTTGTTGCCGTAAGCGTCGGTGGCGCAAGAGTTGTAGGTGGCAATCGAGGAGTCCGAGTCCTTGACCTTAAATGCTTGATAGATCTCAATGACCATAGCCTTGATATCGGTATCTGCTTGAATGCGGTGACCTTCGCCCAAATTAGCCCGAGATACTTCCAAAGCGGTCATTCTGGCCCAAGATTCCGTGCCATAGAAGATGAGGCCTGAGCCAAAGTAGCCACCAGTATCCAAGAGCCCAATGTAGCCTAAAGAGACTGGATCAAGATTGAAGACCCGTAACATTTGTAGATTTGAGAATTTCGATTAGTTCATGAGGCCGGAGGAGTGTTTCGAGTAAGCCTCGGTAGCCTCAAGCACTTTGGAGTTGAGCGTTGGGTCTTCTTTGATGATTCCCGATTTCATCTATCTTTGTGCTAACACCTCAAGGTGTCGAGAAATTTAGCCAAGTTGTCATCCGATCTGTGAAGATTGTCATACATCATATCCCCATGCTCATCGGTGTTGATGTTGAAATCGTAAACTTCACCTTTAGATCTCGCATAGTGGGCGGCTTCAAGATGTTAATCCCACAATGTTTCAAGAACTCCGGATATAGCTTCCTTGATGCTTTTGTGATCCATCAACCACCGCCTTTCACCGGTGGAAGAACATTATCAAACCGCTTGAATTCATCAATCGGATTAAGAGTCGAATCATTGTCTTGTGGATCGGCCGATGCTCTTGTTCGCTTTGAACATCGGCCCACTTCTTCCCTAGCGATAGAATTTCATCTTGTAGGATCGTAATATTATTGTGTTTGATGATTCGGGTGGTCTTGGATGATCAAATTACATGTTAGACATTTTAGAGAGAAAGTAGAGAGAGGAGTTTCTTGGTAGAGAGTTGTAGCACAAATAAAATGTTAGATTGAATGAGAGCTCCACCCTTCCATGGATGGAAGGGGTATTTATACTTACAAACATAACGACCTCCTATCGGCCTATGGATCAGGTATACACTGGGTAAAGACCCGTCCTTCCTCCACGGTGTTACTCTAAACTATTCTACGCTACTGACTAACTAATTAACTACATAATAACGTAAATAACTACAAGTCTACGAGCTAACATATGCTAAACCATAATTGGGGTGACCGACACTTTAACATGGAATTTCCAATTCCTAACAATCTCCCCCTAAGGGAGGTCACCCCATGAAATACATTTTGCATCCTAGCATTCTTTCTTTGTCTTTAGTTCTCGAGCTCGTAGACTTCAATACTTCAAATTCATAATCTTTGTGCATTAGTAGCGATTCTTTAAAGTCCGCATAGTTTTGTACTTTGGTGGAGGTCTTTGAACCGATCCACATCTTTGATGATCTTCGAGCTTTCATTGAGATCATCACCACGGTAAATCTATGGATCATCCATAGTTGTGTTGCCTTCATGTGATGTTGTGACTTTCGGACCGACATGCTCACACTTTCGGATCATGACATCTTTCCATCGAGTGGCGGAAGCTTTCTTTGGTTCATGATATTTGCGAACAGAAAGTAAGCATAGTATAAAAAATATCGTAACCGGGTTATGTAGATATGCACCACCATGATTTCTTTAATTAAGTGTGGATCTTGTGAGCATGCGGCTTTGGATTGACTCCTCATTTCGATCACCGAATCATTCAAATGTACCGCAAACAACGGTTAGCAATAAAACACATGAAAGTGTCTTTGATCACTTTCGTTGAATTGAGGTACACGCCCACGGTTCCCGTTGATCGATTACAAGTCTTGCTGTGATCGGTAGGATTCGAAGAATCTCCTTGGCGGGGTTTCGCAATGTTCTAGCCGTTCTCAAACCGAACGTCTCAAAGAAGACAACACGGAGTGAGTGAACCGGCCGAATTGAGATTCAGCGATTGATGAAAAATTGATTTGAAAACAATCGCGTATTGCTTAGAAGAAAGAGTTTTGCAATACGACGATGGTTTTATGAGAAAGATCAATTTTCAATCAAAAATACTTTTGTATTTGAAAGAGTACACATTCGATGTGCTAGATAAAGAAGAGATTCGCACATCGAGCGGTTTTCCAAAAGCATTTTTTCAATCGAGATACTTTTGAATATGAAATATGAATACTCATTCGATGTGCTAGAGAAAGAAGATTTGCACATCGAACGGTTTTTCCAAAAGTATTCGTCAATTCCTTTCTGGACCAAGGTTGATTCAAGAATGAATCTCCCATTGTTTCTATCCGCTTGTCACAAGCTTGATCTTTAGAAAAGATCTCACATGTCACCCACCAAGAGCTTGTTTGATGTTAGCTCTAGAAGGATTTCCATCTTCATCGTGAATACTTTTACATATCACTCGGATGTTCTGGCAATACCACAAGGATAATGCGTAGGACTCTTAATTATATACTCACTTTCCACATTGTGTGAAACAGCAAGTCTTCATTAACTTTGTGTCCTAATGAGATATTGTGGATGATCTCTTGGCTCTAGACTCAATAGTGCACATTTTTGGTTCCTATGCCGGAGACTAGGGAGAAGGTCTCCTTCTTCAATATCAACAATCTCTAAGAGAAAGTCGATAGATAATGTCGGTTCCCGTGAGAATGAAACAAGCCCTTTTAAGAGGAACTTGAGTGGTTTGGGAAGTTGTAGTGCGATCGTCCTTTGGGTCCATGACGTCTTGTCTTCAATACCGATGTTACCTTAGTAAACACTAGTAGCATATGTATTGAACCTCACATCGCCCTAAGGTTGAATTATTGGAGGCTATTTCTTTTCACCCTTTTCACATTCAATTCTTTTCATTCTTCAACCTCTTGATGCTTACCAAGATTTCATAACTAGAACCTTGTTGGGTTTATTCCAGTTCTAGCTCTATCTCGATCCGCACTCTTCTCATATCTCACTTTTCTCCCTTTTTCAATATCCCTAAGGACTTTACACTATCTAGTGGATTGTCCTCGAAGATCCCTCCGTTTCGGCGGATCATGGGAGTGAATACCTAACATAACCATCCTTATAACACCATGCATAAAGTAAATTGGTCGGTCTTTTGGTATTGTTCTTTCCTTCATGAAACCAATTGAAAAATCATTTGAAAAAATCAATCAAGGTACATGTGATATAAAATCAAAGCATTTTGTACCTTAATAGTTTTGATCATTTAGAAATGCTCCCCCTCAACATGTGTGTATGATTTTGAAATTGATTAGCACATGGAGGCAAGAGTTCTTTGAAACAATTTCTTTGATCACAATTTCCTTAGAAAAAGCCATTTGATTTTCTTTGGTAAATTCTCCCCCTCAATATGTGCATAGGATATTTGAAATCATTTTATCACATAGAGGAAAGAGTTCTTTTGAAGTACATCCACGATTACAAAAGCCATTAAGAAACCATTAGAAAATCAATCAAGGTACATTATGTTGAAACATAGAAATCTTTGTACCTTGAAAGTTAGTTTTCTTTGAAATGCTCCCCTCAATATGTGCTTGAGGTTGGCGTTTAGCACATATGAGAGAGCGACCTTCACAATTGAATCAAAGCGATCACCTTTTATCAAATTTCATTATTAAATCACAAATTCTCCCCGATCAAAATATCAAACCCTTTGAGATTTTGGATCTCAAGTGATTTAATCGAGTTTAGAAAACATGGGAGAATATGTGCCTTGTTTAAATACTCATCGATTTTGGTTAAATGCTCCTCCACAAACATGTGCATTATGTATTTCAAAATCGTTTGGCACATGAAGGAAGGAGTGCTACGAAACAATCACCCTTTTAAAACCGATTTGAGATTTAAATCACGATCTCTCCCCGATCAAAATTTCAAACCAATTGAGATTTTGGATCCCGGTTGATTAAATCATTTGGAAAATTTTAGGAAAAGGCGTGGCAAGATTTAATTTTTGAAAATGACTGATGAGGACCAATTACAGACATTAAAGATTGTTAGTGTCAGGTATGATTGTTTTTAAGAGATCTTTAAGTAAAATAAAACAATTTCACAATCAAACAACAACGAGAAAAAATTTATTTTGTAAGATCTTGATTCTTAATGAAAAATCATACCATGACATAACATTAAATCTTTAGATCACCACTTATTTTGTACAATCCGGACTTTTATGAAGAAATATTGTTTGAAAATAATTTATTTTAAATCACACTCCCTCGATCGATGTAGTCATTGATTGAGTGACTTAGGTTTTGATAAAATTGAAGTCCGGTGATTTTCAAAATTAAGTCCAATTTATTTTCAAAACAAATATTTTCCATTTTCAAAACAATATTAGTTAAAAATTGTTTAAAGAAAATGGTATAATCACAATTATCCCGCACAAAGATCGTTAGGTGGTTGGTACATACGCTGATGTTTCTGCTGTAGGGCTTGGAAGAAAAACCGTCTGCTGATGCAGTGAGACTTCTTACGTTGCATTTTAATGCCAACTTAGGTCAAATTTAAGCTCTGTTTCTTCAATCACTTAGAAGAAAAACCATCTGCTGATGCAGTGAGACCTCTTACGTTGCATTTATGCCGACTCTTCATAGAAGTCCAATTAAGCTCCGTTTCTTCATTTGTCAACCCAAGATATAGTTACCCTTTCCTTTTGGCATCCAATCATCTTCAATTGTGGGATCCGGATCGGGAACATTCTTATATACCAATATACCTGCATACGTTAGTGAACACACATACAGATATATGGTGGTCGACATCACCCAAACAATAATAGACTAATACAAGTCAATCCAACATATCAATTAGTTCATATAAGGCATGGGATTTATGTGTTCATCAAACTCTAATCATCTAATCCTAACAATCATATCCTAGGCACCTAGTCCTTCAACATAGGTTAACATGATTTTTAATTAAGCATATAGGATAATTAGATAATCTCGTTAGATGATATAGATTTGAATTTTCTAAAAAGTTTAAAAGCGCATAAGTCATTGATTGAGTTTTCAATTATTACAAACCATAGAAAAACTACGAATCGATTGATTTTCAAGCAACTCATTTACCACCACTTTTGAAAACAACAAATATTTTTATCACGGACATTTCATATAGAAGAATTTTAGATTGAAAAACATTTTTGTAGGAGCAATGATCCTTCGACATACTTTCCTCAAATAGTTTTTAGGATAAGTGCGAAATATTTGAAAATTGGTTTAGCGCATCACTTTCCTTTCTTGAAGAACGGGTTGCTATCTCAAATAATAGCAAACCATAGTTTTAAGCACGGTTACATCAAGTAATTGCAAGCCATAGTTTTAGATATGTTTTGAAAAAATATTTACACCTTCTTCGAACTTCATCTATGGTCCCGTGCCATTGTTGAACGACATTTCTAAGACCGCAGATGTTATCGATGCGGAAGACATATCCCCTCAATCAATGACTTATTTTCTAAAAAGTTTAAAAGCGCATAAGTCATTGATGGTCTTTTCAAATTTTACGATTTTTATGGGTTTTTTTTTGTTGGTTTTATATTTTTCTATTTTCTTTTGTTGGTTTTCTATTTTGTATTTTGCTTTTGATAGATATATACACGAGATAGAGTAGATGATATAGTTTAAGAAGATGATGATCACGAGTACCAAGATAAGGATATCGAGCAGCCCGTTGTAGAAGATAGAAGTCATCATCCTAAAACTTTCACCACCAAGCTTCCGAGGTTCTTGCATTGAAGAAAGGAATTGAACCATCGAAAGTGAGACTTTGGCGACTTCCCCAAACCGAAAATCCTTTAGTGAGCGATTCAAAGCTTTCTTTCAAGCTTCTCTTAGCGGTGTGCACAAAGAAGCACACCGTTATCATCGAACTTCTTTGCTCCTTTTAAGAATAATCACCGTGATTCATCTTTCGAGGTTATATCATCCAATAGAATAACAACAACGTATCATCCCACATAAATAACTCATCTCAAATTTCATTCCATTTGAAGTCTGACGCAATCCATTCCAAAAGGTGTCAAGAGACCACTTCCCGAGTAGTTGAATAGATCGCCCGTCTCTTAGAATAGAGCTTAAGAGCCGAATACACAAATAGAGTTCCAAAGAATAAATGATACAACCACCCAATGCACATTTATCTTTCACGATGATTGTGTATGAAGCTCAAGAACCCGGCACCGAATGCCCAAAGAGAGAATAGCCGATAACATTGAAGAAGCGGGGCGAATCATTGATTATCTCTGCGGATGACTATCTCTGGGATGTCAACTCCGGAATAAGTGATTATATCTCGAATCATCGATTAAGCCCTCAAGTGAGACAAATTTGAGTGCCCCAATGTACACAATTCTCTCTCCACGATGATTGCGATAACATCGAGATCATCACATACTTGTGTACCTCTTATATCTTTAGAAACTTTCTCTAACATCTCTTCCCTACACAGTTGGAATAAACACTAAAAGCCATGACTCGAACCTTGAGTTTCTCTGCAGTAATGACATTTGTCTTCCGGGATATCTTCAATCACTTTGAAGTATTAAGTTCCTCAAGTTTACTCGCCATGAGTCAAACCTTGATTTTCTCTCAGTAATAACATTTGTCTTACCGGGATATCTTCAATCACTTAGAAGTATTAAGTTCATCAAGTTTGCTCGCGTTTGAATCGTGTATCCTTCCCCTTCTTGGTTTTGATGCTTGAAATCAACAACTCATTGTAAGCCCGTATACTAGAAATTTGTTGAGAAGAACACTTGAACTCTTGTGAGAATCAACTTCTTTGAAATGCGGTGTGAGCAAGTCTAATTGGGGATTAAATATGGCATTTCACTCTCCCCAATTAGTGTTCTCCCTAAACCGACAATCTTTTAATAAATGCCGAATAAGAAGAAGTCTTTTGATAATCAAATGCAACTCGTCTTTTAGTCTTCTAACATCTGTGAGAAAATGTAGAACCGATGTAGACTCGACCTTCTTCAAGATTGTCGGTTGGGGATAGATAGTTAACATCCTCAATACACCAAAAGCATCCCAATTAACTAACATCTTGAAAATCCCTTAATTAAGATCCTCCCAATCAAACAAAACGAAAGATGTTCATCAAGGAAATCGACAATCGACACACTGCGAACACACGAAGTGGTAACACCAAACTACCAATCACATCAAACAAGAATAGAGATCGTTCGAAATCATCATGTTGATGTGTCGTGAAACATTAACCAAAGCACTTTGTCGATAATCATATCGGTAGGTGTGAAGATGTCAACCAACGGCTCATAGAAGAAAACTCTATGTAAAGATGACCCGATAAGAAGAAGCTCGGTTCTTACATGAGTTGGAGCCGTTTGACCATTTTATCTCGAAATCAATCAACCATGCGATAAATTCATACTTTTCTCCCCTCAAGAATTGCATACGGAGTTGCCATTCTTGATTGAATAAGTGAATATCTTAACCAAATGTAGTCTATTCACACTTCTCCCCGTAATATTAGCACATGATGTCTCCATCTTCATTATAGTTGAGCAAGTGGAATAAGAAAACAATCAACATTAGCCGGTTCACTTGATAATCAAAGCACATGGAAAAGCATGAAGCATGTTGATAAGAATGGTCATAATAAGAAGAATTCTCTTCTTGGAAGATAAAGCGCATCGACACGTACACTTTCTTTTCTTTATGAGCGAGGCATGAATGTTGTGTTCATACGTCATAAGAAGATTTCTCTTCTTTTGAAGATAAAGCGCTTGAAATGTACACTTTTCTTTTCTTTAGAGTACGAGGCATGAGCTGAAGTGTTCATCGTCATAATCTCTCTTTTCATCATCTCTTGGCAAAACATGTAATCAACCCCATTATCATTCAAGTGGGCTCTTTGTAGTGACGGTGATGGAGAAACCGATATAATGAATTTGACCACGAAGTAAATTACCCGAACTCGTGACTTAAACTTGCACATATGTAACAAAGGCGGTCTTGATTTCCATTAGCATCTCTAAGTACTCTCTATGTACTCTATACTCTTCAACCAACCAACCATCAAGTATAAGGCGTACATTACCTCTTGAAAATCCACAATTGAATGTGACCTTTGAGCACTACAACGTAACTCCTTGCGGTGATAGTTATTTTGTAGTGGTAAGAGCCCAATTCCCCAGTGGTAAAAGAAAAGGTAAAGACACCCAACAATAACTAGATTTCCAAGTCTTTGTTTTTGATAATATGCTCGAACAAGGATCATGAAGAATCTTCATCCAACCATCCCGATACCTTGAGATACTAAGTACACTCGCCTGTGATATTTCACTTCAACCTCAAATAAATAATAGTGAATTAACTCCGTTGTCACATCTTGTTAAAAGCTCAAATCTAGCCTCCTTTGATCTTAAAGTGAACTTTGATAATGGTTTCATCCGACCATGGTTAAAAGCACATAACCCCATAAAACCAAGCAATAACCAAAGCTGCCATGACGAATATCCAAACCGCATCAATTTATAAAGTACACCCTTTTATCCCTTCTTGAAGTAGAAACATAGCACCAACATCGGATAAGATCCCCAAATCGCTTTCCTTTCTCCAAGATGGTTCCATCATTAGGATTCGATAAATCCAAGTATTAAAGTGTCGGTCACCTCAAGTATATGTAATCGTTAAAGCTCGTAGTCGTAGTTATTTTATGTTAAGTAGTATTTAGTTAAGTAACACCGTGGAGGACGGACGGGTCTTTACCCACTCTGTATGCACGATCCGCGGCCGTCGGTGGCGTTTTATTGTAAGACTATAAATACTCTCTACCTCCCAAGGTAGAGTTGGAGCTCATAATAAGATTTTCTTTCTCTCACTAAAGTTCCCAAACCTCTAACACCTTCTCTCTCTAGAAATCATCTTGTCGCCAAATATGTTAGTGATTTGATGTGTATGAAATCCAATATGTTACAATTGGTATCAAGAGCCATGGTTAGATCATCTCTTACATATCCTTGGATTTCTAGTGGTTTTTAGATGGTTTTTGAGTTTGAAAAAGTTTAGTGGTTTTTGCATCATTTGGTTCATTTCTAGTGTTAAAGTTTGCATTTTGGTGTACTTTTGTGTTTAGGATCATTGTATGTGCGTGGGTTTTAATTTGGTAAGCTTGAATCACTGTGGTTGAGCTTGTTTTGGATTGAAAAGTGTGTTTTTAAAGTTTTTCTTGGTAGCGACTTGGCTCTCGGAGTGAATTTCTTGGTAGCGACTTGCTTGATAAAGGTAGCGAATGTAGTGAGTTTGGTAGCGACTTGGTCATAGTGACTTGCCTTTTGAGACAAGCCGAAAAATAGTACACTTAGTGGATTCTCCACTACGGGTAGCGACTTGGTAAGGTAGCGACTTGATTTCAATTTTGATAGCGACTTGGTCTTAGCGATTTGGACATTAGCGAGTTGCTATTTAGCGACTTGATTTCTTAGCGACTTGGTGCTTAGCGATTTGCTGTCAAAATTCGTAGCGATTTGTATCTTAGCGACTTGTCTTCTTAATACTTAGCAACTTGGTTCTTAGCGACTTAGTTCAAGGATTCTTAGCGACTTGGTTGACTTTTTTTTGTAATACGGTTTTCTCTTGATTTAGTAAAATCCGTGAAAGAATCTATTTCCGGTTTAATCATTGAGTTATAAAATCCGTGTAATCTTTAAACATGTCTACCAGCGTACCTACAATCATCTCCATTGTCGAGGATGTTCAAGCATTGGTTGGATACTCGTCCACCCATGCTTGATGGCCGACTACGACTCTTGGGCTCAAAGAATCGATTGTCTTGTCTTGGAAAAGAAAATGGGGTCAACATTCTCAAATCGATTGATGAAGGACCTTGTCAGTTGAGACTACAAGAGACTTAATTGATACAATGCGGAGGAACAATGATCTATGGAATGAGCGGACCAAAGACATATGATGAGCTCAACGATAAGGAGAAAAGAGATTTGATCGATATCGGGGCTTAACATCATACTTCAAGGTCTTCAAAAGATATCTACAAGGTGATCAATCACAACACGAAGCCAAGGCGGTGTGGGATAATGTCAAGATGCTTCTTTTGGTTTGAATTAACTATGGAAGCAGAGAATCACAACTCTATGATGAATTTGAGCACTTCAAGATGAAACCAGATGAGAGTGTCTATGAGTATTACGTGAGATTCCACAAGCTTGTTAATGACATGAGGAACATCAGAATGACCATGCCAAACATTCAGCTGAACTCAAAATTTGTGAACAACATGAATCCTGAATGGCACAAGTTTGTGACCTCTGTGAAGCTAACAAAAGGATTGAAGAATTAAAACTATTAGCAACTCTATGCATTCCTTCTTCAGAATGAGAGGCATGCTATTTTTGAAAAAAGGATTCTGGATCAGTTCAAAACCAACCAGGGAGAGACAAGCTCATCAAATGATTCAACTGCCTTCTACTAAAACATTGGAATTACCACCAAAGCATCACAAGTCATACCCATGGGTAATGATAATCACAAACTCATTCCCGATCTAATGTTCAAACAAGGCGATCTTTGATGCACGTGGGAAACTTCATTAATCAACCGGCTCTCATGATCGGTCAAAACATGAACTCTCTCCCACACTAACAACAACCTCGAGCGACATCTAATCCACACAATCAAGCCCTTTATCGAGATGGGAAGGTTATGGTACAACCCGGTTCAAGAAAGCGGTATGAACAAGGAAGAGGTGGAGTTGATAGGCGATATGTAGCCGTCGAGAATAGGGAAGGAATGGAAATCAGGACAAGCAACGCCGATCAAGTGTTACAAGCGTGGTGGTGAGGACATATTGCAAGGCTGCACATTGCCAAAACGCCTCGAATCAGATACTTGAGGATAAGATGTTGCTTGTGCAAGCTCGGGATAATGGTGCGACTTTGGATGAAGAGGAGTTGTTGTTTCTTCTTGAGGAAATGCTAAGACATATGATGCGAGATGTGGATGAGAAGCCAATTAGGAGATGAGCCACAATCATCATAATGCCTTTCAAGTCGGTGATTGTGATGCATACGACTCGGCGTTGATGATGAACCCACTGCATAAACCATTTTCATGGCTAGCATTTCTCCAATGGTCCCTCCTAAAGTCTCTTCATCACCACAAGTTGGTCCATCCAAAGACAAAATCATTTCGAGGTACTAAAACTATACGATGAAGTTGATGAGCAAAGATACATGACGGTACAATCAACTGTAATTATTGAGTCGGATATTCAAAATATGGGTAATATCAATGTTGTCCGTATGATCAATATGTGAAACAAAGTGAAAGTGAGATTGTACCAAGTGATGTATCTTATGCGATCAATGATGACTATGCTTTTGTGAATACTGTTGCATGTGCCCGATGATTCTGTTATCTCTCGAACTTAATGCCTATAAAGAGCGTGTTGCTATTTATGAACAACGAGCCAAGTTTGAATTAACCACCGTGAAGCGGGAGATGGATGACCAAATGCGTCTGATTATTAGAAAAAGTAACTTTAGAAGAAGTCTTAAAACAAGAGTTAAACTCCTTACAAGAAAAGCTTTCTAAAGCGCTAAGCAAAAATAGGAACTTCAAGAAAATGTTAAAATTCTTAAGCAAGAATTCAATGCTAAGGAATCAAAACTTTTGAATGATTTTCCAATCTAAAAACTTTGAAAAACAAGCTAGAAAATAAGTTATGCGTACAAGGAATACCATTAGATTGCTCACTTGATCACTAAGCATAGAGTTTTAAGCGATAAGCATAGCATTCCCTTATTGAGGAACTAAATCCAGATGTCATTAAAAAGGCTAGAGCTGCTAATAAGGTGATCTATGATGGAAATGAGATTCTTAAACCTAGACAGAAACCTAGTTGCGTTGAGTGCACTAAGGAAGATAGAAAAGTAGATGATGCATCTAGGGTGAAAATGAATAAGAAGCTAGAAGATCCTGAATGTAAAAAGAATAACATAACGATCAAACCCCATGATTACAAGAAGGAAAACTGGATTTCCTTGAACAAGTTTAAGCCTCAAACGTTGTTAACTCCCGAACAAGTGTTCTGGAAAAAGGATTTAGATAAGCAAAAAGCAGAGAATCTTGTTGTTACAAACCCTCCCTTTAGGAAAATGCCTTCAGCGACTGTGTATCCTCCAAATACACCAATACATCTAGTTCCTAGAACTATTGCCACTAAAAGCAAGACTTTAATCACCAATATGTTATCTTTCAATTATTTGTTGATTTTGAGAAAACTTGAAGAAAAGGATCACACCCACTAGGATAGCTGAAGGGAAAGGGTTTTGAGCAAACTAAAGAATGCTATTTAAGCGAGGTCATGCCTTTCTTTAAACAATTAAAGGTCAATTTGAGAGTCTTAAAGGGGATGGACTTATATATTAAAGAAATGGAAAAGGAATTTGATCGATGATTGTTGAGGTTAGTGACTATGGCGAGAACTAAAATATAATGAGATTGAGAGGAAGAACTTGCATACCTTGAATGAGAATCTTATTTCAATGTATTGCTCAATATGTGTTTACTTTGCTACAAATTGTTCCATTAATGCTTCTCAATTTCATGAATTATCTCGTAGCTCGAAAGTCTCCCATGATCGTGTCATTGAGCTTGAAAAACTAACTCTAAAGCGCATGATAAGGTTGAATAGGATGATCATGATAACTTTGGTAAAGCAGTTTTCTAAATTGGAAGTTGAGCATCTTGCTTTGCAATTAAAATATCAACATCTTAAAGAAAATGTTAAAACCTTAAATATCAAGACATCCTTGGATGTTCACGAATTTGATCACGATTTTGAAATTAGCAAGCGTGATGAACAGATTCGAGCTCATTGTAACACGATCGAGAAAGTTGAAAGCTCAAATTTCTTAATTAAAGGGTGAAATGAACAATGTGGTGGCTCCCAAATGCCTCCTCCTTTAGATTCTCGAATTCTCAAAACTTTCATCTTCAAAACTTGGTTAATGCTTTACAAAAGGAAAATGAGAGTTTTCAAGAAGAAAATAAAAGGTTAAACGTCATTTCAATGAGTTATTTGAGTCAATAAAAGTCACTCGTAACAAAAATAATGAACAAATAACCTCGTTGCAAAAGGAAATTGAGAATCTGAAGAGTCAGGTAAAAGGGAAAATGCCAATGACCAATGGGGAGAATGGTGCATCAAAGGTGCATGGTTGTAATAAATATGCTTTGTATGTGAAATATTTTCCTCCTCATCTTAGGAATAACAAACTTGCTATTCAAACATATTTCTCATACCTTAAGGACAGCCTAGAATATCTCCGTGAGATTGTAGAAGAGGATAAGTTAAAGAAACCACTTGATAATGCAATTGGCCATGCATGCTTATATGCCAAACGATCTCAAGAACTTCTAGAATACTTAACTACAATATGCCTAAATCCCTAGGTGAGCAAGTCAATCCTTGATACCTGTTCTATGCCTAGTGCCAAGCATACTAACCATTCCATGCCCGACTTTAAGAAAGTGAACACTAATGTGCCTTCTAGTATTTGGATCCTTACACATCAAAGCAGGAAAGGCAAAAGTAGCAAAACCAACTAATGTTCCCATTCCTCTACAGAGTAATCGGTGACATTAAAACAAGCGGTCAAAGTCTCGAGGCAATACAAGGAATGATAGGACCTCATGAGCTAAAATGTGCATTGGAAGAAAGTAGAAGATCACATGAGGGAGAATTTGAATAAAACAAATCGTGTTGATTCTAGTGTTAGCTCTAAGCGTCTTGTAATTAATCTGAATTCTACTACTTTTGGCAAAACATGTAATGATGATTGCGTGGTTTCATTACTAATCTTGAATGTGGTATGAATGACTTGTCTAATCTTTGTCAAATGCCTAGTTAAAAGCGTTAATGTTAAAAATCAAGCTAAGAAGGCTAAAAGGCAAAAGCGAAAGAAAGTTAGAAAGCAGTGAAACCGGGAAGAACATTTAGTAAGATAGGTTATCAATGGATACCTTTTGGCCATAAAGTTAATCGATTCGCCCTCAATTTGCTAAGACAATGCCCACTAGAAAATGGATGTCTCTTGGTAGAACTATTCCCAAAAGTGAACATACTACGAATAGGTCAATCGGATACTAGCATTTGCATCTATTTACGATGATTCCATTGTTTCTACTTGATGTGGTTTTCCAATCATTGTTACTAACCAAATGGAACCCATTCTTGCATGGGGATCCCAATTATCGATTATCCATTCTTGTCTATGTTCAATGCGGATCGTTCAAATCGTTACGTGGTACACGGACACAATTGTTCCAAGCATATGACTAGAGACCGTCGCGACTCATGAACTTCGTGAGTAAATTCATCGGGGCTGTTAGATTAGGAATGATCATTTTGGTGCAATTATGGGTTATGGAGATTATGTTGTCGGAGATAGTGTTATCTCCGGGGTATATTACGTAGAAGGTCTTGGTCATAACTTATTCTCTATCGGTCGATTACGTGATTACGATCTTGAAGTGGCTTTGAGAAAACATACTTGCTTCGTTAGAGAACTTGATGGTAAAGAACTTTTAAGAGGAACACGTGGGTCAAATCTATACACCATCTCCATCGAAGATCGATGAAGTCTTCTCCAATTTGCTTATTGTCAAAGGCTTGAAAACAAATTCATGGTTATGGCATCGTCGTCTCAATCACTTGAACTTGGCACCATCAATGATCTCTCGAGAAAGGACTTAGTTGTAGGTTTACCTAGACTAAAGTATGAAAAGGATCATCTTTGTTCACATGCCAATTGGGAAAAAGCAAGAAATATGCCCACAAACCCAAAACAACAAACTCAATTCTGAAGTTCTTCATACAATACACATGGATTTATGTGGACCCATAAGTCTGAGAATATCTTTGGGAAGAAATATGTGTTAGTTGTGGTTGATGATTACTCTCGATTCACACGGTCAAGTTCCTAAGGACAAAGGATGAAACTCCATATATCATCATCAAACTTATCAAGCAGTGCAGTTCGACTTAACAAAAGCGCCGAAATCATCCGAACCGACAATGGAATTGAGTTTGTTAATAAACAACTTAGTGAGTTTTATGAAAGTGTTGGAATCGGTCATCAAAGAAGTGTTCCACGAACTCCTCAACGAGCGGTGTAGTTGAAAGACGAAATCGAACTCTTGTGGAAGCCGCAAGAACTATGTTGATTTACTCAAAGGTTCCATGTTTCTACGGGTGAAGCCATTGCCCTTGCATGCTACACTCAAAATCGATCCCTAATTCACACTTTGCTCATGGAAAAACTCCATATGAACTTGTCCACAATAGAAAACCTAATTTATCATTCCTTCGTGTGTTTGGTGCATTGTGTTATCCAACTAATGAGGTCAAGACTTAGGCAAACTTAAACGGCGGACATTGGAGTATTTGTAGGATATGCACCAAACAAAAGGGATAGCGAATCTACAACAAAGAACCCAAAATATCATGGAAACTATTCACGTTCGTTCGATGAGTGACCGGTCCAATGGCTCCGGACAACTCGATTATGGACCCGCATCATCATATAGCCCCATCGGTTCTACCCTTGTACCAAATTCCTCTCCGGTGACTCCATATGTACCTCAATGAAGATGATTTGAAGAAATTGTTTGATCCTATGTTTGATGAACACTTTGAGCCAAGTGCTATTGATATGTCAATTCCATCAACGAGGTTGCTTCTATCCTGTCAATGAAGTCAATCCTTGGTTTCTATGTCATTAAGTCGGGAAGCGCTGCTGGCGATCAATCTGTCTCATCAACAAACCTTCATCACCGAGTGTACATCATGGAATTGCTTGATCCACGGGATGAAGTTAATCCCTTTGCTACTCTCGAAGATGCTCCATTTGAAAATATATTTGCTCACGATTCATCATCAGAACCATCTTTATCGGAGACATCGACTCTGCTACTTGGGTTCCACAACAACAACCACATGAACACCTTAGAAAATGCACATGATCACCCATTGGACAACATCATTGGAAACCCTTCAAATCTGTATCCACTCGTAAACAACACTCTCACGATGCCTTATGGTGCTTCTTCACTCCGTACTCTCTAAGATCGAACCTAAAGATGTTAAAAGCGCTATGAATGAAGACATACGGTTCAATGCCATGCAAGAAGAAATTCATGAGTTTGATCGATTAGATGTATGGAATTAGTACTGCTCGGGCGTGCTATGATCATTGCTCTAAAGTGGATCTTCAAAGTGAAGCTTGATGAGCATAGTGATGTGTTGAAAAATAAGGCTAGGTTAGTGGCTAAGGATATCGTCAAGAAGAAGGTATTGACTTTGAGGAATCTTTTGCTACATTGCTCGTATCGAAGCTATCAGAATCTTCTTGGCTAATGCGGTAGTAAGAACATGGTCATATATCGGATGGTTGTGCGCCTTTCTTAATGGTGATTTGAAAGAGGTGGTTTACGTCGGCCACCGAAGGTTTTGTGAATCGAGCATCCTACTCATGTCTATCGCTTGAAAAAGGCCCTTTACGGTTTGAAGCAAGCTCTAGAGCATGGTATGATCGCTATCAAAGTTTCTTCTATCTCTTGGATTGACAATGGGCAGTTGATCCGACATTGTTCACCGAAAGTCGAGCAAACATTTAATTCACGTTTAGATTTATGTTGATGATATTATCTTTGCCTCGGTGACCCCAATGAATGTGATCGTTTTCTAATGAAATGGGTTCCAAATTTCAAATGTCAATGATGGGACAAATGTCATTTTCTTGGGATTACAAATTTCACAAAGTCCGGAGGCATTTTATAAATCAATCTAAATATGCAAATGAGATTTTAAAGAAATTTGGATTTGTTTCTTGTGACACCGTTGACACTCCCATGATTGATTGTACCAAGTTTGGATGAGGACCACTCGGGGATCATGGTAGACCAAACAAAATATCGTAGTATGATTGGATCACGATGTACCTCACACTAGCGAGACACGAACATCTTGTTCGCTATTTGCATGTGTGCTAGATATCGAGCTAAGCCTACTAAAAGCACCTTGAAGCGGTTAAGCGGGTCGTTCGGTATCTCAAGGAACCATCAATATGGGACTATGGTACCGAAGGACACCGGTATGTCACTAACGACTATGGATGATGATCATGCGGGATGTCAAGATACACGTCGAAGTACATCGGGAGGTGCTCGGTTTTTGGGTGATAAGCTTGTGAGTTGGTCTTCAAAGAAGCAAATGAGTACTTCTATTTCCTCTACAGAGGTGAATACATAGCCGTGTCATCGTGTTGTGCTCAAATCCTTTGGATGAGATCCCAATTATCGACTATGGCTTTGAATTCAACAAAATCCATCTGTCTTGTGATAATAAAAGTGCTATTGCTCTCTCATGCAACAACGTTCAACATTCAAGAGCAAAGCACATTGATATTCGACATCATTTCATCCGGAACAAGTAGAAAAGCGGTGTGGTGGAACTCTATTTTGTGAAGTCGAATACCGGTTAGCGACATCTTCACTAAAGCTCTTCCAAGAGAACGTTTTGAGTTTATTCTTCCACGACTTGGCTTGAAAAGCCTTCAACGAAAATGCTCAAGCGTCTTGAGGAGGAAGGCGAGGAGTAAAGGTTATTGACTCTATCATCTCTCGTATATATCTATTCAAAAGCAAAATACAAAATTACAAAACCAACAAAAGCAAATAGAAAAATATAAAATCTTTCATAAAATCCATAAAATCTTAAAAACTAAAAAATCTCAAAAATATTGTCTTTTGTCATATCTTTCTTGATTCGATATATATCTCGGTCAAAGGTCTTTTTCTTTGTCGGTCAAAAGAGTGACACGGGTCTTTAGATGTTGTTCGAATGTACAAATTTTTCAATATATATATATATATAATAGGCTACGGTTCCATTGAGAAGGATTTTAGATTGAGAAAAATGAGAAAGAGATCATGACCATTGATATCTATTAATTACATTCATTTTTTTTTAAATATAAAGGTAAGAAGGGTAAAAAAGGAATTCAATACATGCAAGATTTATGTGAAAATTAAATGTTCCTAAAATTTTGCATTTCACCACAATGCTAGGATCGTGCATCATTTTAATTATGCAGTAATATATTAAAAAGATTCATATTTTATTGAAATTGAATCATATATTCAACATATAAATTTAGGTTTCTTTTCTGCATTCAATCAGGTAGAGCATTTACATATATATTTGAATGAATCGTGTGTTTCTTTGTTTAGCGTTATATGTGATGATTTTATTATGATTTAACATTTGAATATGTGAATCATGGGTTTTGTATTATTAAACGTGGTAATTTTTTGTATGCCAATGGTGGGCACATGAATAAAGTTGTTACGCTTTAGTGATAATTTGTATTATATATGATTTAGATTCATGAATCTTCAAAAGCTAAGAACAAGAACAAAATTTAGTTATCTTGCTTCCAGTTAGTATCAAACAAAAATTAGTATTGATATGTAGGTCGTGCATTAGTTCATCAGTCGTACTTGCATTCATCGATTACTTGTTAAATGTGTTTACATTTCATCAAAATAATATTGATTATTGACAAAGTTAATATTTTTAACTGGATTTTGGTTTGAACAATATTATGAATCATACATACTCTAAGCTTCAAATATCTATACTAGTGGTGTTTACGGGTATGTTAACACCTTCAACGAACAAGATAAATCGTCATTATATAAGTGAATCATTACGTTTATTTTTAAATCATTGCAATCACTAACTGAATCATTGTAAATAATTTTATGGATCATAACCTTCAAATATCCATACTAGTGCGTGGTATTTACGGGTATGTGAACATCGTGAACGAACAAGATAAATCGTCATAATATAAGGGAATCATTACGTTTATTTTGAATCATTGCAATCGCTAAATGAATCACTGTGCTTTTGAGTCAATTAATCAATATTTGTATCGATCATGTGATAAAGTGCTAGCTAACAATCAAGGATAATTAATATTGACACAACAATCACAAATAATGAATCATTTATACTCATTCTCTCATAACCCAAATACAAAGTTTTAAATTATTAGTTGAGAATAAAAATACCGAAGAAAAATAACGTGTAAATAATATAGGAAGAAAGTAGATAGCATATCCATGAATTATACGCATACCTATGATTCTTGGGATGAAAAAATTCACAAATGCTCGAATGGAAACTGAAAAAATGGGACTTTAATGTTGTCCCTAATTAATGTTTACGTCAAATTATCATTGTTAAATATAACCTCAAACATTGCCAAGGAAATATATATGAATCATTGCCCTTAATGAATTATTAATAGTTTAATGAATTATCTAAACTATCTTATAATGCATTTAGGCCTTCTAAAATTAGAAGGCTTAAAAATTCAGATTTTTTGCTTGCTTATAATGGAAAGAATTGTATTAATTTTGCTATTAATTCAATACATACCATAAGGCTTAAAAATTAAGCTATCTTTCTAAAAATTACTCAAAACACTGTAACAGCACCAATTAATTCAAAAACATTGTGGCAGCACAAATAGTTTTGTAACAGCTCGCTAGCACATTTAAAACAAAAATTAAAAGACATCACATATATATAAACCTCTTTTCTCTCGCGTTACAACTCACACACACAAAAGAATTTAAAGCGAGTAACTCTCTTTTCTCTACTCTAAACCACCCTCACTATAAACCATCATCAACGAACCACCAAAATCGCAACCTCACGCCATAACAATAACCGACCACCACCATGCCGCCAACGCAAAAATTTCCACCAATTAGCCACCTACTCTAATTCATTCCACAAAAACCATAATGTACCGTCACAATATTAAAAATAAAAAATAAAAACTCCAAAACTCAAAAGATCTCGGGTTTTATTAAATAAAGAAGACCTTTAAATATCTTTAGAAACCCATCATCGATCTTTACGGACATAAAAAGAAAATGCACCTACCTTAGATCATTAAAGATCTTGAAGCCGAGCAACTTTGTTTCGTGAAATAAAAACACTAAATATGAAAAACACCTACAGAGATCTTATACAAAAGATCTTAGCGAGACTTGAAATCTTTTGTGCTTGAAGAACAAGAACGAAAATATTGTTTTCGAGTTCGGTTTTGGCAAGCAAAAATTAGGCAAGCGAGAAGATAAAAGTAGTCTTTGTGTTCGGTTTTCTAGCAAGAAAGAAACCAACTAAGAGCTATTTGTGAGTGTTGTTTATGGTAGCCACGTGATATCAAAGAAAGAAAAGAGATTGAGGGCGTTTTTAGTGTTCGGTTATTACTAGGGAGGAAAAAAGAAAGGAATTTTAGTTTGTGGCTGCAAGATTAGGTTGAGAGAATAGATATGTTGTGGCTGCGGGTGTGAAGAGATGGAGTAATTTAGGTTTACAAGATTCTAGGGCAAGTGAGTTATAAGAGATAGACTACATTGGACCTTCACTATCCGAATTTTGGGCTAAACAAAATATACTCCGGATTTTTAGGTGTAAAACTTTCGGTTTGAATTTTTATATTAAAGGGACAAATTTTGCTTATCTTTCTTTGTTGGAATTTGTACATTTAAGATAGTATTGTGCTATTGGACTTAATTATAATTTTGGGTTAATATTTTTTTTTTTTGAATGACAGATTAAGATTTAATTTGAAAGAATTCAATTCATATTGAAAGTTTTTTTTTATTGCTAATAGTACATATAACAATAAAAAACCATTACCAAGTTTTTAAAGAATGATGCCAACATAGATTTTGTAATAGAACAATAAAAACAAATACCTAGAATACGTCTACGATCATATGTTTTGATGTCGTTATAATAGTTTGTCTAAACAATTGTATGCTCGAGATACAAATAATTGTTACCTTTAAATCAAAGCACAAATTGATGCATCTATAATTTGTGAAACTATGCATCGTTGCCACTAGATATGGGTACTCGGTTAGAAACCGTTGCCGCTAAGCATAGCTACTCGGCTAGAAAACATTATTATCTGTTTTTTTTGTAAAGACGTTTAATTTAACTTATGTTTCAAATATGCTACATATGTTCCTTTCTTTCGTCTGAACCTTATGTTTATTTTGGCTATGAAATAGTTTGCATTGTTATTGCTTAAACTTATTTTAATTTAGATTATTATTCATTCGTACATTTATTGTTAGAAAAAACATGTAACCGAATAAAATTTGCTCACCGCTAAATATAGTCACGAGGTACCCGCGCCGCATTCGTGGGTACCTGCTAGTTGCTCTAAGCAGTTTAGGCGTTAGGCACAATTAAACACAAAAATTGGATTGGGAGGTCATTTTCAGTATAAAATTCATTAAACAAAGAAAAGCGCTTGCATTATGATATTTTATTAAATGAATCGAGACAATTAAATAATGAAAATTATAAATTGCCAATTTCACCCTTGACTTGGTTTGATTAGATGAATGGTTAAGATTTCTTCTCAATTTTCTCAATCTCGGACTCTTCTCAATCGATCGGATTCTATATATATATATATATATATATATATATATATATATATATATATATATATATATATATATATATATATATATATATATATATATATATATATATATATATATATATATATATATATATAAGAGGCGTTTGGCATTAATGTCACCTCAATGCCACCTAAGCATTATATGTCCACCTAAGCAATTTAATAATTCAACTATTAATCCAACTATTTTCCGGTTTTAATGTATAATATATATTAATTTTTAATATTATTTTTTAAAATTCGTTTTTATAAAAAATGTCATTAGTGAGATTTGAACTTGGGTTGTTTTCAATAGTAGCATTAATAACTTGTGTGTTTACCAATTAGGCTACAAGTTATTTTGATAATTATGTTGCATTCTATAATATATAATTAGCTCTATAAATTTTGAATTTAATAAAATATTTAGGAATCGTATTGTTTTAGGATTGTGTTTGTGTGTTGATATTTACTTAAAATAAGATTTTATCTTTTTAAAACTTTTATACATATCTTTTCCACAATATTAATTTGTTTATAACCTAAAACTTAGTGTTCTTTTACAAACCTATTTTTCTATGTAATCATTAATAATTATGATTGTAATTGTGACTAGATCTTGACTATATTAGTTATAAAAAGTTGATTCATTGGTTTTTAGGTTATGACGATTTTGTTTCTTCTTGTTGGGTGGGATGCTCAAACTTGGTATGTATCTTACATTATTTGATTTATGAAGTATAATGGTGACGAATATTAATTGTATTACTTACGATCGGTTTAAGAATCTCAAGCTCTTCAATTTTAACACATGCAAAAGTAAACTCTTGCTTGCAATAGATACTCTTTATGTTTCGATTAGTGCTCGCTATACACTTTTGACAACCATGGAGACCTGATTGATCAAGAAGCGGAAGGTTAGTCTCTCATTAATCACATCTACAAGATGATGTTTCTTTATAGAACTTAGTATAATTTGATTTTGCTCGTCTCGGTTTGTTACCGATGGTTACCTTTTGATCATAAAAGATTCATCAACCAATCATGGTGAACATGATAGCAATCGAGGGGAAAAGTGTTTGTTTGACAACATCGAATATTGTATGAGGCCGAAACTCTAATATCGTTTTATTTGGTATGAGTCTGGATGATCTTGTGTTGTAGCCTCCGATCCTCTGAAAAGTTTTCAATGTAGGGTTTGTTGCAACTGTTGTGTAAATACACTGTACAGGAGGACATATAGACAAACAAGCATGTGAAGATAAATGGGGGACTACCGTCTGATCTTGCAAAATTTGATACTTATCTAGCAACCAAGGATCTGCAGGTGACCTAACGTAATTGTGTAACTTGAGATAATATGTGAAGCTAATTAAGTTTTCATTTATTGTAAAAATTATGTTCTTTGCAGACTATAAACAGCTCTGACCTTAAGTGCATCAAAGAACTCGGCTCAAGAGCTTATAGCACCATTTTCTCGAAAATGTCAAAGGGTCGAGATGTGGCTATTAAAAAGTTAAGGCTTACTAGAGATATTAAAGATACTCAAAATGCACAAATATGCAAAGTTCAATAATCTACAGGTAACATTGCTTCACCATACAATAATAATGAAAGTTTACAATATTCCAGTGTGTTGGTTACTCGATATCTCATAATCACATTCATAACCAACATCCCAACGCACCCCAGCCCCTACACCGTAGTTTAACTTAGTTAATATTTATTTGAACTTCTTAGATTTGTTCAAATATTGATTTCTTTCTGGAAGTATTGATAATATGCATGTTTGTTTCAGGAAAAATCATGCTGGAAGAATCGAGGGCCTGAAATGTCATGGAGATCAAATAGAAAACCAACCGGCATCAGTAAAATGGTGCTTGAGGAGGTCTCTCTCTCTCTCTCCCCCCCCCCCAAACACAACCATATATACACGTAGGCGCATGTACTTTTGTATGCAACAAAACTGATGAATGGTTATTTTACAGAATTTTCCAGTCAAAACAGAAGCTAGGCTCAAAATCAATGGAATAAATTTAAATAATAACATAGACAACGATATAATCATTGGTTTTGAGTCGTGTAATCCTTTTTCAAACCGCGAGTCAACGAATCTAATTTAAAAAAAAAGAATGGACGTCTGTTTTATTGATCTATAATGTAATTTAAATAGTCAACGAATCAAATTTCCTGCTATGGGCTACAATAATATTCATCAGTGTTTTATGGACCTCATGAACAAACAAGTACACTTATTTCATTTAATTTGCATATGTAGGTTTGGGAAGGAGAAGGTGTTATTACATGTGGCCGTAAACTTATTGGAGCCACAGATCCTCAAAAATCGGAGCCAGGAACCATTAGAGGCGATTTGGCCATTGTTGTTGGAAGGTAAGTAAAAATATAGGAACTACATTTTAAGCCTAAAAAAGTATAAACATCATCAATAACTTTTTCATATATCGTGATGGAGTAACATCAGCACTAAAGTATGAAAAAGGGTAACAACATGGTTCTTAATTAAGTATTGATTTTAGCCCATGGTGGTTCCAATATTTCCAGTTTCGTCGCCCTTTTGGTAATTCCGCAAAGACTTCCAACCAGTGGATAGCGGGAGTTCTTGCGCTTCCTGCTGCAGGTTCAAACCGTCTTATTCCTTAATTTGTGACTTTATTCTAATCCATACGAATCACTGCTGATAACTTTGTGTTTATACATGTAACTTGCAGCTTACATGCTTCAAGACCAAGAGGCACATGCATTACAGATGGAAAGCATTATAGTGATCTCAAAGTTAGACCATTCTTCAATGGCTTATGTAACTTCCTAAGCTTTGGACCGGTTCTTGCAATGATACGATCATCGATGTTTATGGACCTCATGAACAAACAAGTACACTTATTTCATTTAATTTGCATATGTAGGTTTGGGAAGGAGAAGGTGTGATTACATATGGTAGTAAATTTATTAGAGCCACGGATCCTCGTATATTATCCCTACTATATAATCATCAGTAAGCGGATGCTATTTAATAAATTGTTTACTACTCACAACAAAAGTTAATGTATCAATCTTTGCTGGGTCTTAGTGCTCTAAAACTTAGATACACACATATATATATACCATATGCACTACATGTTATTAGAAGATGCAAGCATGCATTCCTAACCAATCGGAGATCTGACGGACCATGTGGTGCAATGGGCTCATGAGTAACTTTTAATTCTAATTATATTTAAAAACATAATCTCTATCTGAGTTTAGTTGTTTAGTTTATTTGTGGTACTTGCGCCAGGTGATGATTAAGCATGCAATCACATTTAATTTTTAGCTTTCAAATAAAATACCGTACTTTGTTTCTTGATGTAGCTAAAGATGCATTAATATTACTAGATTACACTAGCTTTCCATTATCCGTTTAAAGTCCACTTTATAATAATTGGGTGTTTTGTATTACACATTTGTTATGTCTTGGTATAAAGTAATTTTTGATATTTGCGGTGTTCATGGTGCTTTTTTAATAAGCGTCAAGTGTGCACATCTAATCTCCGCATGCTTCAAGGACAACAAACTGAGCTAAGCAGTTTTGATTCCACTATATCAAATAATCTGATTAATCTTCATCATCTTGACAAGTTCGGGTAATCAACCTTGATCGAACATCAAATGGTTTTGAATATTATTTCAAGCCATTTTTTTGGGTAAAGGGATACACAGTAAATTTATTCGAGCCAATTTTATATCTTACAATTACGCACCTTTGTTTTAATGAGTTTTAAATAAATGAGGTTACATTAAAATTTGTTCTACAACAATATAGTGATATTGGATATGAGAACCCTACTAATCACCTTGCTGAATTCATTGATGGTCACTATATTTGAGGTCATAGTTACGCTCCATTTTGTGTACTTTACGGGTTCTTGGACAAAGCACATACAAAAGAACAAGAATGGAACAACAATAATGCAACTTGAGAGTCGATGGAGACTATATACAGTGAACCAAGTTGAGCAAGTGAAGATCCTTATCTCTGTAATTCCAATATTTTCCTATACAATTGTCTTTAACACAATCTTAGCACGACTACAAACCTTCTCGTGTCACAAGGAAGTGTGATGAACAACAGGATCACAAAATCGTTCCACATCCCACCACCTCGCTTCAAGCTATCACTTACATACTACTAATCTTTGCGTCCCTCTTTATAACTACTTTTTGTTCCTTTTGCACCAAAATCACTTGGGCATGTTTGGAATCACCCTTTACAACGCATTGGTTTTGGCTTATTTGTAAAGGAATGGAAGCGAAAACCTCTTGAAAGAGAATGTGCATGTTACGGCGGGGTTCACATCTCGATTACGTGTGACCAGGATCTCGGTCGATTCGATTGATGATGGAAACTTTATTAATGCTAAAGAAAGTAAAAATATTCGCAAAAAGGCTACAAAAGCTAAAGCAGCAATGACCAAGGTTTGATTACACATTTACTGCTCTCGAAATTTCTATCGGTTCAAGTCGGTGAAATGAAAAAGTTCACGACATGTACTACAGGAAAGAGACTTGATGTCCATTGTCCGTCTGGTTCTTCACTTGGGATTTTCGGTCTAGGCGTGGAAATGGTCCATCTTCTATTATATGGTAATAGATCGATTGCTCTATAATATTTGAGTTTGTGCAAAGGGTCGGTGGGTTATGGACTTATGGCGTTTTATTCCTCAAGGTTCATATGGACCAAATTAGCTAGAACGAAATAGTTCAAATGCCACTATTGAGCAATGGTTCAAGTTTTACAAGTGATTACGTTCAATTAGGAAGGACACCAATATTAATGTAACCATCACACTTTGTTATCCGCATTCATTAATTATAATATTGCTATTTTATCATTTTTTCTTCAATTAGAGGTGTTTGGCATTGCTATAACGAAAAGATTTAAAGAGACCGAGTTTTGATGCGATTATGATATTAGAAAGTTCCATTTATAAAAGACTAAAAGTATTTATGATTGCTCGATATAGCGACTTATCGCTATGTTGTGACCTTTGAATGATTAGTTAAACAAGCAATCCCAAACACCCTTCATAAAATGACCTAAAAGTAACTCTTTTGTTTTCCTATGAGTAGGAAGAAGCGAGAAGTAAGCGAACTAACCACTCACACTTAAAAATGGGCGTCACTTGTGTGCTCAATACCTATATGAGGATTCTCATTAGGATTCATGACGTGACATAGGCAATCTCTTATTATATATAGATTTTGTAACCATCACTCCCGAATGGCGATGGGATGACTTCTTACGGATAATAAACCACAGTAAGGATCGATGGGTTGGCAAAGTCGATCATATTGGAACATTTTCCTTTTGATCTTGCTTTTGTGATTTTACATTATGTAGCCATTTACCATTGATGAGATATATTATGACGATAATAGATGATTTTAAGCTAATTTGTTTCATTATTACTCCGTATTTGTTTTTGTGTGTGCGAGTCAAATGGTTTAGGTAATGTGTGAATAGATAATTTTTTAGTGCGGTAAAAGCAGGAGGTGTGACTTAGATTAAATTAATGACCCAAGTTTCTTGAAAGATTATATATGGATTCTAGAAATAAGGTGAGATAAAAGTATTATGCCATGTTAGTACTAGGATTTGAGCATTTGTACTCGAAAAATGGGTGGGCCAAACGATTTTGGTAATCTGTGAATAAATAATTTTTGTGCGGGTCAAAACAAGTTGTATTGGGTTAGGCCATTTCTTTGTTCTCTTTCTTAAATATAATCATTTACCTTTCTTGGTAAATAGAACAAGTCGATTACATCAAATGGTAACAATAAAAAAGTTTATTGCATAAAATGATCAAAATATAAGCCTGTTGCATACAATGACAAAATCGTGAAAGACATAACGATAAAAAATTAATAATAACAAAACAACAAAAACTTTAAAATGACAAAAACGTCAAAACAATTTCCATGTACGTCAATCATTTTAAAAAAATAAAAACTAACTTATGTTTTTAAAAACCAAAAAACCGCTAAATAACACCATCAAAACAAAAAATACAACTAAACATAAATAAATATATTTTAAACAACATACTTGAGTAAAAATTTTCCGTTAACCAACACCATCACAAGTAAAATTATAACACATGCCGCCCATTAGTGAGCAACAAATATATATATATATATATATATATATATATATATATATATATATATATATATATATATATATATATATATATATATATATATATATATATTGAAGAAAGTAAAACAATGGTTTATTGTCATTTCGAGCGGTAACTCGCTTTTAGGAGAAAGAACGAGCCATGCTTTATCTCATGTTTCAAATCTCATGCTCGATTCTATAAAACTATCACTTACTATCTAATGAAAACTAATTGGTTTGAAAAATAACTCGGACTTTATTTTTGAAAATCATCCGGACTTCACGTTAGTCAAAACTATCTATCTCTCGATCAACAAGCGATGTCATTGATTGAGGGAGAATGATTTCAATTAAATCAAAGGTTATTTTTCATACAATTGTTTTCAAAAGATAATCATACATGTTTAATCTATGGAGTTTAAAGTCTCAAAATCCGATCCTTATCGATTAAATTTTTTTCATAATCGGTCACAATTCTCCTTAAAAGCTTTCAAAATCAATTTAAATCTCTGAGATCACAAATCTCAAATGATTTGATAATTGTGATCGGGGAGAATTTGTGATTTACATTGGTTTAAAGCGATAATTCGATAAATGGGTTCATAAGTGTTTAGCAAGTTTTCCTCCCCGCATGTGACAAACGATTTCAAATTTTCCATGCACATGTTGAGGGGGAGCATCTACTTTAAACCTCAAATTATTGAAACGTGATTGAATTGTCTCTAAGTGCAAGTTTCTTCTAATATGTGCAAAACTATTTCAAACTTCAAGGCACATATTGAGGGGGAGCAAACGTTTGAAAACCTCATCCTTCCTCAAAATGCTTTATCTACTCAAATTGATTGGGAAGTGATGATGATCATTTTAGAAAATGTTAATCAAAAGATTGGACCTTTCATTCTTAATCTAACGATTTCAAAGATCTCTTGCCTCCATATGCTAAACAATTTCGAATTTTATGCATATGTTGAGGGACATTTCTAAAATATCAAAACAATTAAGATACAAAATACTTTGATTTTATATCACAAGTATCTTGATTGATTTTCAAATGGTTTTCAATTGGTTTCAAAGCGAATGAACTATATCAAAAGACCGACCAACTTTACTTTATGCATGGGGATATAAGGATGATTAGGTTAGGTTGAGGTCCAATGATCCGCTGAGCAGGAGGGATCTACCCAGGGACAAAACCACTTGATAGTGTAGAGTCCTTAGGTATATTGAAAAAGGTGAAAAATGAGATATGGGAAGAGTCGGATTGGCCCGGCTAGTCTTGGAATAAACCCAACAAGGTTCTAGTTATGAAGTTTCGGTAAGCTTGAAGGGTTGAAGAATGAAAAAGAATTGAATGTGAAAAGGGTGAAAAGAAATAGCCCTCCATTTATTCAACCTTAGGGCGAAACCGGTTCAATACATATACTCTTTGGTGGTTACTAAGGTAACTCGGTATTGAAGACAAGGCGTCATAGACCCAGTGACGCACTGCACTAACTTCCCAAGCTACTCAAGTTCCTCTTAAAAGGACTTGTTTCATTCTCACGGGGAACCGACATTATCTATCGACTTTCTCTTAGAGTTTGTTGATATTGAAGAAGGAGACCCTCTCCCTAGTCTCTGGATTAGGAACCAAATACGCACAATTGAGTCTAGAGCCACGAGATCATCAATAAATCTCATTAGGACACTTTCAATGAAGACTCTCTGTTTCACACAATGTGGAAAGAGAGATTACATCTTATGAGTCCTACGCACTATCCTTGTGGTATTGCCAAAACATCTGAGTGATATGCAAACATATTCACAATGAAGATAGAAAGCCTTGAGCCAACATCAAACAAGCTCACGGTGGGTGGCATGTGAGATCTACCCAATAGATCAACCATGTGACAAGCGAGCAGAAACAATGGGGCGATTCAATCTTTTGAATCAATCACAGTTCGAGTTATTGATTGACGGATACCTTTGAAAAACCTCGTCGTTGTGCTTAAAACTCTTTTCTTTAGCACATCGATCGTGTACTAATACTTCAAAATAAAGGTGTTTATGATTGATAATTGATTTTCATCAATACCTTCGTTGTATTGCAAAAACAATTTCTATTGAGCGGTACACGATTGTTTTTCTCAAATCTCTTTTCATCAATCGGTGAATCTCAATTATTTGGTTCACTCACTCCGTGTTGTCTTCTTTGAGGCGTTCGGTTTGAGAACGACTAGAAGCATTGCGAAACTCTGTCAAGGAAATTTTTGAATTATACCGATCAGCGATACTTGTCTTGATCAACGAGGAACCGTAGGCGTGTACCTCAATTCAACAAAAGTGATCAAACACACTCTTGTGCGCTTTATTGCTAACTATTTTATGCGGGAGCACCCGACGTTTGCGGTGATCGGAAGGAGCGATCAATCCTTAGTCGCATGCTCACACAACACATTCATTTCAAAGAAATCATGATTAGTGCATCAATGACTCGATATTATCACTCCATGCTACGCTATGTTCTTTGCCAATATCATGAATCAACGAAAGCTTCCGCTTACTCGATAAGAATATATCATGATCTAGAATGTGAGCATGTCGGTCCAAATGTCACTACATCACATAATACCAACACCACAATGGATGAGTCGAGATTTCTTGTGGTGATGATCTCAAAGGCGGCTCAAAACTCGATTATCACATGGATCGGTTAAAGACCTCCACTCGGATTATCCAAACATGCAAAATTAAGAATCAAAGACTACGAGCTACGAACAAAGAACATGAACAAGAATCCAAGAACAATCTCAATGTAATATCTGTTTGTATTCTATGTAATTTTAATGTGTGTTTGAGGTGACCTCCCTAAGGGGAAGATTGTTAGGATTTAGTAAATCCTAGTATTAAAGTGTCGGTCACCTCAAGTATATGTAATCGTTAGAAAGCTCGTAGTCGTAGTTATTTTATGTTAAGTAGTATTTAGTTAAGTAACACCGTGGAGGACGGACGGGTCTTTACCCACTGTATGCCTGATCCACAGCCCGTTAGGTGGCGTTTTATTGTAAGACTATAAATACTCTCTACCTCCCAAGGTAGAGAGTTGGAGCTCATAATAAGATTTTTCTTTCTCTCACTAAAGTTCACAAACCTCTAACACTTTCTCTCTCTAGAAATCATCTTGTACGCCTAATATGTTAGTGATTTGATGTGTATGTGAAATCCAATATGTTACACCATCATTACGGGATTTTACAACTCTATGGTTTAAACCGAGAAATAGTTTCTTTCGCGGGATTTTACAAAACCAAGAACAAACCGTAAGATAGATCCGGAAATGCACTTTACAATTACCAGGATGTTTCCATTGTCACGGGATTTTACAAGTCTATTATTTAAAACGAGAAATAGATTCTTTCGCGGGATTTTACAAAATCAAGACAAAAACGTAAACAACTTCAGCTTGAATGTGTTATGACAACTTTGGTTTCGGTGTATATCTGTTTTAGGGGAACATGCAGCGGTTCAACAGCGGTACATTATCCAACACCAACAACATCATCAATCATCCACTAAACACTTCGGCAAACACATCATTCACGCATTCTGTCGGCTAATGTTGTGACCTCCTGGTGAAGTAAACCCGATATACTGATAACGCTACACGCGTCGTTCGGGGTCAAAGGAACTTCCTTTTCTTCGAGCAAGTTTTATAACACCCTAGGCAGTGAACCTAATCGTTGTAGTGTAGTAATTAGGGTAAGCCACGGGTATTGATATCGTTCTCTAGGGGAATAGGAATGCTAGTAGGGAGTTACTACGCTAAGGTTAAGGTTGAGGAAGATTATTTTTTATCTTTTATATTTTATGAAAATGGAAAGTACGAATCTCGGGTATTGGATTTGGGGTTTGGTATTTCTACCGATTACTCTACTATTATCTAATTATCTAAACTAAGGTTGTGGGAGTCTATGTCTAATTAATGTGTGCTCGTATGATAGTTTAAAGATGTGTTTACTTAGTTTGTATTACTCCTTAATTATCTCCTATTGATGGTTGAGTGTCACGTCTTATTCCTAGTTGCGTTGTGTGTCTAAAGTTGTAGGGTATGCGTTTCTCCCTAACTCTTTGAACTTACCAAAGGGTCTTGTCTACAAACCCACTTAGAGATTATAAACTCCTACTCTAAGGCGCTCTTGGATGGTTTAGCCTACAATTACTCGGTAATTATACTCTAAGGTTCACAAAGATGAATCAAGCATTAAGTACACAACGAATGACCTATCGCATTACTAGATCATTAGTCAACTAAGATAAGAAACAACCAATCAATATTCAATAATTAAGTTTCATACTTCTAAGCAAACACACAAATAAATTAGCGGACATGGAGAACATGCAAGCATACACAAAATAATCAAAGACATAATTGAATTAATGAAGCAAAGACTTATCTTGATGTAAGATAGGGTTTAAAACCTAAAATCTTGTACAAGACACCTTAGGTTCGGTTTTAGGTTTTACTCCAAAGACTCTCCACACAAAGACTAAAAATTCGGATTCTATATATAAGATTACAATTGCGGCGGCGTCACCTTATGTTTAGTGGCGCCGTGTGTCGCCACCATTAGGGTTTCGTCTTGGCCACGTTAACCTTGCGGCGGCGTCACCTTAAGTCCGTGGCGCCCTCCTCTTGACTTTCGGCGTCGTCGGATTGCATCTAGGCCGTGCGAGTAGCGACGGCCTACTCTTCCACACTAGGCGTCGTCACTTGAAAATCTGAGTTTTGAGACTGTATCGTCACAATATTTTTGGGACGGCGTCGTGATAGCACCCGACGCCGTCGCCTTCTACTTTCGACAATGCTGTGAGTGTCTCGATTTTGACTTTGGCCATTTTCTTCATATATTCGCGCCTTTTCGTCCAAATAAGTGCCATTCCAACATTTTGCCTTCACGAGACCTAAAAAGTGAAAAGGAGCGATATTAAGCAATAACGGATACAAAAGTGATCAAATAAGGACTTAAACGACCCTCAAAATGGTACCTTTTAAAACCTTATCAAATATCCCTACACTTGTTATTTGCTTGTCCTCAAGCAAATGTGCTTTAGCCAATTAATTTATAAGTTAGGGGTCATGAAGCATTAATTCAAAGCGGTCCACAACACATATAAGCCCATAAAAGTCATAAAAAGCACGGAATTACATACTAGCACCTCACATGGGGTGTTTGGATACTCACATCTCTCTCGGGTGTATAAATGAAATATAACAATATAGGAAATGGAAGATAAACACTCATTAACCGGTCCTAGTACATAGATTACCATAGGCTTGAGAATAGATCAAACCTCCATCGCTTTGGCGTAAGCACCTAGGAAAGACTATCAAAGAGGTCTTTAAAGGGTTGTAACGTTAGGCTTACGGTAGGGAAATAAGGGTTTGGTGGGATAGGCTATTTGGTGGTGGCAAGTCAAAAATCTTTATATTAGCGCATATGAAGAATGGCGTTGCTAAGCCAAGACTCGACACTCTAAACTCTAGATAACTGAAATAAACAAACATAAATTTAAAGATAGATGTAGGATGGTAGCCGTATGTTTTTTTTTTTTTTTTTATCACTCTATTTTTTCTTTTCTCTTTTCTATTTTTTCGATTTTTTTTTTTTTTTTTTTTTTTCATACACTTTTACTCTACCATCCTCTATGATAACATCAAAATACTAGGGATTTATAGGCATATCCTACACTTGAGTTTTATTACTCTAACACTAATTTGACCCGAATTGAAAAGATCAAAACACTTGGGGTACATTATTACATAAACAAAGGGAATTTGAATTTAACGTTCCTTCCGTCATTTCATAAACTTTAACTTTTCCCATGAATCCCAATCATCCCAAAGCGTATACAAAGGATATGACTCGACTTAGCAACTTATGCAAGCAACTAGATAATTGAACTAAGGGTTTAGGGTGATAACAAACATTTGCACTAAAAGTGAGTGCATAAGGGTGAGGCTAAGGCGATTTGGGTGTATATTTAGGGGTGGGGTGTAAACAATGCTCTTCATTGATATTCGGAAAAACGAAACATCACGAGAACCGCGAAAAGGATAGGCTCGAGGGGTTAACTAGGGTATCGTGTACTAAAAATGAGTACAACGCAAAGGGTGTGGGGAATTACTCAACCGAAGTGGAAGAAGTAATTATATTACGGTATCAAACAAGGGTTATCCTAATGCCTCTTATCATTTAGTTATTCCTAACTACACAAGTGTAGCCTCACTTGCGATCTCGAATGCATCACAAAACAAGTTCTAGAATCTAATATACTACCGGTTCACACTCTAAGCATTGAAGATGAATGCTTTAATTCCTACTAATCTAAGGCGATCCTCACATTTTGGTGGAATTTGGGTGGTAAAGGGTTTTGTGCTAGTCATGCAACTTCCTATCCATGAGGCGCTTTTGTTAAGACTAATGGCCCACTCCTATATGTCATGAAAAATTTTAAATTTGGTGCCAAAATTACCCTAACCGACATTTTCTCATGGTTTATTACACAAATACAATTGACAAAGCAAATAATCAAGGATAAGCATAGTTTCAAAGTTCTCGTTTATTTTCCTCCCTACACTTAAACCGAACATTGTCCCCAATGTTCCCGAAAGTATCAAAGTTATGATAAAGAAGGTAATTAAAAGCGAAAAAAACTAATACTCCCGATTAGCTCGGTAGGATCCGTGTAAAGTGGTGGTTAAACTCTTTTCAAGAAGAATTATTGCGTGAAAAGCTCCTTCCAATCTTATGTAACTTCTTCTTGACAAACTAAACTGCACACTTGAAGAAAACAAACGAAACCTTCGCGTAAAATCGTGGTAATAATATATATAAGACTCGATTTAAACTAGGATATAATGCTTGTGGAATGGATGTTTACAATTTCTAAGAAAATTAAGACACGAAAATTCCAAAATTTATAAGTAGCTCGAAAAGCGAGAAAAAGTAATCGATGTTTTACTCCTTCACGGCGTCGATTTGCAATCTGACGCGTCGAGTTATCATCGACAAAAAGCGGTGCGATTTTACGGAAAAATTACGGAAAATTTACATCTTTAGAATCTGGAAAAATTTACGCAAAACATCCATTATGACTCGATACAAGCATTTGACTCGAACAAACAAACATAAATATCTTTTAGTTAATTGTTATTCTCATGTTTACGTTTCTTTTGAAAGCGTGTGTAATCCTCCTACACTTATCCCTTATGTAAAATACCTTTATATGCAATTAAGGCGAGTTAAAAACAAAATAAAGCATTTTCACAAATTTAAACATGAGGATAAACAATTAATAAAAGATATATGACACTAACAAGCAAACAATTAAGCATGGGTTGCCTCCCACGAAGCGCTTTTCTTTATTTAAGAGTCTTGTAGCTAGACTCGTAGTCGTGCTCCTCGTTTTCTCATTACCGCCTCTTGACCCTTTGTTTTCCTTCATCGAAAGGGTGTAGGCGCTGTATGCTCACCGTGGATTCCTTGCCAACGTCAATTATGGCGACGGTTTTATCTTTTAAATTGGTCTCCTTAGCGTGAAAGGCCCAAACCATCTTGGTTTGTTTCTTCCTCGTAATGCCCTTATCCGAGATCTATACAAGAGCACTTTTTCTCCCTTTAGAAATTCCTTAGGGTCCTTTTGTACCTTAGGTAATGAGGTGGGATTGCTTATCTTTTATCGGGTTTCCACAATGTTGCATACAATCCTTGAACCATAAAGTCTCTAAGCCCTTTTTCCCGGTCATTCTTCTTCTTCTTAACATTGTTATCCGGGCTTTTCGATTTCCACCGTAATCATTTCCATGATCTTAAGAGGGTATCTTGGGACGATGGGTATCCTAGCGTACCCTTTCCGCTTTGAGTATCATGATGCCTTCTCCGCATTTAATGGTTGCCTTGGCGGTGGCGAGCGGTGTCCCAAGAATGAGAGTGCGTTTTATCTTCCTCAACATCAATGATTACGAAATCCACCGGATAAGCGATGTTAGCCACCTCAATTAGAACATCAACGGCGATTCCTACGGGGTGGACATAAGTATGATTAGCTAAGGAAAGTCTAAGGTCGGTTTTTTTGGTTTCTCATTAGTTAACTTATTATAGATTGACAATGGCATTATGTTCACATCGGTCCTTGATCGGCCAAGGCATTTATATTGTCCATGTCACCGATACTAAGCGGTATCACGAAATTCCACTGTGGTGTTTCGTTTTCTTGTTAACGGTTTTTATAACCAACTCATCAGAGGTTCCATAGGTAAAGCGTCGTATTCTTCTTCCGTCATTTTCCTTCAAGAGCTTCCTAAGAACTTCATTGTACCTAAAGTTGTTTACTTGGTTTGCAATGGTTTTCTTGTTAATTTCGTGCTTAAGGTAGTACTCAATGGTCTCGGGTTCATCATTAGGCATGGACTCATCCTTCGTGCTTTCCTCGATTATACCACATCTCGTACCCTTGCATTCTCGGGCATGATGGAAGCAGTTTACAAATGAAGTGGGAGGCAATCATTGATTCTTCGAGCACTTTTTGGGAGCCTTTGTTTTGGTAAATTCAATTACCAAATCCATCATTTCTTTCATTTTTGCTTGCATTTCCTCTCTTTGCCTATAAACCTCCTCTTCAAATCGGCTAATCTCTCTGTATGAGTGCCATGTACTCCTCATTTGATCCTTGAAGCTTGGTGAAAGTGGTATTGGGAAGTAGAGCAGGCGCCTTGCGAACTTGGGTTTTGCTCGCGACTTGGGGATTAGAAAGAGGTGTGGAGTGGTTGGTGGAGTGGGCGGTTGGCGATCTCTCGAGGAATTTGTATGGGTGCTCTTTTACGCCTTTCCATAAGATAATCAATTCCTCTCTCGATGGCACTCAATTGCTCTTGAGTGTATCGGAGGATTCGGAGGAGTGGATATGGCATTAACCACGTTAATCGGAGTTTGGAGATTCACTCCAATCTTCGTAGCTTTGATCGGTGAGCTCCTCTATGATATCCCATGATTGCTCGCATTAAAGTCATTGAGTCTTCCACCGCAGCTCGATCAATGGATCGTCGAGTGATGGAATCGGTATGATCATAGAAGATTTGGATTTGAAGCCAAAGATCAATGCCATGGTGTGGAAGTCTCACGGAGTAATTCCTTCATCGAGTCCATGCTTTGTAAAGAGACTCACCTTGGAGCTCTTTGGAATGTCAAGATGTCTCGCCTAAGCTTAGTGGTTCTCCCGGTGGGAAAAATTGAGCAAGGCGAAGTAAGATCATCCCACTTGAGATGGAGCCGGTGGAAGTCGCTCAAGCCATTACTAGCTTGGTCCCGTGAGAGGTGGAAGAGACGCGGTAGCGTGGTCTCCCGAGTAGTAGCATCAAGGTCGATGGAATCGGCGATTTTGAGAAATCCTCGGATCTTGATTTGGATCTTGAACGAAGTCCATGGAATACATCCGTTTTGCACCAACCGGATGGTGTCGGATCGCAGGCCGTAGTTTGGGCTTGGTCGGGAAGCTCAATGGTGTTCCTATAGCCTAGGTGGCTTGGTCTCGAGTATTCACCAAGAGTACGGGCTCTTGGCGGGTCATTTGGTGGTATGTTGATGAATGGTAGTGGGTTATCACCTTCCATGATCAAAAGTGATGGGGTTACTGAACAAAGGTTACGAAGAAGGGGATAGACTAAGAAATCTAAAAATAAGAAAAAGTTTACTTGATAGGAATCAAGCAAAGAAACCTAAGCGAGGTGGACTACTAACTAGCTATTCTATTCCCGGCGTGGCGCCAAAAACTTGATAACGCTACACGCGTCGTTCGGGTCAAAGGAACTTCCTTTTCTTGAGCAAGTTTTATAACACCTAGGCGATGAACCTAATCGTTGTAGTGTAGTAATTAGGGTAAGCCACGGGTATTGATATCGTTCTCTGGGGAATAGGAATGCTAGTAGGGAGTTACTACGCTAAGGTTAAGGTTGAGGAAGATTATTTTTATCTTTTATATTTTATGAAAATGGAAAGTACGAATCTCGGGTATTGGATTTGGGGTTTGGTATTTCTATAGATTACTCTACTATTATCTAATTATCTAAACTAAGGTTGTGGGAGTCTATGTCTAATTAATGTGTACTCGTATGATAGTTTAAAGATGTGTTTACTTAGTTTGTATTACTCCTTAATTATCTCCTATTGATGGTTGAGTGTCACGTCTTATTCCTAGTTGCGTTGTGTGTCTAAAGTTGTGGGTATGCGTTTCTCCCAACTCTTTGAACTTACCAAAGGGTCTTGTCTACAAACCCACTTAGAGATTATAAACTCCTACTCTAAGGCGCTCTTTGGATGGTTTAGCCTACAATTACTCAGGTAATTATACTCTAAGGTTCACAAAGATGAATCAAGCATTAAGTACACAACGAATGACCTATCGCATTACTAGATCATTAGTCAACTAAGATAAGAAACAACCAATCAATATTCAATAATTAAGTTTCATACTTCTAAGCAAACACACAAATAAATTAGCGGACATGGAGAACATGCAAGCATACACACAAATAATCAAAGACATAATTGAATTAATGAAGGAAAGACTTATCTTGATGTAAGATAGGGTTTAAAACCTAAAATCTTGTACAAGACACCTTAGGTTCGGTTTTAGGTTTTACTCCAAAGACTCTCCACACAAAGGCGAAAAATTTGGATTCTATATAAGATTACAATTGCGACGGCGTCACCTTATGTTTAGTGGCCGTCGTGTCGCCACTCATTAGGGTTTCGTCTTGCCACGTTAACCTTGCGGCGTCACCTTAAGTCCGTGACGCCGTCCTCTTGACCGGCGTCGTCTGGATTGCATCTGGGCCGTGCGAGTAGCGACGGCCTACTCTTCCACAACTAGGCGTCGTCACTTGAAAATACGAGTTTTGAGACTGTATCGTCACAATATTTTTGGACGGCGTCGCCAATAGCTTTTGACCCGTCGCCTTCTACTTTCAAACAATCGTGAGTGTCTCGATTTTGACTTTGGCCACTTTCTTCATATATTCGCGCTTTTCGTCCAAATAAGTGCCATTCCGACATTTTGCCTTCACGAGACCTAAAAGTGAAAAGGAGCGATATTAAGCAATAACGGATACAAAAGTGATCAAATAAGGACTTAAATGACCCCTCAAAATGGTACCTTTTAAAACCTTATCATATACCAAACTTGATCATGAAGTAAAATTCACAGTTTGTTACTTAAACTTGTACTAATCCTTGTGAAGAAGAAAGCGGTGTACCCAATGTACAAATCCTCTTGACATATCCTCAATGCGTGAGACACGAAGTGATAGTTACGTTGTGGGTTAAGCGAGAAAGAATCACAACCGTAACTAAATAGCCAAGTCTTTATCACACTCAATAAATGCCCAAACAAGTCATCTTCGGAAGGGTAGAAAGAAAGAAGGCGAAATAAGTAAACACTTGAAAAACCTCACTTCAAATCCAAGTAAGAAATACCGTACACACAACCCCGTCAACTTTGTTCAAACATCAATTCAAGCCGTGTCACAATACATTTCGTGAAACTGTATAAACCAAAGAAACCACATATCACAGCAAATCACATCATCAAATATCATGACTCAAACCACATAAACATCTCTCATCGTCAAGACTCATATAATCCAAATCACATAAAGTCCAAATCTTTGAGAAATCTATCATTGGTTTATCCAATATCACGTTTTCACACAGTTATATAAACCCGTTCAATAATCATCTAAATATGGTCCAATTCACAAGTGCAAAGTTTCATGGACAATAAGGCACTTCACATTCATTTGTACCCTTGAAACTTTATTCTAATCCACGAGGTTTAATACACTTGATAATACCAAACCCTCAATATACCAAGTCCACTTGCGAATTTGTTAATATCAATCGAGATTTAATTCGATTATATCAAACAAGTACACTGGATCCACATATGGCCACATGATCAAAGGTATTAAAAACACACGTATTACATATCCATTGTGAATCATATGGAACACGTTTTGTCCAAAATAAAACAATGAGAAACACAAATAACCGGACCATACTAATACCATCGAGTCCAAATCTAATAAATTCATTTTTTAGGCCTGTGCAAAATGATAAGATATGGCCCATCTCATGACTTCGTTCACTGAGGCCCATGAACACATAATCAAAATCAGACAAACCCAACACTTTAGGGATATATAAAGTGCACTTAAATCCTTTCAATCCCTAAAACTCGGTATACCTAATCTCATTATCAAAATACCACGCCTCATAGCAAATGTGCTCCATAAACCCTAAATAAACACAAACCCTATCAATATTATCCGCCCCCCATCTTCAATATCTGCTCCACCTAACCAGTTTCATACACAATAAATCACAACACCCATCAACTAAACATCCTTCTTCATACCATAATGCTTTGTTGTTCAGATTTGTCTCGCCATAGGGTTGGCTCGAGACTGAGACCCGGATTCGGTTTTGAAGAAAAAAAAAGAGAACCAGTTAGGTTAGAGATCACATCGAAGATAACCAGGTAGGTTTTAATTGGTTTGGGTTTTGTTTTCTTGAATTGAACGAGCAAGGTAACTAAACATAACATTCATGTTATAATTTAGTACTTTTAGGTCTCGGATATTAAAATGGAGTTAACTCCTCACATGATCAATGAAGAACCTGTGTAAACCTTATAAGATTTTTAGTCTTTTATGTAAGAGGTTCACAAATCTGAGATCCAAAAACTTTTACCAATTTAACTCGTTGATTTTCATGTAAGATCGATGATAAATTGTATCGAAATAAGAACAAGGTTTTAACCATAATGTTAACAAACTTGTCTTAGTTGGTTTCGAAAACGAATGAGTTTTGAATCAATAAGGAGCAGTGATGAGATAAACTTTCGAATGAAAATTATTTCAGGTCGTGAGTTTTATTGAACTACCCCAAAAGAATGGACTGAGATCTTGTTTTTACTTAAGTCGAGTCTTGGTCTAGGTTTGTGATTGAGATGGGATTGTTGTTTGATGTTGATGTTTGGTTGAATCTGTTGATGGTGATTGATAGGTGGACCTATGATGGTTATAACCTCAGGTCGAGTATGTTGGTCTTTGGTGTAAGTCGAGTTGAGGTCGAGGTCTGTTCTTCTTCTACCTTTCTGTCGTGACAAGTCGCTAGTAGGCACGACAAGTCGCTAGCTGTTTTATGTCAAGTCGCCAACTCTTTTGCACTACAAATCGCTAACCATTTACAAAACACACAAGTCGCTAACCATTTGGATTTTGGCAACTCGCTACGACTTGTTAAATAACAAGTCGCTAGTCATTTTTAGTCACAAGTCGCTACTTAGCTTTAGACATAACTCGCTATTGACTTTCAAAAAAGTCAACGAATATCCAAGTCGCTACAGAAAATAAACACAAGTCGCTACATAGAAACAATGAATCTGGACAAAAAGTGACAAGTCGCTAAGAAGATTTTTGACAATTTCCGATGAGTTTTCCGACCACTTTTCCGACCATATTAATATAAACCCAGAAAACTGCATAAAAATGCTTCATTGTTTGCCCATTTTGACCACAAGAAGAGACCTTTTGACCACATAACTTTCACAAGTTTAGTACAAAGAGTCACAAATAATATGGTAACTGACTTGGACCAAAAAAACACAAGACAAATATAAACTTGATGTACCAGATGACTTGTTGACCAAAAAGAATACAAAAACTTTGTTAAAACTGTTTTACCACATAACTCGAAAAAAATATTCCGACCACAAATCATACTCAAACCAGTTTAAAACATGTATCAAAACCACAAAAATTAGCACAAAACGATAACCTTGGCTCTGGTACCAATTGTAGGATCGTAATATTATTGTGTTTGATGATTCGGTGGTCTTGGATGATCAAAATACATGTTAGACATTTTAGAGAGAAAGTAGAGAGGGAGTTTCTTGGTAGAGAGTTGTAGCACAAATAAAATGTTAGATTGAATGAGAGCTCCACCCTTCCATGGATGGAAGGGTATTTATACTACAAACATAACGACCTCCTATCGGCTGTGGATCGGTGTCTGATGGGTAAAGACCCGTCCTTCCTCCACGGTGTTACTCTAAACTATTCTACGCTACTGACTAACTAATTAACTACATAATAACGTAAATAACTACAAGTCTACGAGCTAACATATGCTAAACCATAATTGGGGTGACCGACACTTTAACATGGAATTTCCAATTCCTAACACATCTTCACTTTCAGCCAGCTCTTCATCAGAGAATAAGATCCCAGTAACATCAGCTATAGTTAACAAAGTGGGGTTGATGGGTTCCATATGAGCGGGTGGTATATTTCCCTCTGAGTCTTTGTCCCCCGTTGACCCCTCAGACACTGGTGGGTGTTTCCCAGTGCCTTCTCTGGAGTCGGGATTGGTGGTGGGTTCGTGTTGGCGGGTTGTTCCTTTCCTCGAGTCTTTGTCCCCGAGAGCCACGAGACAGCGATGGGTTTTCCGGTGCCTTTAGCGGTCGGTGAAAGTGATATCCCTATCGGTGGGTTGTTTAGTTCCTCCGAGTCTTTAGAATCATTCAGTGTGCCCTCGACAAAGGCGTGATTTGCTAATGTCATCATTGGGCGTGGTGGGCGGTCCCCTACCGGTGGGTTGTTTGTTTCCTACGGATCTTGGGGAGTAGTAGTTGGGACCAAGGCACCGATTGTGATTATCGGTGTCCTTCATTGTCACCGGGGTGGATGTAGCTTGGTCACCAATGGGTGGCGATCGATCTTAGGCTTCTTTGCCTCTTGGTCAGTGTTCACAAGCCTCGGGGCCACGAGACTTGGGTTTGGTCTTAGTCCCAGTCGAGACTTCCCTTTCTCTTTATGGGGCGGGGTTAGGAGACATCGATTACCTCAGTTGTTCTGACAACCATATGGGCCGTCAATTCAATATTAGTGACAAGGGATGGGTCCTTTTGAAAATTTGATTGACTCGGGATGCCGGGTAAAGCACGATATTTTCTTCACGAAGATAATTGGAACCCGGTAACACTTGTAAAGCACAAGAGACAAACCTAGGATACGAAATGTATTTCGTCTAGTTTTGCTCAGTAGCTTGGTTCTGAGATCACTTGTAAATGATCTCCCTATGTTGACGATGACCTCATTCATCAAGCGGTATGTCATCATCAATGAATACGATTAACTTGTTCGATGGATGAGTGGTTCCCCGAGGACACGAATCACAAAAGTGAATAGGATCCTCGAGCCACGGAAATGAACTCTTGGTGGTGGGGTCTTGTCCAAAATGTTGGATCTAAAACAATTTGTTTTAACCTATCCTTCATCGTGGAGGGTTCGGGATGGGCGACATAAACTCCTTGTTGTAGTCTAACCACGTTGAAGTGCAAAATGTTTTATAATCTGGGTGAATTCTTTGTCCCCTTTAAGATCGAACTCGATGAGATATTCCCGAGTGGTCTAAGGTTATTCTCATCGATGGGGTTCGGGTCAAAGGCCTTATTGTTGCCCAAAACTCCACGAGGAGGTTTTGGGACAGTATGGAGGACACCGAACAAAGCCGTTTTCGGTGGGCGTTGAACAAAATTTCATTATGTCCTTATAGGATGGGACATTTGTGGGTATTCAAAATTGCCTATGACATTATTTGTTTTAAATTCAACGTTACTGAGATCCCCTACCTACTGTGAAGCAAACTAAAGAGATTGTGTTCTTGCCATTTCCATTAAAAGGTTTTTAGGGTTTTGAAGAAAAATTTCTTGACAAGAACAATCAAAGGGTTTTGAATCTCTTAGGTTGTGATGAAAAAGCTTTTGTAAAGGTTCTGAGAGAAGATTTTTTAAAAGGTTTGAAGAACACAAAGATTTACGGGTTTGAAAGAGATTTTATGAGTTTTGTTAGCGTAAATCTTTTGTGTGTGTTATAAGGATTTTGTGAGGGGTATTTATAGAGTGATGAGAGGGTTGTTTGTGCATACTTGTGGATTTGTAAAGTCGGTTTTGAAAACGTTTTGAATTTCCATATTTAATGCCACCCTCCACTACCCATGATAAAATCCGTTTTCAAGAAACTTGATTGCGGTGTGCGGTAAAGTGCACTTTGCGATAATAAAATATCCATGGGATATTTTATGTAAGAGGAGGCATTTAATGCCAAGTGGGATGAGGTAAGTATTAGGGACCCCCTGACAGTAAGATACAAAGGCATATATTCCTATATTTAATTGGTGTGACTTCCAACCTAGGACATTTAAGTAACTAATACTTTGATGCATTTAGTTACTCATTCAATGCTCAATATCTAGAGTCAGGGTCCCTGAATGAGTCTTACTCATTCAGTGAGAGGATGGAATTGGGATTTGTTTAGGGAGGATGAACCATTTCAGTGAAAACTCACTAAGATTGTGATTGGTTTTCAGGTTGCTGACTTTCAATGTCTAGCATTCCTAATTCAGCTTTCAGTCTCCTGAAGCTAGGTTCATCTAAGGGTTTTGTGAAGATATCAGCAAGTTGATATTCAGTGGGAATGAAATGAAGCTCTATGTCTCCTTTCATTATGTGGTCCTTGATAAAATGATATCTCATATATCAATGTGTTTGGTTCTTTGGTGAAGGACATGGTTGTTGGAGATAGCAATGGCACTAGTGTTATCACAGAAGATGGGTACCATTTTGTAGTGGATGTCATAGTCATTGAGTTGACTTTTCATCCATAATACATTGGCACAACATCCTGCAGCAGCAACATACTTAGCTTCGGCTGAAGACATAACCACTGATTGTTGTTTTTACCACTCCAACAAACCAGTTTTCCTCCAAGAAATTGACAGGACCCTGAGGTACTTTTCTGTCCATGTTGCGCCAACATAATCGAATCGAAATACCCTTTGAGGTCAAACCCTAAGCACTTTAGATAGTAGAGTCCAAGGCTTAGAGTTCCCTTCGTGTATCGAGTATTCTTTTAGCCGCAGATGAGTGGGATTCTTTGGGATTGGTGATATCTTGTAATAAGACAGACCGAGAATTGTATGTCGGCCTTGAAGCAATTAGATACATCGGTGAGCCAACAATCCTCCGAAGTGAGTTTGGTTTCTTGATTTGCCAGTGAGATCGGGTCCAAGGTTGTTAAGAGGGACCATTGGTGTCTTTCTCGAGGCACAATCGATATCTCATACTTCTTCAAGAGATTTAAGCGTATTTCTCTTGTTGATGGAGATCCCTTTATCGGTTGCACGATTTGTAGTCAAGGAAGTATGAGTTCACCCATCATGCTCATTTCAAACTTCTTTGTCATCAGTTTTCAAGCTGTTTGCAAAGAGTGTAGTTTGTTGAGCCAAAGATGATGTCATCAACATATACTTGGACTAGTATCATATCTTGTTTTGTCCTATAGATAAACAATGTCTTGTCTATCTTTCCTCGACAAACTTGTTTTGAATCGGGAAGCTTCGAGGCGTTTCATACCATGCTCTCGGAGCTTGTTTCGATCCATAAAGGGCTTTATCAAGCTTGCAGACATAGTTAGGAATTCACTACTCTCAAAGCCGGAGGTTGCTTGAACATGCACATCTTCCTTGAGTTCACCATTCGAGAATGCACTTTTACATCCATCCGTAAACTTTGAAGTTCATGTAGGTAGCAAATGCAAAGTAGATCCCGATGGCTTCCATTCTTGCAATAGGAGCAAATGTCTCATCATAGTCAATGCCTTCTTGTTGACTATAACCTTTGGCTACAAGTTTGGCTTTGTTTTTTAATGACAAGGCCGTTTTCATCGGTTTGTTCACGAAAACCCACTTCATTCCTATAACTATGACATCACGAGGACATTTGATCAAGGTCATGACCTTGTTTTATCAAGCTGTTGAAGTTCTTCTTGCATAGCTCGAACCCAGCTAGGATGTTTTAGAGCCTCGGTGACACTCTTGGGTTCTATATCGATAGGAAATCGACATATAGACATTCATGGGCTGAAGTTGCGATTAAGTTAGCAACCATGCTTCTAGTGAGCATGCCTTGATGGGTTCACCAATGATGTTTACAAGTTCAATATCACGAGATTTTGTCCACTTACACCGTGGTCTAGGATCCGAGCTTGAAGAGGTCACCGAAACTCGGGAGTGAGTTCGGTCACGAGAGCCACGAGAATCATTAAGAACATCCGCTGAGAAGTCTTGTTCGGTTGGGATTCTTGAATCAAATGTTCACGAACATTTGGTTCGATGTTACCTATCGGCGAGGATGATTGATTTTCAATGAATTCATTGATTGTTGGTGCAGGAAGGTTGTGAGGTAAGACATAATATGAGATGTCGGCATTAGCTTGGTATAAGGAATTGATTTCGATGTTATACTCATCGGGAGGATATCTTGATGAGTTATCAATTCTATTTCCTCCAGCGAGGTGTTGGTGAACTGATGCTTCGAGCTCTCATTAAAGGTGACATGGAAGGTTTCCTCAACTTGTTGTCTCCTTGTGTTAAATACCACGAAGGCTTTGGAGATCGGTGAGTAACCTAGAAAGTATCCATCATCGCCTTTAGCATCAAACTTGCCTAGATGATCCTTGTGGTTATGGATAAATACGGACATCAAACATATAAAGTAGCTAATATCGAAGTCTACCTTTGAATATCTCATATGGAGTTTTGTTATGTCTTTTGACAATGATTGACCTGTTTGAGTGTAACAGCGGTTTATTTGCCTGGACGAAATGTTTTGAAAGAGTGAGCCATTTAACATAGTTCTAGCGCCTCAATGAGAGTTCTTTTTTCTGAAGAGGTTTCGGGGTGGAAGCGTTGCATTAGACTACGCCCGGACTCAATGTGTTCGATACTCGGGCACATCGAGTCCAAGCATGCTCTTAAGAGCTTGACTCTCGGGCTCTAGAATTCTTCGAATCGAAATTAGGAAGCTCACTATCGGGATTAACCCGATCAATCCAATCACTGGGCTTGGGAATAGTCAACACATTGGTAATCATGCCACGGACACAAATGAATTGGGAGGCGGTCTTTGTTGTGAGAGTCGGGAGATGATCTTCACCTATGACTCTCTTTTTGCTACTGGGAGCTCCCACAACATCAAAGACTCATGGATTCTTAGCAGTCCAACTAGCAATGATTTCCTTTTCTGACTTAAGTTTTTCTTGAAGATCCTGATTTCTTTTAACTAAATCAGTGTTTTGAATTTGCAAAGTGATAGCTGATTGGTGGCAAACCGTCAAGTTTATCACACAAGTCAACCACTTGTGAATGGTCAACCGTAATAAAATTCAAACAGTCTAAAACCAATGCAATAAAGTCCAAAGGAGTTTAGTGTATCCCCGGGTCGTTAAGTCCCAACGAGGTGTGTAAACTGTAATACAACGAATCTGTGATCGGGTGAATATTGAACAGGAAAAGGGTGATGATTTTTAATAATTATACCTAAAGAAAAAGTTTGTAAATTACAGGGGCTTAAATGCAAATTAAAGAAAATTAAAAGCTAGATTATATTAAATAAACGCTATCACTATTTTTAAAATCGTTTAACGTTTATAATCTAAAACTTACGTTTAAATTAAAAACTACGTAACGTACGAAATAAAACGTGAAAATAAAGAAGGAAAATACCTACGGATATGAAAAATACATTTTACAATCCTAATTATACTAGAAAATTATTGGAAAAAGAAAATTATTTTAAAACTATTTATCTAATTATTATTAATTAAAACTATTTGTTAATTATTTAAAATGCACTAAAATACAAGAAAATATAAAATTAACCTAGAAAAATTAAATTATAACTTATAAAAATATAAAATATTATAAAACTAATTTTAAAAGCGAAAAGATATTTTTATGTTTTTTATGTATTTATTATAAATTTAAAACTATTTAGAACTAATTAAAATGCTAGAAAATACTATTTAAGTTAAGAAAATTCTGGAAAAATTATTTTTTTGCTTTTTATATTTATCTTAAGCTATTAAAATTGAAAAATTATTTTTCTGAAGCTTTTCTGTATTATTTGTATTAAAAAGTGATTAAAAAGCCTTAAAAACTGATATAAAATAAGAAAAATAGCAAACAAGAATGAAAAATTATGAAAAATTCGGTAAAGTCTAAAATATTATTCTAATTTTATTAAAAATATAAAACTACGACATATGGAAGAATATGAAGTCGTAGTGATAAGCGATTCTAAATAAACTACTAAAATAAGCTATAAGCTACGGGAATAAACCAAATGATCAAATAAGCTGGATTATGCTAAAATAAGTCTAACTTAACTAATTAACGTTACTCTAGATCACTAAATAAGCTTAAACTAGATTTGAGCTTATGGGATTAATTAAGCAAAACAGTTTATAAGGGGACTACTTTAAGCTAATGAATAAGCTATTCTAATAAGCTAAATGGGAAAACGGAAATTGGGACCTAAAGATCACCTAGCAGACTACACATGGACCAATTCTCGGCTCTAATGAGCTTATTTGAATCTCATAAAAAGGCCAAGTTGCACAATTCACACTCGATATTAATTGAGTATGAGCAGGCAAATCATTTCTAAAGGAGAGGCGATTAAGAGCTTTTAGAGACTTGGAAAAATTACACAAAAATCAGATTTAAGCTCTTGACCAAGCGAACTAGGACATATCCCATTTCATTAATTTTGGTTCGAAACAAATCCATGAAAATTCAACAAAGTTTTCTGGCCGACTTTTCTATTTTGACTTTTGTTGTGAAATTAGATTTTGACCAAAACAAAATTTGAGCTTAACTATTGAGCCGATTATGATGTTTAATGATAAAATGGACCTAATGCAAGCTATACTAACTAGTTTTAAACCTATATGCAAACTTTTAGCTATTGATTCAAACTGAAATGATCATAAGGGCAGTTTGAATGGAGTTTTGACTTTTACTAATCCTAGGTGCAATCAAATGACTAAAGTAACTCTATTATACCTAAGTAAGACTATAGCAACTAGTGTTAACCACTGAGCTAACCTCAATCTCAGTCTAGCACCACCTAAAATCAATAAGCATATGTGACAGTTTTTAAAGAAGAATGAAAATCAAACTCGCATGAAGTCCGACAATAGAGCTTAATGAGAACCAAACCAACCATTTTAAGACCAAATCAATCCGAATTTAGCTCAACATCAACCCAACTCCATTTCCATACCAAATTTCACCTCGATTGACTTTCGTTGACCTTTTTGGTTTTTCGATTTAAAATACTAAAGTCTAATGCGGGCTCATGAAAAGCTATAATAAGCTCATGCGAGCTTGTATGAAGGGTAAAAGAGCTTTGTAACTTCTAATTAGTATAAATGATTTAATCGACTTACCAAGAAACATAAAACTTGAAATCTTATTAACTTGGAATAATTACAATACAAAAGTGAAATTTAACTTGAAATAAACTTAATATTACACTAAGAACTGAAATTTAAGCTAAAACAGATATTAAAGAAGTTTTACACTACAAAGTTGGTCTAAAACATGCGACACCTATTTCTCTGTCTTCTTTTCCTTTTAATAGACATCCAAAAAGCTTCTTGTCGACCTCTGATTAAATCCCACCATTGGATAGGCCGTGATATCATCTTATTCGTCCATGTGGAATTTTGGCGGGAAAAGTTGTTTTAGCAGGTTTATTGCATTTAATGCAATTTGGTGTTTGTGGAGGTGTTAGGGATTAGGTAAACAGGTGGGGGGATAAGGTGGAAAGGTGGTGGTGAGGTGGAAAGGTGGAAACCATGGTGGTTTTGAGTTGCAGACGTGAGAGAGGAAGGAGCACATGAGGCGGTTTTACATTTTAAAAAGTGGGCTTGGGTTGGATATTGGGCCAGTGGGTTGTGGGATTGGTTGGATTAATATAGGTCCGGTTTGGTAGCTTAATACAAGGACCATTCATGTAATTTTACATTTTATGAGGGACCAAAGCGCCAATATTCCAAAGTTATCACAAGGACCTATTCGCCATTTATGAATAGTACAAGGACCACTATGCATAAAATTCCATTTTAATAAATCCAAAGACTATTTATGACATTTTCAAAGTTAAGGGACTAAACTTGCCATTTTGCAAATTTGAACTTCAAGGGTAAAATTTGTCATTTCATGATTCTGAGGGGACTATTGTTGATTTTTCTTCAAAATATTTTATCCATGGACCATTTCGACAATGCAGTGAAAGTTCGGGGACTAAAGCGCCAATTTTGTAAACTTTATTGTTTTCATCGTTTTCAATCCTTTTGCATTTGTAACACATAAAAACACATTTTCATGATATTTGTAACATTTATATAGTCATTTGTGTGTTTTTGGCTGTTTTTGTGGGTTTAAACAAGGTAAAATATATGTGTTTTTAGACACATATCAATAGCCTCAAGCTTATTTTGTTTTAAAAGAAGCAATTCATCCCTACACTTGTTTAGTTCAAAACTTAGCTTGTTATATTTTGAAAAAAGATTTAATCGTTGCTCTTCTACAAACTTAAGATCGACATTGATATAGTTCATATAGGGCGCCAATCGAGTCATCTTCCATAGAAAGTAAAATGTTTACCTTCTTCATTGTAATGTTGACCCACTCTCCATTTCGGCATGATTTTTCCCACGACCCGACTTGTCCTCTTCGGAGAGCCATCGGTGCTGTGACTTCCACCATTTCGTCATCGGATGAGACAGGCTCTTCATCCCAATTGAAGACTTGAAGAACAAGGCCTTTGTTTTACCACGCATGATTTACTTGTTTTTGTTGTTTAGAGGTGAGGCCTCAGCAATGCTAGCTTAGCTTTGGTTTTCTTGTATTTAGCTTCAAAATCCACAGTTTTGTTTTGATGATTTTTTGAAAATTTTGATGAGGCCGATAGATTTTTGGTTGAAATTTGCTAAAGCACGAAGGCGATTAGACCTTGATGGTTTGTAAGAGGTTGAAATTGTTTTGAAAACAGGTCTTTTGCAAAATGACCTCTTTTATGACACTTAAAGCATTGGTGTCTTGATTGCTTTAGCAGTTGAAAAACATTTGTTTCTTTTATAAACCTTCGAGAGTTAGCAAGGAGTGCCCTTTCACAAATCACGTTCGGTCATTTAGATACTTCTCACTTGATCTCTCATCGGGCTCATCATATGAATTTTCTTGGAAATCTTGAACCACATTGTTAGAAAAGCGGCTTGATATTGGTGATGAGTGGTGGTCATGGACTTCTTGACTTCGAGACTTCTTTAAGTCGGGGTATCGTCTGTGAAGAGGTTTTCCTCATAGACAAATTTCCATAAATTTCGGGAAGCTCAAGATTTTGGATATGATTAGCATTCCTTAGTCCACGAGAGAAATTCAACCACTTCTCGGGCGGGCGTTGACAAAACCAACATTGATTTCATGTTTGGACAACAACACCATCATTTGATAGTTCATTTAAAAGAGTTTTGTCAAGGTGTAAGTTTGAGATAAAGTTTACGAGTCAGTAGCCACGAAGGTGTTATACTCGAGTTTGGGTCCATTATCCTGTTTTCCTTGGTATCGGATGGGCCTTCATGACTATGAACTAGGTCATCGGGTTTGTTTAGTTGTACTACGACATATAGCACTCCATAATATCGTCGGAAGACAAGATATTATGATACTTTTGAGTCTTTGGTCTGGTTGACCACTCTCCTCTCATCCACGAGTCCAGCGAGCTTGAGTTTAGGCAAACCTTCGTGATCTTTGGGATAAATGGACCTTCATTTATACACTTGATATAATAAGGTTCCATCGATCAAATAGCAAAGCATCGCTTTTTCCATTTGTTAAATTTACCAACTTCAAGTCTAGGAACAAATTTGAATAAGCTCCACCCTTTTTGTCGACTAGTTGGGGTACATCAAATTCACCATTTTATGATCCGTTAAAAGCGTTTAGGCGGCTTAAAAGCAGGTTTATAATCGACCTTGCTCGATACCACTTGTTGTTCCCTATTTACTATCTTAAAAGCAGTTAAGTATGTGGTTAATAGTGAATCAATGATTTGAAAATGTAAAACACGAAAATTTAAAATCCGAATAAAGACTAAAATACCCTTAGAATAAAAAATTATAAAATACGTAAAAATATATTTCTAACACTTAAAAAATAAAAAGATTAACTTGCGAATATTTGAAAACCTAATTAAAGTATATTGCGTAATTTATTTGGTGCGACGAAGAGTTAAAGTTTAGTAAATGTTTTGGGTCGCGTTTGTTGCTTCAGATGAGCCAAGGCGAAGCCCATGATGGCGAGGTGAATGGTGTGACGGTTGGACTAAACCCAACCCAAACCCAATTACTTTCCTAGTTTAACTCAAATACTACAACTATAAATACAACACATATTCATTAAATTGGAACCCTAGTTATTTTGCTCTCTCTTTTTCTTTTCTCCCTTGCTCGTGAGACTCACACAAACACACCTTTGGTGTCGATTTTGCTCAACCAATTGAAGGTATATCGTTTATTTGTTTTCCTTTAGCGTATCTTATACACGTATATGTCAAGTTATATTTGTTTAAATCGCGTTATGTTTCTTTTCTTTGTGGCGAGAGTTGTGAACCAAAACAATAAGAAACCCTAACTCATTTAACTTCTAAATAATAATAAACATGTAACGTAAGATGGGATATTGAATCGAGTTATGTTTGTGTTGTTTTGATGAGGGCGAAACCTATTAACTAGATCCGAACCATGTTTAATTTATGAGTAATGAATATAACAATAGCTTGAGTAAGTAAAGTATTTAGATGAGTTAATACATGTGTAAACCCTAATATAACTTGAAACCTAATTTGAATTGAATTACATGTGAGTTTTGAAGATGCATTAATTAAGTAAAGGTTATGTTAAACATAAACCCTAGTTTTGATATGATAATTTATTAAGTTATGCTAAACCCTAATAGAGTAAATCGTGATTAATACGAGTAATGAGTAACTTATATGTCACATAAAATCATAAACATTTACGTTGAAAATAAAAAGGAAAGAGTATTATGTGACGAGTTAGGTTAAGTAATTAGTCATTAAAAGGCGTAACAAGTAAGCTAATGAATATTAATGAGACATTAAAGAATGAAAACCCTAAACGTTAATAAAAGATATATAAACCCTAATTTACTATATTAGTATTAAAACCTTTAAGTCTCATTTAATTATAGAAACCCTAAAACATAAAAAGATCATTGTGAAGATTATGGAATCATTAATAATATATCGACGTTAATGTATATAGGTTACGTGAAGAAGGAGTAATTCTTTGCTTCCTGTTTGACTTTTGATCTTTTGCTTTTGAATAAGATACGGATATTCGACCTTTTCAATAAAGGTTTCGTATGAAGTTTTCTTTCGTTTTCATATTAGGATTTCCTAAACCTTTGCTATGAACCCTAATGTGTTTATTTGGTGTGGCTTATCGAACTTTGATTTTTGAATCATAAAACATCGATTTTGAACTATATGATATGAAGGCTTTGATTTTGAAAATATGATTAAACGTTTGATAAAATATGATCTATATCGGTTATGACATTCTTATTTGATTCGATAGTTGACACCCAAGCCAAATATAACTAGTCATGGGGTTCCATGTCCGTGTCGTGAATGCACTTTCGACATGACTCTAGGGGCGATGAGTGATGTTACCACGTCCCTTTACATTATCTGTATGAGCTCAATTTGAATTATGATATGAATATTTATGCGTAGGCGTATGGATGCATCCTAGATCATTATATGCCATATATTATCATTATATGCTATTTGTTATCGATGATTGATCTTTGCGTGCATGCACGTCCTTCATAACTCTGGTAGGTCTCCTACAAATATGTTGCCTTATGTGATTATGATATGTTTACGATATGGCATATGTTACGGGCTTTGAGGTAGTTAAGCTATAAAACTTATTCGATATTACGAATTATCTTTTGAAAAGATTATGATTTCACTATCTTTCTTTACTTTATTTACGTGTTTGTTTTCGTTTCGTACTCTTTTGCTTGTATATCTGCTCATTGGGCTTTGTAAGCTCACCGCACTTTTCTTTTCTTGGCGGTGTCTAAGCATTAGAGTGGTATTGCTTTGGGATGAGTGTTGAGTGGACTTACCTTAAAGATTTAGCTTTGATTTTATGATGCCATTTAGACTTATGTTTTAGACATTTCATTTGGAGTTTATTTTTCCGCTGGGACCTATGTATTGAAGTCTTTTGACTTGGATTATTTCTATATTTATGTTGAAGATTTCTTTTGGTTTATATGTTTGCTTTGATATGACACCATTACTTGTGATTCCTTTACCCTTGTGGGGTTGGGGCGTTACAGAAAAGATATAAGTAAAACACTAAGAGTAATTTTCAACATCATATTCTTATTAGAAATGAATCAAAAGAATACGTTACCTAGTACTTGCGAACGATCTTGAGATTGAAATGACAAAGTGTTGTAACTCCTCACTAAGCTCGGTTAAGTCTCGAGCACAACTTCTAAGTACCCACAGTTATCTCGGGGACTAAGTTGTATTTTGGAGGAGTGAAAGATGGCTATGTGTGTGTGTATTTTACAATTTACAAAGCAATCTATCACTCCATCTCTTATGCTATTTATACAAGTGTGAGTTTTAACTCTTTCCTAAGTGACAAGCCGACAATTTGCAAAAGACAAAATCTTGATGTATTTTGTCTGCATTCTAAAGACTATATTAGGTAAAGGGACCAACCTACTTTCTACTTGTCATGCGATCTTTGAGCCTTTCGGGAAAGTTGACTTCTTGAAGATAAGCACTCCGTCTTTATCGCTTCAAGCATAACCGTTTTGTCCGCCCATTCTTGATCTTCATAATCTTGGTCTTGATTTCGGTTTGTCTTGGTGTTTGTAGATGGTGAGGAGTTTGAGGATTCGGTGAGTTATTGTCATCACTCCTTGAATCCACCATATTCTTCTTGACTCGGTCTTCACCCTTTAAGTTCCGCTTCTTGGTGGAGACTTCTTCTATGTCTCTTCTTGGCGTCTGAAGATGGCTCACCGAGACTATGCACTCAAATGACACAGTTAGTGTTTAACGGACTAAGCACTTAGGTTATTGTCTATTCAAATCCTAGATTAAGGGGTTTGGGTATTTACTGACCCCAACACTTTGTTAATAATCAAGCCTATCAAACTGTTTTTTCATTAACTACTTATACTTATATTCCATCGCAATTTTCTAGTTAGGTCTGGGTGAATAAAAACTTTACATGTAGCTTTACCACTCGTTTTAGTTCCTCAAAAGGTATCTTAGACTTGGTGCTTTCTACCCTATGATACGATTTGCTTATGCTAGCCAACCAGCACAATTCAAGGTTTTCTAGATCTTGGCTTGTTAAGAATTAGAAAATTCAGTCATTAAAGTATCGGTCACCTCAAGTATATGTAATCGTTAGAAAGCTGTTGCAAACATGTTTTCTATCATAAACACTCGAGAGATTTTCATGAAAACGGTTTTATGGCAACAATAGAGCGATCATGGGTTATAAGGTGACTAAGGATAGGAAATCCGTCTATGATCCACTTGAGCCGGAGGGATCTACCAAGGACATCACAAATAATTTAGAACTAGAAGTCCTTAGGAATGATTGAAAAAGGGAGTAATGTGAGAAAGGAGAAAGAAGGGTTGAAGAATTAAAAGAAAAGTAAAAGAAAGGGTGAAAAGAAATAGCCCTCCATAATCAACCTTAGAGGCGACCGGGTTCAATTCATACACTCTTGGTTGTCACTAGATGACACCGGTATTGAAGACAAAGGCGTCATGGACCCGGTGGCCTTTGCACTAAACCTTCTAGCCACTCAATTCCTCTTAAAAGTTTGTTTCATTCTCACTGGGAACCCTACATAATCTATCGACTTTCTCTTAGAGATCGTTGATATTGAAGAAGAGACCCTCTCCTAGTCTCCGCTCGGGAAAACCAAAATGCACTATTGAGTCTAGAGCCACGAGATTCATCAAAAGATCTCATAGGAACACATGACATGACATCGCTTGTTGTTCATCAATAAGGGCACAAGTGATATATTCTAGAGTCTCGAGTCTTAGCAATCTGCGAGAACATTTATGAGAAGTTTCACATCTGTGATCTTGATGATTGAATGGAAATTCTGCCGAGTCAACATCAAACGACCACGGCGGTCATTAAGCTTCTGTAATTCTCCGTGGATTACGCTTAGTGTGTCTCAAGCGGTCTGATCGTGGGGTGATGCTTGGTGTACCTCGTGACTCATCCGAGGCGTGGGTGTACTTGGTATATCGCGTTATCTCACTTGGGACTCAGTTCGAGGCGGCCTGCATAAGAATTAGAGCGTGTTTTCACACTATCTTGTTAACACCTCGAAATTCAAACTTGTAAGTCGGAATCCGCTTATTACTAACAATGTTTTATGTTTACTTCTTATGGAAGCTCTGGGCGGATGGATCGTCGGACTTGCCACATGCTCATACCAACAACACATGAAAGTTCTCATCAAAATCAAAGGCAACTCAAAGTTAAAGATGATTCTTCGTCGATGTCAAAGAATCTACAAAGTTTAAAGACTCAAGAACTTCATCATTGGTAATTCAAAGTCAAATAGAAGTATGAGCATGGTGGAGAAAGGCGTGGAGACACCTAACCTTGAAGTTGACAACGGCGAACAACCACATTATCGATCACAAAGCATGAAGGAACGAAAATCAAGACTATTCTATATCTACTCACAAAGTTCAAGCTCAAAAGATTAAAGACCTATTCAAGTGGAGCATCATTTGAATGACCACCCATAGGGGAGATTGTTAGCCTTGATTATCTTTATTAAGTGATGTTCATTCACGAATAGGAACTTTGTAACATGTGTTAGATATCGTGATAGAATAGTCAACGGGCTCGTGGATTGGGCTAAGCTAATTGGGCATTAGTTAAGTTAAGCTAGCCTTGTCTAGTTCGTGTAACCCAAGCCCAATCCAAGTCCATCTCAAGGCCCATGGCCAAGCCTTAGGGCATCATCTCTCTTACTATAAATACCCTCAAGTATGTCATTTGAGGGTGTGCTTCGAGAGTGTGTGTGTGTGTTTTTCCTTGAAGCAATATACAACTTATTGTTTCATCTTTCTTCTCTACCTCTACATACATATACACGAATTTATACATCAAGTCACCAAGTTCTTTACTTTATCTTTCTATCGCATAGTATATTTGTGTTGGGTTTGCTTGGTAAAGTGATAAGGTTGATAAATATAAGGTCCTCTGATTTAATCGTTGCTCTTCTACAAACTTAAGATCGACATTGATATAGTTCATATAGGGCCCTTAATCGAGTCATCTTCCATAGAAAGTAAAATGTTTACCTTCTTCATTGTAATGTTGACCCACTCTCCATTTACGGCATGATTTTTCCCACCCGGCTTGTCCTCTTCGGAGAGAGCCATCGATTACTTGACTTGCACCATTTCGTCATCGGATAGACAGGCTCTTCATCCCAATTGAAGACTTGACAACAAGGCCTTTGTTTTACCTGCCTGCGCAGTTACTTGATTTTGTTGTTTACGGGGTGAGGCCTCAAGCAATGCTAGCAGCTTTGGTTTTCTTGTATTTAGCTTCAAAATCCACAGTTTTGTTTTGATGATTTTTTTTGAAAATTTTGATGAGGCGATAGATTTTGGTTGAAATTTGCTAAAGCTGACCGATTAGACCTTGATGGTTTGTAAGAGGTTGAAATTGTTTTGAAAAAGCAGTCTTTTAAAATGACCTCTTTATGACACTTAAAGCATTGATGTCTTGATTGCTTTAGCAGTTGAAAACATTTGTTTCTTTTATAAACCTTGAGAGTTAGCAAGGAGTGCCCTTTCACGAAATCTGACGTTCGGTCATTTAGATACTTCTCACTTGATCTCTCATCGGGCTCATCATCTGAATTTTCTTGGAAATCTTGAACCACATTGTTAGAAAAGCGGTTGATATTGGTGATGAGGTGGTGGTCATGGACTTCTTGACTTCACGAGACTTCTTTAAGTCGGGGTATCGTCTGTTGAAGAGGTTTTCCTCATAGACAAATTTCCCATAAATTTTAGGAAGCTCAAGATTTTGGATATGATTAGCATTCCTTAGTCCACGAGAGAAATTCAACCACTTCTCGAGGCGGGCGCTGACAAAACCAACATTGATTTCATGTTTGGACAACTTAACACCATCATTTGATAGTTCATTTAAAGAGTTTTGTACGGGTGTAAGTTTGAGACAAAGTTTACGAGTCCGTAGCCACGAAGGTGTTATACTCGAGTTTGGTCCATTATCCTGTTTTCCTTGGTATCGGATGGGCCTTCATGACTATGAACTAGGTCATCCTGAGTTTGTTTAGTTGTACTACGACTTATATGAGACTCCATAATATCGTCGGAAGACAAGATATTATGATACTTTTGAGTCTTTGGTCACGGTTGACCTTTCTCCTCTCATCCTGAGTCCATGAGCTTGAGTTTAGGCAAACCTTCGGTCTTTTGGGATAAATGGACCTTCATTTATACACTTGATATAATAAGGTTCCATCGATCAAATAGCAAAGCATCGCTTTTCTATTTGTTAAATTTACCAACTTCAAGTCTAGGGCAGCATGTTGAATAAGCTCCACCCTTTTGTCGACTAGTTGGGGTACATCAAATTCGACCATTTATGATCCGGTTAAAAGCGTTTAGAGCGGCTTAAAAGCAGTTTATAATCGACCTTGCTCGATACCACTTGTTGTTCCCTATTTACTATCTTAAAAACAGTTAAGTATGTAAGTTAATAGTGAATCAATGACTGAAAAGATATAAGTAAAACACTAAGAGTAATTTTCAACATCATATTCTTATTAGAAATGAATCAAAAGAATACGTTACCCTAGTACTTGCGGAACAATATTGAGATTGAAATGACAAAGTGTTGTAACTCCTCACTAAGCTCAGGCTAAGTCTGAGCACAACTACAAGTACCCACTGAGTTATCTCAGGGACTAAGTTGTATTTTGGAGGAGTGAAAGATGGCTTGCGTGTGTGTGTGTTTTTATAATTTACAAGCTTAATCTATCACTCCATCTCTTATGCTATTTATACAAGTGTGAGTTTTAACTCTTTCCTAAGTGACAAACTGACAATTTGCAAAAGACAAAATACTGATGTATTTTGTCTCTGCATTCTAAAGACTATATTAGGTAAAGGGACCAACCTACTTTCTACTTGTCGATCTTGATCTTTGAGCCTTTCGGGGAAAGTTGACTTCTTGAAGATAAGCACTCCGTCTTTATCGCTTCAAGCATAACCGTTTTGTCCGCCCATTCTTGATCTTCATAATCTTGATCTTGATTTGGTTTGTCTTGATGTTTGTAGATGGTGAGGAGTTTGAGGATTCGGTGAGTTATTGTCATCACTCATTGAATCCACCATCTTCAATTAGAAAATTCGATCATTAAAGTGTCGGTCACCTCAAGTATATGTAATCATTAAGCTCGTAGTCGTAGTCATTTTATGTTAGTAAGTAGTTAGTTAAGTAACACCGTGGAGGACGGACGGGTCTTTACCAGCTGTATGCACGATCCACGACCCGTAGGTGGCGTTTATTGTAAGACACTATAAATACCCTCTACCTCCCAAGGTAGAGGTTGGGCTCAATACCAATTTTCTTTGTTTCACATAGTTCCCAACTCTCTTCCCTTTCTCTCTCTAGAACTTTCTCTCTCTAAAACATTGTATACGCCCCATATGGATTTGGTTTGATGTGTTTGTGAAATCCTATATCTTACAATTGGTATCAAGAGCCATGGTTTGATCACTCATCTTTCATGCTCTTTGTTTTGGTGGATTTCATAAGGTTTTTGGGGTTATAAGTGTTTAGGAGAGTTTGAATCATTTGGTCAATTTCTAGTGTTAAAGTTTGAATTTTGATTGTACTTTTGTGTTTAGGATCATCATATGTGTTTAGGTTTTGAATTGGAAGGCTTGAATCATTGTGGTTTAGCTGTTTTTGATTGATAAAGTGGTTGTTTTCAAATATTGTACGAAGCGAGTTGAGCTACGGTGTTGAGTTTCTTGGGCGAGTTGCTTTGTTATTGGGCGAGTTGGTTTAAGCGACTTGGCTATTAAGCGAGTTGTATTAGCAGCGAGTTGGTATATCGACTTGGCTATTAAGCGAGTTGATTCTTTAAGCGACTTGAGTTTTAAAGCGACTTGGCTATTAAGCGAGTTGTATTGTCAGCGAGTTGGTTTAAGCGACTTGGTGGTTAAGCGAGTTGTCTCTGTATGCGACTTGGCTATTTAGCGAGTTGATTCTTTAAGCGACTTGAGTTTTAAGCGACTTGTCTTTTAAGCGAGTTGTCTATTTAGCGAGTTGATACCAAAGCGAGTTGATTGTTTAGCTACTTGTCTATTGAGACTTGTCACTTCTTCGTGCTACATTTTACGGTTGTTCTTTTGGTTTAGTAAAATCCGTGAAAGAATCAATTTCCGGTTTAATCAAAGAATAGTAAAATCCGTAGAACTTGTAATCATGTCTAACAACGTGCCTACTATCGTTTCTTACATGGTGAGGGCGTTCAAGCGGTGGATCGGATACTCGTCCACCTATGCTTGACAGGCGATTATGACTCATGGGCTCAACGAATCGGGTTGTCTTGTTTGGGAAAGGAAAATGGGGTCAACATTCTCAAATCAATTGATGAAGGACCTTATCAGTTGAGACTACAAGAGACATAATTGATCTGCTGCGGATGGAACAATGATCTTTGGATTGGACGGACCAAAGGCGTATGATGAGCTCGATGATAAGGAGAAAAAGAGATTCGATCTTGATATCGGGGCTTCAAACATTATACTTGAGGTCTTCAAAAGATATCTACAAGCTTATCAATCACAACACTGAAGCCAAGGCGGTTTGGGATAATGTCAAGATGCTTCTCTCGGGTTACGAATTGACTAAGGAAGGCAGAGAATCACAACTGTATGATGAATTTGAGCACTTTAAGATGAAACCAGAAGAAAGTGTCTATGAATATTACGTGAGATTCCACAAGCTTGTGAATGACATGAGGAATATCAAAATGACCATGCCAAATATTCAGTTGAACTCAAAGTTTGTGAACAACATGAATCCCGAATGGCACAAATTTGTCACCTCTGTGAAGCTAACCAAAGGATTAAAAAACACCAACTATGAACAATTGTATGCCTTCCTTCTTGAGAATGAGAGACATGCTATGTTTGAGCGAATGATTCTTGAGCAGTTCAAATCTAAGCAGGGAGAAACAAGTTCTTCAAATGATTCAACAACCTTCTACACCAATGTTGGAATTACCACCAAAGCTTCTCAAGTCATACCTACGGGTAATGGTAATTACAAGCTCATTCACGATCCGACATACAAGCATCCGACTCAAACACATTCATGGAAAACTTCATCAATCAAGCTGTCTCTCATGGTTAGTCAAAATCGAATTCCACCTCACACACACAACAATAACCTCGAGCGCATCCAATCCTCACAATCAAGCTACTATTAGAGATGGAAGGTTATGGTGCAACCGGTTCAAGGAAGGCGGTATGAACAGGGAAGAGGTGGAGTAGGTGGAGGGTATGTGGCTAATCGAAATCGTGGAAGAAATGCCAATCAAGGGACAAGTAAAGCCAATCAAGTGCTACAAGCTGTGGTGGTGATGGACACATTGCAAGGCGCACATCTCAAAAAGCCCTCAAAATCTTGAGAATACTTGAAGACAAGATGTTGCTTGTGCAAGCTCGGGATAATGGTGCGTTTTGGATGAAGAGGAGTTGTTGTTTCTTCTTGAGGGAATGCTAAGACATATGATGCGAGATGTGGATGAGCGACCAATTCAAGAATAGGTCACAATCATCAAAATGCCTTTCAAGTTGCCGATTGTGATGCATATGACTCGATGTCGATGATGAACCTCTTGCCCAAACAATCTTCATGGCTAGCATTTCTCCAATGGTCTCTCAAAGGTCTCATCATCAAAGCAAGTTGGTCCATCCAAAGAATCAATCATCTCGGAGGTATTAAAATTATATGATGAAGTTGATGAGCAAAGATACATGACAAAGTGCAATCACATGAAACTTGTGAAACAGATATTGTTAATATGGGTAATAGTAATATTGTCCCATATGATCAATATGTGATCCAAAGTGAAAGTGTGATTGAACCAAGTGATGCATCTTCTGCGATCAATGATGACTATGTTTTGATGAATACACTCCATGTGCCCTGATGATTACATTATCTCTGAACTTAATGCCTATAAAGAACAAGTTGCCATTTATGAACAACGCTAAGTTTGAGTTAACCACTCGTGAGCGAAAATGGATGACCAAATGCGTACAATTATTAGAAAAAGTAACTTTAGGGAAGAAATACTAAAACAAGAGCTAGATTCCTTAAAAGAAAAGCTTAATAAAGCGGCTAAGCAAAAACAAGAACTTCAAGAAAATGTGAAAGTGCTTAGCGAGAATTTAATGCTAAGGAATCAAAACTTTTAAATGAATTTTCCAACCTAAAACTTTGAAAAACAAACTTGAAAACAAATTATGCGTACAAGGAAACACCATTGATTGCTCACATGATCACTAAGCATAGAGTTCTAAGTGACAAACATAGTGTTGCATTAGTTGATGAACCAAACCACGAGGCTTGTAAGAAAGCTAGAAAAGCACAAAGGTAATTTATGATGGCAATGAAATCCTTAAGCCTAGGCGAGAAACCTAGTTCTTGTTGAGAATCTTGAGGAAGATAAGCGGTTAGAAGAAGTCACTAGAAAGAAATTGGATGAAAAACTTAAGAGCCCTTCATGCATAGAAAAGAAAATCGGTTATAAAACACCCAACTATGCTAAGGATAATTGGATTGCATTTAACAAGTTTAGACCTCAAACACGGTGACCCCACGAACAAGTGTTACGGAAAAGGATATGGACATGAAAAAGGCGATGAGTTTGTTGAGCAGAATCCCCATGTAGGAGAATGCTTCCCCTTGCTGTATATCCCCAATACACCAATGCATTTAGTTCCTAGATCTATTCCCACTAAGAGCAAGACCTTAATCGGTCGGTATGTTATTTATCAATTATTTGTTGATTTTGAGAAGACATGTAAGAAAAGGATCACACCTCTTGGGATAGCGAAGGGAGAGGGTTTGAGCAAACTAAAGAATGCTATTTAAGCGAGGTCATGCCTTTCTTTAAACAATTAAAGGTCAATTTGAGAGTCTTAAAAGGGGATGGATTCGGATATTAAAGAAATGGAAAAGGAATTTGATGCAATGATAGTTGAGGTCAATGACTATGAGCGAAATTAAAATATAATGAGATTGAGAGGAAGAACTTGCATACCTTAAATGAGAATCGATTTACGAATGTATCACTCAAGATGTGTTTTACTTTGCCACGAATTGTTCAATTAATGCATCTCAATTTCATGAATTATCTGTTGCTCGAAAGTCTCCCATGATCGTGTCATTGAGCTTGAAAAACTAACTCTAAATTGCATGAGAAAGTTGAGCAGGATGATCATGATAACTGGTGAAACAGTTTTCTAAATTGGAAGTTGAGCATCTTGCTTTGCAATTAAAATATCAACATCTAAAAGAAAATGTTAAAACCTCAAATATCAAGACATCCTTGGATGCTCTGAATTTGATGCGATTTTGAAATCGACAAGCGTGATGAGCAGTTTCGAGCTCATTGTAACACGATCGGAAAAATGAGAACCCAAATTTCACAATTAAAGGGTGAAAAGAACAATGTGGTGGCTCCCAAATGCCTCCTCCTTTAGATTCTCGGTGTTCTCAAACTTTTCATCTTCAAAACTTGGTTAATGTTTTACAAAAGGAAAATGAGAGTTTTCTAGAAGAAAATGAAAAGGTGAAACAACACTTTAAAGAGTTATATGATTCAATGAAAGTCACTCGTGACAAGAACAACGAAATAATAACGTCTTTACAAAGGAAATTGAGAATCGAGGAGTCGGGTAAAAGGAAAATGCCACTTGTCTTTAATGAGAATGTTGCATCAAAGTCATCTGCGGACTCTAAATATCTTGTGTTTATTAAATACATTCCTCCTCATCTTAGAAATAACGAACTTGTGTTTCATAACTATTTAAACTTACCTTAAGGATAGTCTAGAATGTCTCAGAGATTGTAGAAGAGGATTTCATAAATAAGCCACTTGATAGAAATTAGGTTTGCTTGCATTCGAGCCAAACGATCTCGGGAGCTGTTAGAATGTTTAAGAGCAACATGTCCTAAATCTTTTGTGAGAAAGGTAAAGTTGTGATGCCTTGTTCTATGCCTAGCATTAAGAAAGTGAATTTTAATATGCCGTCGAGTAGCTCGGATCCCAACACTTCTATGCCCAATTGTGAACTCTAGAGTGCCTTCAATTAGTTCGGATCCACTGCATCTAGTTCGGGAGAAAGTGAACTCTAGAGTGCCTTCAATTAGTTCGGATCCTGCGTCTAGTTCGGGAATGCAAAGGTAGCTCAACCAACTAATGTTCCCATAATTCCCTCTACAGGGTGTCGGTGACACAAAAGCAAGCGGGTCAAAGCCTTGAGGCAATACAAAGCAAGATAGGACCTCATGAAGCTAAGAATGTGCAATGGAAGAAAGTAGAAGACCACCCTAGGAACATTAAGTTTGAGTTGAATAAAGCGAATCGTGTTGATTCTAGTATTAGCTATAAGCGTCTTGTAATTAATTGAATTACGCTACTTTTGGCAAAACATGTAATGATGATTGTTTGGTTTACATTACTAATCATGAATGTGGTGTGAATGAGTTGATTAATCTTGTTAAATGCCTGTTAAGATTGTTAATGCCAAAAATCAAGCTAAGAAGGCTAGAAAGCAATGGCGGAAGAAGGTTAGAAAACATTGGAAACCCAGGGAAGGAAATTTAGTAACATAGGTTATCGGTGGATACCTCTCGGCATAAATTCAATCTTAATGAGATGTGCCCTAAATTATCTAGATCAATGCCCATTAGGAAATGGATGCCTCTTGGTAGAACTATTCCTTTAAGAAGTGAACATACTTTGAATAGGTCAAATGCATACACTAGCATTGCATCTATCACGATGATTCCATTGTTTCTACTTACGATGTGGGTGTTCCAATCATTGTTACTAACCAAATGGAACCCATTCTTGCATGGGGATCCCAATTATCCGATTATCCATTCTTATGCGTGTTCAATTGCGGATCGTTCAAATCGTTACGTGGTACACGGACTCATTTGTTCCAAGCATATATTTGGAGACGGTCACGGCTCATGAACTTTGTGAGTAAATTCATCGGGATTTATTAGATTCGGGAATGATCATTTCGGTGCAATTATGGGTTATGGAGACTATGTTGTTGGTGATAGTGTAATCTCCGGGGTATATTACGTTGAAGGTCTTGGTCATAACTTATTCTCTGTCGGTCGATTACGTGATTACGATCTAGAAGTGGCCTTGAGAAAACATACTTGTTTCGTTAGAGAACTTGATGGTAGAGAACTTTTAAGAGGAACACGTGGTTCAAATCTATACACCATCTCTATCGAAGATATGATGAAGTCTTCTCAATTTGCTTGTTGTCAAAGGCTTGAAAACAAAGTCATGGTTATGGCATCGTCGTCTAAATCACTTGAACTTGGCACCATAAATGATCTCTCGAGAAAGGACTTAGTAATAGGCTTACCTAGACTAAAGTATGAAAAGGATCATCTTTGTTCGACATGCCAATTGGGAAAAAGCAAAAGTATGCCCACAAACCCAAACCTACAAACTCGGTTATGGAAGTTCTTCATACCATTCACATGGATTTATGTGGACCCATGAGAGTGCGAGAATATTTACGGGAAGAAATATGTGTTAGTTGTGGTTGATGATTACTCTCGATTTACTTGGGTTAAGTTCTTAAGGACAAAGGATGAAACTCGGATATCATCATCAAACTTATCAAGCAGTGCGAGTTCGACTTAACAAAGCTGTCGAGAATCATCCGAGCAGACAATGGGCGAGTTTGTTAATAAAGAACTTAGTGAGTTTTATGAAAGTGTTGGAATCGGTCATCAAAGAAGTGTTCCACGAACTCCTCAACGAGCGGTGTAGTTGAAAGGCGAAATCGAACTCTTGTGGAAGCCGCTAGAACAATCTTGATTTACTCAAAGGTTCCAATGTTTCTCGAAATTTGAAGCCATTGCCACTTGCATGCTACACTCAAAATCGATCCCTTATTCACACTTCTCATGGAAAAACTCCATATGAACTTGTCCACAATCGAAAACCTAATCTTTCATTCCTTCGTGTGTTTGGTGCATTGTGTTATCCAACTAATGAGGGCCAAGACTTAGGCAAACTTAAAGCTAAAGCGGACATTGGAGTATTTGTAGGATATGCACCAAGCGAGAAAAGGATACGAATCTACAACAAAAGAACCCGAAATATCATGGAAACAATTCACGTTACGTTCGATGGTGACCGGTCAAATGGCTCCGGACAACCCGATTACGGACCCGCATCACAACCTTCATCAAGTAGTCCCATCGGTTCTACTCTTGTACACGATTCTTCGCCAACAACTCCTTATGTACCTCCTTGAAAGATGATTTGAAGAAATTGTTTGATCCAATGTTTGATGAACACTATGAGCCAATTGCTAATGATCATCAATTCCATCAACGAGGTGCTCCTATCCTGTCAATGAAGTTAACCCTTGGTTTCTATGTCATTAAGTCAAGAAGCGCTGCTTCTTGATCACTCTGTCTCATCAACAAATCATCAATCATCGAGTGTACATCATGGAATTGTTTACGGCACCTTTGATGGAGATAATCCTTTGCTACTCCACGAAGATGCCCCTTTGAAAACATATTTGCTCTGAATCATCATCGAACCATCTTCATCGGGAGAAATCGACTCTGCTACTTGGTTCCTCAACAACAACCACACGAACACCTTAGAAAATGGACACATGATCATCCATTGGACAACATCATTGGAAATCCCTCGTCCGGTATCCACTCGTAAACAACTTGCAGCGATGCCTTATGGTGCTTCTTCAACTCCGTACTATCAAGGTCGAACCAAAAGATGTTAAAGCGCCATGAATGAAGGCAATTGGTTCAATGCCATGCAAGAAGAAATTCATGAGTTTGATCGACTAGATGTATGGGAATTAGTACACTGCTCTGACGTGCTATGATCATTGCTCTAAAGTGGATCTTCAAAGTAAAACTTGATGAGCATGGTGATGTATTAAAGAACAAGGCTCGATTGGTTGCAAAGGATACCGTCAAGAGGAGGGTATTGACTTTGAAGAATCATTTGCTCGGTTGCTCGTATCGAGGCAATCGAATCTTCTTGGCTAATCTTGCAAGTAAGAACATGGTAGTCTATCGGATGGATGTAAAGGCGGCTTTTCTTAACGGAGATCTTAAAGAAGTCGTATCGTCGACCAACGAAGGTTTTGTGAATCGAGCATCCTACTCATGTCTATCGCTTGAAGAAGGCTCTTTACGGTTTGAAGCAAGCTCCAGGGCATGGTATGATCGCTATCAAAGTTTCTTCTATCTCTTGGATTGACAAAGGAGCGATTGATCCGACATTGTTCACCGAAAAGTCGGGCAAACATTTAATTCACGTTCAAATCTATGTTGATGATATTATTTTTGCCTCGGTGACCCCAATGAATGTGACCGTTTTCTAAGGAGATGGGCTCCAAATTTCAAATGTCAATGATGGGACAAATGTCATTTTCTTGGGATTACAAATTTCACAAAGTCCGGAGGCATTTTATTAATCAATCTAAATATGCAAATGAAATTTTAAAGAAATTTGGATTTGACACTTGTGACACCGTTGACACTCCCATGGTGGAGCGTACCAAGCGGATGAGGACCACTCGGGGATCATGGTAGATCAAGCGAAATATCAGTATGATTGGATCACGATGTACCTCACGACCGATGAACTGATATTACATTCTTTGTATGCATGTGTGCTAGATACCGAGCTAAGCCTACCAAAAGCACCTTGAAGCGGTTAAGCGGGTCTTCGGTATCTCAAGGAACCATCAACATGGGACTTTGGTACCGAAGGACACCGGTATGTCACTAACGACCTATCGAATCTTGACCATGCGGGATGTCAAGATACACGTCGAAATGCGTGCGGAGGTGCTCGGTTTTGGGTGATAAGCTTGTGGTGGTCTTCAAAGAAACAAATGAGTACTTCTATATCCTCTACGAGGGTGAATACATAGCCATGTCATCTTGTTGTGCTCAAATCCTATGGATGAGATCCCATTATCGACTATGGCTTTGAATTCAACAAAATCCTACGTATTGTGATAACAAAAGTGCCATTGCTCTCTCTTGCAACAACGTTCAACATTCAAGAGCAAAGCACATCGACATTCGACATCATTTCATTCGGGAACAAGTGGAAAAAGGTGTGGTAGAACTCTATTTTGTGAGGTCGAATACCGGTTAGCGAACATCTTCACCAAAGCTCTTCCTAGAGAACGTTTTGAGTTTATCCTTCCACGACTTGGTCTAAAGAGCCTACAACGGAAACACTCAAGCGTCTTCAAGAGGAAGGCGAGGAGTAAATGGTTTTCTTCATCTATCTCTTGTATATATTTATTCAAAAAGCAAAATACAAAATTTCAAAACCACAAAAAGAAAATAGAAAAATATAAAATTTTCAAAATCCATAAAAATTAGAAAATCTTGAAAAATCCCAAAAATATTGTTATTTTGTCATGTTTTTCTTTATTCGATATCATCTACGGACTTTGTGTTGACATTCAAAGAATGTCACGGGTTTTAGATGTTCTTGAATGTACATAAATTGCATAAATTGCTTTAAAAAAAAAAAAAAAGAGGAGAAAAATGGTGGTTTATTGTCATTTCGAGCGATAACCCGTTTTAAAAGTAAAAACGAGCCATGCTTAATCTTATTTTCAAATCTCATGCTCGATTCTTAAAACAAATGTTTGTCACCAAAAGACAAATGTTTTCTTTCCAAATATTTTTCCGTCTAATGATTCTTCTGAAAAATATTTGTCATCTTATGAAAACAAAATTGCTTTGAAAATACCTCGTACTCTATTTTTGAAAATCATCCGGGCTTATCTCTGTCAAAATCTCTAACACTCAATCAACAACTCATGTCATTGATTAAGGGAGAATGATTTCAATTCAATCAAAAAGATTATTTTTCAAACAATTGGCACGTAAAAGAGCAAGGTCTACTTTTGGAAAATCAAAATGAACAATGTTTTATACAATTGATTCAAGACCTTGGCTATTGTTATGTTTTCAAAAGATATTTATGCATGATTTAATCAATGGAGTTTAAAGTCTCAAAATCTAATCCTTATCGGTTAAAATGTCTTTCAAAAGCAAGTCACTATTCTCCTCAAAAGCTCTCAAAATTTAATTTAAATCAATAGAGATCACAACTCTCAAAGGATTTGAAAATTGTGATCGGGGAGAATTTGTGATTTAAATTGGATTTAAGCGATAATTCGATAAATGGTTTTATAAGTGATTAACAAACTCTCCTCCATTCATGTGCCAAACGATTTCAAATTTTCCATGCACATGTTAAGGGGAGCATCTATTTCAAACCAAAATGGATTGAAGCGTGATTAATTTGTTCTAAAGTGCGGGTTTTCCTAATATGTGCTAAACAATTTCAAAATCGATGCACATATTGAGGGGAGCAAATTTTTGAAAACCACATCCTTTCCTAAAATATCTTTAACAAAGTATGAAAACACTAATTTTGATCGGAAAGTGATGTTGATATTTTTAGAAAATATTTATCAAAGAATCGAATCTTTCGTTCTTTTAATGAATTCTTCCTCTTGCCTCCATGTGCCAAAATGATTTCAAACATATGATGCACATGTTGAGGGGCTGTTTTCTAAAATATCAAAAACGATTCGGTACAAAATGCTTTGATAATATATCACAAGTACTTGGATTGATTTTCAAATGGTTTTCAATTGGTTCCAATGGTGATGAACAATACCAAAAGACCGACCAAATTTACTTTATGTATGGTGATATAAGGATGGTTAGGTTAGGTATTCGTTCCCACGATCCCTTGAGCGGAGGGATCTACCGAGGACAATCCACTAGATAGTGTAGAGTCCTTAGGTATGATGAAAAAAGGAGAAAAGTGAGATATGGGAAGAGTGCGGATGAGATAGAGCTAGAACTGGAATAAACCCAACAAGGTTCTAGTAATGAAGTCTCGGTAAGCTTGAAGGGTTGAAGAATGAAAAAGAAATGAATGAGAAAAGGGTGAAAACAAATAGCCCTCCATTATTTTCAACCTTAGGGCGAAACCGGGTTCAATTCATATACTCTTGGTGGTTACCAGGTAACACGGTATTGAAGACAAGGCGTCATGGACCCGGTGGCCTTGCACTACAACTTCCCAAGCTACTCAAGTTCCTCTTAAAGGACTTGTTTCATTCTCACGGGGACCTACATTATCTATCGACTTTCTCTTAGAGATGGTTGATATTGAAGAAGGAGACCTCTCCTAGTCTCGGCATAGGAACCAAATGTGCACAATTGAGTCTAGAGCCACGAGATCATCAATAAATCTCATTAAGGACACAATCAATGAAGACTCTCTGTTTCACACAATGTGGAAAGAGAGAATATATCTTAAGAGTCCTCGCATTATCCTTGTGGTATTGCGAAACATCGAGTGATATGCAAACATATTCACAATGAAGATGGAAAGCCTTCTAGAGCCAACATCAAACAAGCTCTTGGTAGGTGGCATGTGAGATCTATCAATAGATCAACCATGTGACAAGCGAACAGAAACAATGGGCGATTCAAAATTTTGAATCAATCACGGTTCGAGTTATGGATTGACGGATACCTTTGAAAAACCGGTCGTTGTGCTTAAAATTCTTTTCTCTAGCACATCGATTGTGTATTAATATTTCAAAATAAAAGGTGTTTATGATTGATAATTGATTTTCTTAAAACCTTCGTTGTATTGCAAAAACACTTTATTTTGAGCGATACGCGATTGTTTTCAAATCTCTTTTCATCAATCGGTGAATCTCAAATTCATTTGGTTCACTCACTCCGTGTTGTCTTCTTTGAGGCGTTCGGTTTGAGAACGACTAGGCATTGCGAAACCACATCAAGGAGATTCTTGAATTATACGATCACGGGCGGTACTTGTCTTGATCAGCGAGGAACCGTGGGCGTGTACCTCGATTCAACGAAAGTGATCAAAGACACTTTCGTGCGCTTTATTGCTAAGCTGTTGTATGCGGTACACCCGGCGTTTGCGGTGATCGAATGGAGAGGTCAATCCATAGCCGCATGCTCACACAACACATTCATTTCAAAAGAAATCATGATTAGTGCATCAATGACTCGATATTCTCACTCCATGCTTACGCTTCTGCTGCTTGCAAATATCATGAATCAACTAAAGCTTCCGCTACTCGATGAAGAAGAAATCATGATCCGAATGTGAGCATGTCGGTCCACTGTCACAACATCACATAATGTCAACACCACAATGGAAGAGTCGAGATTTATGCAAGTGATGATCTCAAAGCGGCTCAAAACTCATCATCACGTGGATCAGTTAAAGACCTCCACTTGAATTATTCAAACATGGATAACATGAAGAATCAAAGACTACGAGCTCTTGAGCAAAGAACTTAAACAAGAATTCAAGAACAATCTTAATGTAATATCTGTTTGTATTACATGTAAATTGAGGTGACCTCCTTAGGGAGATTGTTAGGAATTAGAAAATTCGGTCATTAAAGTGTCGGTCACCTCAAGTATATGTAATCGTTAAAAGCTCGTAGTCGTAGTCATTTTATGTTAGTAAGTAGTTAGTTAAGTAACACCGTGGAGGACGGACGGGTCTTTACCCAGCTGTATGCACGATCCACGACCGTAGGTGGCGTTTATTGTAAGACACTATAAATACCCTCTACCTCCCAAGGTAGAGGTTGGGCTCAATACCATTTTCTTTGTTTCACATAGTTCCCAACTCTCTTCCTTTCTCTCTCTAGAACTTTCTCTCTCTAAAACATTGTATCGCCCATATGGATTTGGTTTGATGTGTTTGTGAAATCCTATATCTTACATGTAAAATGTTATTTGATTGTGATTGTTTTGTGTTGTAAATTATACTGTTATATATACAAAAATGTTAACAATAGAAATACATATGTAGCAAAAGAAACTTAAATGTTACCAATTGCAATGTTAAAAGTAGCAACACAAATATAGCAAAAGAAACTTAATGTTAACAACATACTTCACAACATTTGACAACACATCATATGTAGCAAAAAAAACTTAAATGTTACAACTCAATTGTTAAAAGTTGAAAACACAAATGTGGCAATGGAAACTTAAATGTAGTGATAGACTTCACAACACAACAATACACTTCACAACAGTAACATCCCGCCTACTCAGACCACAATATTGTCCGCTTTGCCTTGCATGAGCTCACTGCTTTTTTTTGTGGCCTCATTTGAGAACTTCCGTGGTCGCTGACCATTACTACTCTGCATGCACGCTTAGCCGGTTCCTAAGAACTCACCATGATGAACCAAAAAACGTTGTGTCATTGTAAGCGAATGTTATCTTATAAGCCATCTCTCTCCAGCTACAAAGACACACCAAGCAAGATTACTCTCTATGAGCACGCTTAATTGCGGTTCTAAGAACTCCACCAGATGACCACAAAGCGCGTTGTGTCATTGTAAAGCGAATGTTATCTTATAAGCCCGGCATCTCTCAGCCAGCGTGAGATGTGGGATTTACTGGTATTACAATCACCCCCGCAGGGACTCATCATCCTCGATGAGGTTTGCCCACCATCGAACGGCTCAAGAGTGGCTCGATACCACTTGTAACATCCGCTACTCGGACCACAATATTGTCCGCTTTGCCCGCAGCTCACGGCTTTGTTTTGTGGCCTCATTTGAAGACTTCCGGCGGTCACCCAAGCTACTACTCTCACATGAGCACGCTTAGCGCGGTTCTAAGAACTCCACCCATGATGAACCACAAAGCGTTGTGTCATTGTAAAGCGAATGTTATCTTATAAGCGTCTCTCCGGGCGCGACATGTGGGATTTGCCTAGGGTATTACAACAACATTGACAATATATATTTACTACGTTCTTAAATACATTTAATACGATAGACTTCAAAACACTTACAATAAACATTTACTACGTTATATTAATGGATAAAATACGTTTTTCGTTCACTTTTAAAAGAAATAAAGTACTTTTTTATGTCTCTTTCATAAAGTATCAGTCCCCAAAAAAAGAGATGCATAAATAAGTTGAAAGAGACATTACATTTAAGTTTGTGTCATTTTATGATATATTTATTTAAATGGGTCCCATTATATTACAATATTGCCTGTCGGTATGCATCGGGAGAAGAACATTTTTGATGAGGGTGTGTAAACCATAGCACCCATAAGGTCCATTTGGTATGGGGGTATTGGTATGTGGAATGAAAGTAACAATGATTGCAAATGTTTGGTATACATCAATCATTATGAAGAAATTAAAATATAAAGGTTTACTCATAGTAGACTAAAGAGGTACCTTTCCAAAATTCATTCCCTCATGACCCACTATATTAAAAGATAGTATTAGGGCCCGTTTGGTTTGTAAATGGGTTTAAGGTTTGAATTTGAATTTGTATTATGATTTGATTTTGAGGTAGTTATAAAATTAATTATATAAAAAAATAATATAGTTATGTATATAATACATATAACAAATAATATATTAGCAATCAATAAAAGTATTTATCTATTAGTGGGTCCATCAAAATAAAAAGTTAAAAGAGATAAAAACAAATTTTGAACCACTAAATACTTATCTTGATCCCACAATTGTTAATCTCTGTGTAGGGTATTGGGTTTTACAAAAGCAATAATACTTGGCATTGATGCCCAAATTTTAAAGTCTACATTTGAAATAAACATTGGTTTTTATCTTTTAATGCTAAGGGCCCGTTTGGTATTTGGGTGTCAGCAGGTGTAGAATCAAAGCTTCATTAAATCTTTTGTTTGGTGTATTTAATTCCTTCTGACACATGATTTGGATTCAAAATTTTCATACCAACTTAAGTGGGTTGGTTTAGATGAAATCCACCAATCAAAACTTTTCTTTTATTTAATGATTTTTTGTCAGCCACATATATGTATGCTTCCTTTTTATTTTTTTTCTTTTTTTAATTTCAAACAAATATATAAAACCTATTATATACATATTAAATTAAATATTAATTAATTTTCTCTCTCCTTATATTCTTTCAAATCTTTCCTAAATCCGAACCCGATTCTAATCCCACTTACAAACCAAACGGGCCCTAAAACCCAAGCCCAACCCTAACCCCCTCAAGCAAACACACCCTTATTATTCTCCCATGACCAACTATATGAAAAGATAGAGTGCGTTTGGTATGCTATAATGAATCACAATTAGTATCGGTTTAGGTATAAAGTGGGTTCTTCACCTATAATAGTTTGATACCTTGTCTCTTGAACTCTTATGAAGCATTGTAAATATATATCTTTCAATCTAATATTTGAAACATATATATCTTAACCAAACACTTACATCATATTTATTCCGATTAACCACGCCAAATTTTTAGACTAAAATACACCGTTGGTCCCTAAACTTGTATCGGAGGATCGCGATGGGACGAAACAGGCATATTCATCGTCGGGGTCCCTATTTCAAGGTTTTCACTCGCTACAAGTCCTTTGACCATTTGCCGTTAGTCGAGGACATCTCAGGCGTTACATTTGTCTTTAGTCCAAGGGCAATTTTGACATTTTACCACTTGTCCATTAATTACCGTGCCAACCCACTTGTTTAACCATCGGCGCTACGATAAAACCTCTCAATAAAGGAACATTTTATCACCACTCATCCTTTATCTTTCCTAACAACTAAAATCCTATCTTCTTCACCGACGGTAAAATCGAAAAATGGTGGTGTGTTCATGCAATGAAGGGCCGTCATTAGAACATCTTTGGAATAACATGAACCCGGCGGAGGTTCTATGCTGTCGAAGACAGTTGGGACGATTAATTTTATTTCATCTTGTATTAAAGTTTGCATGTAGTGGTTGACCTTAAAATGTGTTGATTATGATAGTCTATCGGTTTATTATAATTGTGATTTTATACAAGTGGGTTTAGTTTGTGTTTATGAGGCAGCGGATGCTAACATATTGATTATCAATTATAGGCTACAACATGTCCATTCATAGGGTGGTACGATCCACCCATCGAAAGGAGAGCAAGAGATGTGATCATCTACTTGCAGAGAACAATCTGAGGAATGAGGCGGCATTACAAGAATCTGAAGCCGCCTCGTTTACGAGACTATGGGCGGTCAGCGGGTGGCCGGGCAAGCGAGCTAGAGGCGCTTACAGCGACCTTGGCGATCTCCTTGTTGAGAAGGAGAAAGTTTGCCGTCTCGGGAACTTTGTGTGTTGTCTTGGATGGTCATCTTCTTGGTATTTCTATGGTTCTTCTCTTGGGTTTAGATAGGTCTTGGTTTTAGTGTTTTGAATCGGTGGTAGATGGTGCGGTTGTGTTTAAGAAGTTTTAGAGTCGTTGACTAAGAATAGTCTTTTGGTGTATAATGTTTGGTCCTTGTACGGTGTTAATATATTTCTTTTGTGCTTTGGTCCTTATACTCTGTCTTGCCTTTGCCCCAAGAATATATATATCACTTGCCACACAAATGGTCAAACTCATTACGAGATCTGAGTTTCAAAGATGGATGAATGATGAGAGATGGATGAGCAGACACCTCTTTCGAGTATCAACTTAAACTTGATGTATGGTGTTGTTCATCCATCTTTCATCCTTCATTCATGTTTGTGATGATAGAATAACCGTATCCACTCGAAACCCGGATCCAAGTATCAAAGATGGATGAATGATCGGTGATGGATGAGCAGACACCATTTACGAGTATCAACATAAACTTGATATGGTGTTGTTCATCCATCTTTGATCCTTCATTAGTGTTTGTGATAATAGAATAACGATAACCAAACTCAAAACACAAATCCAAGTTCAACGGATCCAAGAACCATAGACATAGACATGAAGTCTCAAGGATGGATGACGAGACACCACTTTTGAGTATCAACATAAACTCCATATGGTGTTGTTCATCCATCTTTGATCCTTCATTAGTGTTTGTGATAATACAATAACGATAACCAACTCAAAACACGGATGTATGAAGACTCAAAACAATACAATAAAAACACAATTAAACCCATACACTAAAATGACATGATTTCATACATAACGCAAATGGATATATTTCCAAATGCATAAAATTTTAGAGTCTACAAAGTTCGAAACATACATTGTTTAAACACATCAAATATTGTTTAGGGAATACATATTCGATGGATAACATTGGCTTTCATATGCTTAACTAGCATTTTTTGTGGTGAAAAAGCTTTCTTTGCTATAATCTTGGTCTTAGTCCAAAATTGCTTTGGAGACCCACGAGCGACATCAACTTGACTTCAGTTGAGGCTGGACCACACTTGGTTGATCATTACTGCATAGTTGTCACTGTAACCTTTGCCTTCTTCTTTGTTGTAAGTTTTGGTGGGATGAACTGTTTTTGAGGCTGTTGTGTAGTGCCTTGACTTCTGTAACACCTCCTTGCCCAAGACATGTTTTCTTGTTGTGACCGGCATTGCCACAAATACCACAAACCACGCTTTTACTAGGCTGTGACAAGTTCTTGGATTTTCACAATTATCATTTTCGATAAAAGCCACGGTTCTTTTCTTTCGTGGCCTACCTAATGGTTTATGATGTTTAGGTGGAAGAATGGTTGTAGGCACTGTGACTTATACCAATGCTCATAACCGTTTATTGGTGGATGTGGTGTTTGTAAGTTTCTTCCCAAGTCTTAAGCAAGTAACATGGATGAACCCATGATTCAACATATCTTATTTGCATTCCATTCAACCTCATACACGGTGGGTAGCAACAACATGTTTACATGGCATACACAGTAAGCTCCCATCTTCTACATGTACAAGCCCTAGCTTCAACATTCACAACACACTTGTCTCCCCATCCACCGACCTCATACTTTTCTCCTTCACCCGTAAGCGGTGTACTTATAAGCCTCTTTCTTGATTGCATCTAACATGAGTGTTGCCTTTGGTGTTAATGGTCGGCACATTTTGAATCACATTCACAGCGTTCACTATTCTTTTCATACAATACTCTCAATGTATTCCAAAGCGGTAATGATCGGTTGGTGCCTACCTCCCACTAGTTTCCCATTGAACACCTCACACATGTTATTAAGTAGCACATCGAATGAGCCCTCCCTACAACTTGTTTGGTTAGGTTCCTTAAAAATGTCGTAGAACAAAAGATGTACAAGTAGACATAGATTTGGTTAGGTACACGAAAAATGCGACCTTGACCAATGAGTTGGTGGTATCTTACTTAACCAAGCATGGGCGGGTTCGCTAAAACTCTTGAATTCCAACATGGTGCCTCAAATTGTTGGACGGTTGTTCTTCTTTGCACATCTCCACAAATGTTCCTTGTATGCTTTAGCATTCCATTGCAATTTCATATTATCATGGATGTGCTTGAACAATATATGTGTTCAACACTAGGAATATACGCTAACTTATTTGGAATGATACCTGCACAAATAAACATCAATTCCTTACTAATACAATTTGCATATAAGGAAAATACAAGTGATTCTAATCAACAAAATGGTAACATCACCTTTTGCTGTCATTGATAAAAGTGTAGTTTGAGTTTCGTTGCAAGTCAAGATCATCTCTTAGACATTCAAGAAACCAAATCCATGAGTCTTTGCTTTCGACCTCTGCAACGCGTATGCTACTGGTATATTCCATTGTTCTTTGTCTATACCGATTCTTTGTTAGAAGTCGGCGGGAAAAGGACCCTCATAAAAGCACCATCTAACCCCAACAACTCTCTTTGACAAGCTTTGTATCCTTCCTTCAATGCGCCTAAGCATACATACATTCTCTTGAAAACTACGGTTGGACTTGTTGCATCATTGCGGTTTGTACACTTATCCTAACTGTTGTATCTGGGTTAGTTTTACGCAACTCTTCAACATAGTCTCTTAAAAGGGTGTCTTCTTGCTTATGATCACCCCTAATCTCATTTTACGCCTTGTTTTTGCCATAATGCTTTTGCATAGACACACGAACTTCAAACTGTTCTTGGTGATCTTGAACAACCACGATTGGAATATCTGGATTGACTTGAACTTGGTCAACTATTTGCTTGAAAGAAACTTGTAGTCACAAGCTTTAATGTCTCTTGATTGCAAACATCTGTGTTCATCCTTGAAAGTTCGAACAATCCATACATCTTTATCGTATTTTGGCTACATACAACAACCATGGACACTCTGTTACTTGCTCCTTGCGCTTTCGCAAATACACATCCTACCGAGGCCTCTAGTTATCGGACCATTTTTCCTCTTTGGGACTTTCCCGACCACGAACCTTGGTTATTCCACAAACAGTATTTGTCAGAGACACCTAACCCTAATTCTCTGTTTGTCATTCTTAATTAGTTGCAATTTCCTCCTAGTCTTTATTGAAAGCATGTAGATCCTATCTTTCACTTCTTTTGCGATTACAAAACTTTGACCACGAAAAAATATATTTAGTCCTCTGTTTGTCTTTGCCTCACTTAACTTTTGTTTCTTGTATGCCCTCAATTTGTTCCTCCTAATAACATACTCATCCTCATTCTCGAACCACTTGCAAAATCATTATCATCTAACAAATCCAACTCATTTTCTTAAAAAATCATGTGGTAGGTGGTGGTGGTACCTATAGATGGTAAATCGTAGTCTCGGTCACTTTGAGCAGTTAACATCAAAATCGGGCTCCTCAAAAGTATTAGCCTCATCGACAACGTGTTTCCATCACCATTGTTCTCAATATCATCATCGTCACTCATATAAGTGTATGCATCTCACTCACATTGTCATCACTTACGACTTCATCGATTTCACTAACTTTGCACATATTTACCTTTTGGATATGATCCACGGGATTACATGTTTCCTCCTCATGATGACCAAACTCTTGATCATTTTGAGATACCTCTTGAGACTATCTATTTGGATATGCTCAATATGTTTATCTATATGCTTGTTGACATCACTGCAACATCTTGATGTAATGAGACCTCTACAATTGGAAACAAGGGTTGTGTTTACGGCATCGACTAGATTGTACCAAAGTATTGACTTCAAAGGTTGATCGTAACCTCACATAAGTCCTCTACCACGGACTTATTAACAATGTTTTCTAAGAACAATTTCTTTGAGCAATATGGAACAATAGCAAGAGTGCCTTTTCTTTGTTGCATCCACATCGCAATAAGCGTCCTAATTGACTTTGGTGACATTTGATCAACGTCTAATGTTGTCTTACCATTTTCAACATAAACCTCTATCATCTTATGGTCATCAACAAGATCTTTCAATATTTCTAAATTAGCACTCTCACTTAAGCTATACAAACCATCATCTAAATTACTACCGGGCTTAACAAAGTAATAGTAATTTTTGAACCGAGCTCATAACCCAATTCATACATAAGCACATCCAACTCTTCAAGCGACACACTATCAACATCAACCAAATCAACTAAACTTTCCATACCTCCAACGTATATTCTACTGGGCCGAGTCTTAAAGACACCATTGTGATGAACCCTCATACTAAACATTTTAGATCTACCACGAAAACATGTCAATATATGTTTGAAGCATTCTATAAACTTAATTGGGAAACAATAAATACCACAATTACAAATTCCAATGATGTAATCAACAAAAAAAAAAGATCAGTATTTCTTCTTAGCGGTCGTATAGGGCGGTATCATCAATGGATAACTTTGTTGTCTTCTTACTTTCCATAGGGTAAACTCCATGTTTCGGTTTATGATCGATAAGCAGGGGTTTTGTGACATCTGATTAGGGTTTGTGAATTCGATAATTCTTGTAACGAAAGTTACGGGACGATTGATAATCTGAGACTATGTGTTTATTAGGCGGGAAGAGGTTACATTACACATGGCAATAATTAAGAAATTTTAATTGAAATATGGAAATGTCAAAATTGCCCTTGGACTAAAGACAAATGTAGCGCCTTGAGATGTCCTTGACTAACGGCAAATGGTCAAAGGGACTTGTAGCGAGTGAAAACCTTGAAATAGGGACCCCCGACGATGAATATGCCCGGTTTCGTACTATCGCGATCCTCCGATACAAGTTTAGGGACCAACGGTGTATTTTAGTCTAATTTTTATGTTTGAGTGATCAAAACGGAACAGTTTTCAAACTTCGTTATTATTTAGTAATTGATATTTTTTTTGAGTGTGCACAAATTGGTTGTAAATTGAGTAGGTTGAGATTAGTAAAATTCAAGGGGTAAGTGTTTATTATCGAGGTGCAACCAAACAATGCAGGAACATATGAAATACTTATCTACAGTAGTAATTAGGGTTTAAGGGGTTTCTGGCGAAAAAAAAAACAAAAACCTTCCATTCCATCCCTCCACCCCACTCCACTCGTGCATCTCTCTCCAAAATCACAAATTAAAATGCAACAACAAAAACCACTTCATTTCCCAAAACCTAAACTAACTTAAATTTCTTTTAAAAAAAAACGGTTACAACAACCACAACTAAAAAAAATGGAACAAGATATAGCAGTAGCAGCAGTAGAAGACGACGATTTCGGCGACTTATACGCAGACGTTGAACTCGAAGCATCTTCCGCCATTAATACGGCTCCACATATTAATAGTGTTTTAGATGCTATTAATGAGAATGATAATGATATTGATGAGGATGATGATGATGATGATTCTGAGGATGATTTGGATATAGTGTTGAATAGTAGTGATGGTGTTAGGGGCGGTGGTGACGGTTGTGCGGTTTTGAGGAATAATCCGGTTTTACGGAGTAATGAGGAGGAGGAGGATAATGTGGCTTCGGATTCGGTGTATTATAAGGTCTTGAAACACAATGTGATAATACTGTGCTTATTTATATAGAATAGGTTATTATTAGCTTATGTGTTATGTGGTATCGAAATGTAGTAACAGTGAATTAACTATAAGCACTTGCAAAATAAGCTAATAGGATAGTTATTAAGAGCTTGTAGAAAACAGCTTAAGTAAGTTGATTGGCTGCGTATTCGGTGTATTATAAGGTGTTTGTTTCGCTTTTCGAATATCATTTTTTTTAGTTTAGTTCAATGTGAGATTATGCTTATATGAGTATTTTAAGTTTGTTGTATCGAATAGGTTATTAGCATATGTATTGTGGAAACGCGATGGAGAAGATAGCGTTTGCGTATGCTTAGGTGGTATCGAGATGTGGTAATGGTGAAATTGTAAATTAGTGTAGGTGGTTGCAAGTTAAGCTAAAAACCTTGTGGAAGAGCTTATAGGAAACAACTTAAATAAGCAGATAAGGTTAGCTTATTGCATTTTGAAATAATAAGTGAAAAAGATGCGTGAATAAGTTTGTACACAGCTTATGCTGGTCCAAAACAGCTTAAGTAGGTTGATTCGCGTAATTTGTTTGGCTGTATCCAAACACTCAATAGTGCTTATTATCTGTTTCAAAAGGAAATAAGTTGATAAGTTGTGTAGCAAAACTTAGCTTATTGAACTTTGAAATTTCAATAAGCCAATAAGCTGCTTAAATAAGCTATGCACAACTTATGCTGGTCCAAAGTATCTTCTGAAACAGCATAAAGATGTTGATTAGAGTAATCTATTTGGCTCTAATGAAAGTTTAAACACTGAAAAGTGCTTATTAGCTGTATCAAAATGCATAAGCTGTCTAAAAAAAGCTCACACTAGCTTAAAATTGTTTTGGAATGTGACCACATCTGATGCATAGGTTTTGCTAGAGGTAACATGTGTCATAGATATTGCTTCATGTTGATTTGTGCTTCTGAGTAGTCCTACGATATGAATAGATTATTGCTAGGGTGTTTGGATGTGCGCGCAAACTTGAAGTTGCAATGATCAGTTTTGAGTGTTTGAGTAAAAAGGATATTATGATTTTGATTCTGAGGCTCAAAATACTCTAATATAGACGAACAGTACAGATGTTAAACGTAAGAAAACTGATTATTACTTTATATGTGGCTTTTAAATAACAATGATTATCTGATATTGAATTCTCCATAACACTTTTAAAATGCATGTCCAAACACCCCTTGCAAGTCATTAATTGTTCAATTACTTCAATTTCGATATGGTAGTATAGTTATCACTACTTCAACATATTTTTCTTATGTAGCTGATGGGAAAATGTAAATGCATGATTTAATATTCATTGTTACTTTGAACTATTTTATCTTGCTGTAGTAGTTTTCTGATTTTATAGTTTTTTGTTGGCAGTATTTAAGAAATCAGTCGACAGCATATGGAAGTGATTTAAAAGGATTTGGAAGTGTGGCGGCAGCTTATATGTCATGGGAGGACAACGGGTATTGTCATCGACTGGGGTCAAGACTGACGGGACCTCAAAATGGACAACGGTTCTCACTTCCTCGAGCTAGGTAAGTATTATACATACAAAAGAGGGTCGCAAATGCCTCGCCACTGCAGTTAACAGACCTGTGAAATGGCTGAATATATGTACATATTGATTTGCCTGAATTTATACATCTTACAGGAACATACTAGATGTAAATATTGATATATTTGAGCACAAGCCATGGAAGCATTCCGAAGCAGATTTAACAGACTATTTCAATTTTGGGTTTAATGAAGATAGTTGGAAGCTTTATTGCAACCAAATGGTAATAGACTCTTATTCTGAATAAAGTTTTCTATAGGCACTGATCCTTAGTTGGTCTGAGGGCAGAAATGACGTTGTATTCTTCATGTTGATATAAATTTTTTGAAAAAGCTTTATACATTCAAATGTTAATTGTTTGCAATCTTCTTGTGAATGCTGTTACATAGATTATTGATAAAAGGAAACTTATTTGATGTTTTGTGCAGGATGAATACCGTCATACAGGACATATATCTAGTGGAACTCCAGCATTAGAACCTGCACAATCAATGGAGGTGGGTTGAAATTTTGAATAAAGTCTACTTTGGAGTACTGAACTCATAATTTGTAAATATATGGAAATTACATATGCGACGCATCTTGTCTTCAGACAGAAGGCATAAGTAGGTGAATTTGACCATGAGATCGTATACGGAACCAAAAAAATTGTTAAGTGAAATTAATTGGTTGCTAGTTCCAAGGTTATTTACAGCTATATTTATTGCTTCAGGGGAAAGGTCAAGCTATTCAGGTAGCAAATAGCATTTTTGAGCGCCAATCGTCAATGGATGTATGGCATCCAGTGGATCGTGATTCAGATGTTATACAAGTATGATTTTTCACCTATAATCTTGCTGAAATTTTGAACTACCTAAATCTGTCACTTCACCTGCTAATGACATGATTGTAATAGATTACCATACTGGATCCAGTGGATCATCTCGATGGTTCTGTACCTGAGGCATCCAATCATGAAGATGTTAGTGCGGATGATGGCACCGATCATCTTTCTTTTAGTAGGACAAGTGAAGACGAATCTGTTAAAGGGAATCATCTGGAGATGGACATGCATTCCTCTAAAAGGTGTGAGCAATACACGGCTGGTGCATTGTTGTTGACTTTTAATCCCTTATCTTTACCCCTGGTTATACTAGATATAATGATGGTTGATATGTTAGAACGTCTTAACATCAAATTTTCACGCTAATTACATTAATTATGAATCATAATTTTATAATATGCTCTAAACGATGATGACGAACCAGACAACAGTTCTAGATAACATTTACTTTCAAGACGCAAACCAACTCTCCTAATGATGCTTACTCATTTAGTTTTCCTAGACGATGGTTATGAGTATGCGAATCTACTAATCCTAATCCCTGTTTGTAGAGGTACTCAATTGTGGATACAAACAGCTACTAAAATAGCTACTAAATTACTATTTTATCTTATGATTGTTGTCATATATACTAATCTGCTTGCTTTCTTGAATGTCATTAAATCATTTCTTATGTGGTTTTAAACATGTATCTCTATTTTCCACCTAGAACCAGAGGGGGTATTTTAATTCGTACATGCTAAAATGGGTTAATTGAGTTATAATTATTCAAAATGGGTCAAACAGGAAAAAAATAATTTAATTGGGAGCAGGTCAAATGAGCGGGAAACTAAGAGTCGTCTAAAGTATATATTTTGGGGGTTGATTATGACCTCTTAATTCTCGAAGAAGTTGGTTCATTATTTTATTAAATGATTCTTGTAATTATATATAATAAGCTAGTATTATTTGAAACTGAAAAAAGTTCTGGCATGCCAGGTTAATCCTTTTTTTGAACCTTCCTTAAAGTTGACCTCTTTTGACTCCCATTACCCAAGCTGCCTAATCTGCCACCTATACCTAGAAGCATGAAATGCATAGATCTTGGGCTTCCAAAAGACATTATCAGTTTATGAACATTTATGCCTTCAAGTTAGGAGTATTCTGCTACATATAATTAGTTACTCAACAACAACAACAAACCCAACCCCGCTGGGGCAGGGTATGGGAATGGAATCTTGCTTACTTGTACTACTTATTTGGAAATGTTTATCTGAGAAATTTGGACAGCTGTTTTGTGTTTTATTAGGTTTGCTTGCATGTGTACTAGGTTTGCTAAAACGGGTAAAGGTACTAGTTTGCTGGTGCTTTCTCAAAATAATCTGTTGGGTATTTTGGGTTGGATGAAAGCATTTTAAGCTTAACTAGTATTCTTCCATGACGTATTGGTTCTTAAATAGTAGCTACAAACAATTGAAATAAGAACCTTTGATATAGAAATTCTTTCTGCTTTTTTAGATGCTTATGGCGGAACAAATCAAGTTTCCCTGAGACGAAATGCTTTCTTCCAATAGTTTCTTATTCTTACTGCATACTATTAATTTCTCTCTTTCTTTCCATTCAGTTTCTCATTGGGTTGTGAGTCTTGTTTTAGCTTCAGCTTGAAGAGATTTCTAATTATTGTTTTACTTTTGATTGAAATCAGGTCTTCCAGTCGAGTAAGTAGCAGTAAGCCGGGCAGAAAAGGTTCTGAATATGTTGAAGTACATCAGAGCTCTGATGGTTCAGGAGGAACTGTTGAAGCAATAAGAACTTCAAATAACACAAAAGAAAGGGTAGTCAAGGATATGTACACCACTGGCCCATCCACGTTGGTAGCAGAGGCATCAGAAGTAGAAAAGATCTCAGAAAATCAAATAGAGGACACAGAAATTTCGGTTGACAAAAGAGAACCTGGTAAGGAAATATATCATGCAAAACAAAATCATTCTGTACATAACAATAGGTACCATGGAGATTCGCAACGCAAACGTCATGATGAGAATGATAACTCATACTACTCAAATATGCCGGTTGACAAAAGAAAACCTAGTGACCTTAGATATCATGCTAGGTGCAATAATCCCGTATATAGCAATGGGAACCACATAGATTTCAAACCCGAGCCTCACCATAAAACTGACGACATCTGCATAAGAAGATTTGATGACAGAAGCACAGGTGAGCACAGATATCGTGCTAGAGATATTAGTCCTGGATATAACCATAGGACCTATGGACTCACCAAAATTAAAGCTTACCGTGAAGATGATGATCACGGATATCATGCTAGAGATAGTAGTCCTGTGTACAACCATAGAACCGATGGAGTTTCCAAAGTTAAAGCTTACCATGAAGATGATTATTCCTTCCCCAAGCCCGATATTGAGGGGACCTATGATGGGCACACAAGTTTCGGCCATAGCAGGCAGAATGAAAGATTGCATGCTTTTGATCCTTGTATTGATGAAAACATATTATATTCAAAATCGGAACTACCTTCAGATTACTATGATGGAAGATTCTCTGACTATGAAGATTGGGATGCTTTGGCCGCAAGAGACCTTCATCGTGAAGAGTATGAAAGATATGTAGCCAAGATGGATCGACCTGTTTTCAGAAGATTGGATGACAATAAATATATTGATGTACGAAGAAGATATATTGAAGAAGACAGGATGATGGCAGGGGATTTCTTTCTCAGCCAGGAGTTGGGAGGGCAGAATTCAAAATATTCCCCCGATCTGACATATAAAAGAGGTGCTTGGTGGAATTGGGAGGAAGAAAATCTGCATTTTTGTAATAGAGGCGAAGAAGATGGAGTTTTTCTTGAGCAAGAATCTTTTGGCGATATAGAGAGAGAAAAAAATGGATCTCTTACTTGGGAAGGCAGGGAAAGAGATGATGTTGAACGTGGACATGTGAAACCTATGGCATATACTAGATGGGAATTTAGAGGCCCTGGAAGAACCAATAGCAGAGTTGGCAGTCCATGTTCTGAATTAAATAATTCCTTGCTGGAAAGGGATGACGACAGGTACCTCAGATATAGGGAGGATCAGTCTTTTGTACATCGATCTTCTGAAGAATCCCATATCAATAAGGGCGGATGGCATGGTAATAATATGCCGAGAAATAGTTTATACAGAAGACATGGCTATTCTGAACCCTTTGATAGAGAAGATTACACAATTGATATTGATGGTCATGTGGATATTGGAAAAACAAGGCCCGATTTGCAATCTGACATGTCATGGAAAGATGGAATTGTGTTCAGGCATGAGCACAAGGATGCTGAATTTTATGCTGAGAGAGCATTTCCTTATGAAAAAGTATCAAGATTTAAAAGGCTTGTTTCCGAACACAAACCTGATCATCTTGAGGGTTTGATTGACAATCCACATGTTGTGGGGCGTAAATATAAACCGAGGAGAGAAGGAACTAGTAGTGATAAGATTGATAGGATTTCAGATGTTACTTATGATTATGTTGCACATCCAAAGGGTTATAAATATAAAAAAACAAAAGTAGTATTTAGTGGTAACAAGAGTTCTAAAAGTTGTGGTGGGATTCGTGAACGGTTATCGCTGAGTTGCAGGAATTCATTCGATACACACTTGATTGTTGGGAAAGGAAAGGTAAAATCAGGGGAACTAAGGATCAAATATTGTATCAGTAATTGTATATATGATTATGTCATATATGGGCATTCCTTCTTTAATCATGGTATTTCTTTTTTATTGCATATTATCCTGGGCTCAATGTAAATGATGTATCTTACACTTTATATGATCTGGTTGTTTGTTTGGACCTTATGCATCACTAATCACTAATATATGTTGACAGGGAACAGGTCTGCTAGCCCCATCACAGGTCTGGCAGTACATTTATAACATGGTTTTTTGTCTGCCCAGTTTTCTATTAGACGTGTTAATTATTACTGTGATTGTTTAAAATTGTAATTATTGTTTAGTCATGGTGTCGTTGCATAACCTAGAATGCCACATTCTTCATGGAATAGATGTAGCTGTGAGTCAGTGTGTTAGATTATATATTTAAGGTTGATTCATTAACATAGTAACTTTAGTTTCTCTATAATCAATAAGCTGTATTCCAGAAAGTAATAGTGGATATTTAGAATCATTTCTTTTATCATATAATCTATGTGATAACCGTATCTAGGGAGGTAGCACTGTGTAATGTTTTTACTCCTATTAATTTGCTTTATATAGAAATTAGTTGAGAATAAATGACGTGCCTCATTTGATTTTATAGTTACCAAATATTGAAATAAACGTCATAGGGACTGACGTCTGCCTTTCAGAAACAGAAAGCACACAGATTTGGTATCATGATTTTGTTGTTAGTTTTGTTCCTATCACCTTGTAAATTCTAGTAGGCTGTGGTAGTGAGCTGTAGCTTTTTGGGTGCCATTACTACCAAAATCAGGTTGCTTAATCATACAAGAAAAGGTGGAAGTTACTTTTTTAAGTTTTTCCCAACGTCATTTTTGTTCCAGGAAATACTTATAAGTTGATGCGTTGGTACCAGGTGGAGGTTACTTTTATAAGTTGGTTCTACATATCACTATAGATATTGACAACCTATCTCCCTTATATGGGTGGAAATCTACGTGGGTCGGATGGGTTGTTTGATGGGTTGAAATGGTTGGCCCATCAACCCTTCTTATTTCTTTCAAGTATATAAAGGATTAATATATTGAGTTTGTAACACTTTAGTAGACTATGAGTGACTTACTGTTTGACCAGTTTCTTTTTATATGCTTTTTTTTTCATGTTAGATCTGATACCGATATAGCATAATTGCCCGTTCTACTTGCTAATATTCATTTTTAGATTTACTAATATTTGATTGCTTATACCTAGTGGCCTTAATGCCAACATTGGTGCTAATTCTGATCTCTTTTTCCACGTTATGTTTCGGTCTTGAGATATAGTTTAGTCATACGTTTGCGGCTTTTTCTAGCTTGTTCTTCTTTCAGATGTGTATTGAAACTTATGTATCCTCTGCATTGCATATGGTAGCTTGGTTTCATGTACCGTGTCAGGGTTTATATGCTCCTGTTAGTAATCTAGGTTTGCTTTATGTTCGCATTACTTCTGTGATTGGAATTATGGTCATGAACTCTTATACTTTTAAGGTCATTAGCTAAAATGTACTCTGTTTATCCAACTGAACACACGGTTAATTAATCACTCTCTTCCGTACACACTATTAGTACTTATATCGTTAGGTTCTTAAATTACCTATCTCAAATCTCAACTTCTTTGGCTTGATCATTCATTTGTTATGCTTTACATGTGAAATAAAAGCTAGTTGGTGATTATTTTTTTGTTGCTGTCAAATGCTTTATAATTTGGAATCTTTCATACTTGCTTCCCTTTTCAAATCTTTTCTTGTCTTGTAGCATATGATCTTGACATCCCATTGGGCTCATTTTTATACCACTACGGTTAGCCTTGTATCGCACTGCCATGCACCTGAACCTACCCACATATTAGTAGATATACATGCACTGTTTACTTCCTAGTGGTTATGCACCTGATATTTATTGTAAAAGATAACCACATGATAACAAGTTTGCAGGCCCTTAATGAAGGAAAATGATCGATAGGTAAATTTATGCTTTATCTTATTTCAACCGGCATATATGTTTAATTATTTCTGCTGATCTGGCTTTTTAAGTTGTCAGATCTAGCAAGTTATATATATACTAAACTATTCTTTCTCTTGATCTTGTTCATGGTTGAACGAGAGTTGCCACTGTTTGGTTTCCAAACTCTCGACCTTAAAGAAAAATATCACCGAATGAGCTCTTAAGTGATATTTGCTAATTAGATATCACCATTATTGGGTTCTAGAATCTAAAATTATAAGTAAAACTTCAACATTTTGGTCCTTTGGAAGCTAATTACACTTTAGAAACTGATTTGCAACGTTTAAGGTACCATTAAAACTGGTGGCATGCCAAACATCACATAAGTCTGCATGATTCTACTTTGTTTCTGAACCTTGGCTATTTTTTGTTGTACAATGTGAAGGATCTTACTAAGATTGTTTGCTTTAGTTTTGTATTTTGTTTGGAGGAACTGCTATCCTTACTGAAATAAATGTGTATTTGTCCTTTTATCCTTCCAGCGATTCATTATTGCGATAGTGCCATGATCTATATATTTTCTTATAACATATATATTTTTATGTTGATCATTTTGTATGTGACAGCCAACTCTGAAGTCTCCTGAAAAACAGAGTGTAGCAGAATCAAGGGGTTTTGACTCGTGTCCAAGTGATAAGGTGGACCAAGCGGTTAAAAGAAAAGCAATTAATGAAGGTCACACACTAACCAAAAAAGTAAAAAAGGGGCCCATGAAAGTTAACACTAGGGCGCACGTCAATGATGTAAACGAGTTCCACGATCAAAATGGGAAAACTGGGCTTGATAATACTCAGGTTCTTGAGGCAATGGCAAAGATGGAAAAAAGAAGAGCACGTTTTAATGCGCCTGTTACTGCCATTTCAAAGGATTCATATGGCACAAAGAAGCTTACGGTGGCAAAGATGGAAAATAGAGGAGCACGTTTTATCGAGCCTGTTACTACCACTGTAAAGGATTCAGATAGCACGAAGAAGCTTACAGTGGTAAAGATGGAAAACAGAAGAGCACGTTTTAATGAACCTGCTACTACCACTATAAAGGATTCAGATAGCACTAAGAAGCTTACTGTGGCAAAGATGGAAAATAGAGGAGCACGTTTTATCGAGCCTGTTACTACCACCGTTAAGGATTCAGATAGCACGAAGAAGCTTACAGTGGCAAAGATGGAAAACAGACGAGCACGTTTTAATGAACCTGCTACTACCACTGTAAAGGATTCAGATAGCACTAAGAAGCTTACGGTGGCAAAGATGGAAAACAGAAGAGCATGTTTTGATGATGCTGTTACTGCCACTATAAATCATTCAGATAGCACAAAGAAGCTTACAGTTGTAGATTGTATACAAGAGGCGACTTCAAATAAGCAACAAAGACCAGCTAGAAAGAGGAAATGGGGCGGAAGCTAAAACGCTTAACTTCATTTATTTTAATTTTTTGTATTCTGTAAAACTGGATGCACGGATTAGAAAAGCAGGCTACGATGACTGGCAGAGAGCACTTGTAGGTAAACAGAGCAAGATTTTGTTTTATATTCTTGAAAACATTTTAGAATTTGACATGATTCTAATGAACTCTGTAAGCTGTTACCAACTCTTGCTGTTCTTCCAGTTTTGTGAAAAGAGTAAGAACTATCAAGTATTTCAATTTTACATATCAAACATAGAAAATCATACCTGCTCTTTTTATGTTGATCAACCATTTATATTCAGGTAATTGCTGCTCTTTTGTCGATAACTATTTTTTTGTCTTGGAATCTTTGCAGTAGATAATGGTTCAGTTGTAATCTGAGCATTGTATTTAGAGTATTCTGATACGAATCTCTCTCTGTACTCCTTATAATTGCTCGGTCTGAAGTGTTAATATTCATGTTGCAAGTGTCAACTGTTAATTTTTAAAAATAGCAGTTTGTGTCAGCAGAGTTGAAGCAGGTTAGCAATAGCGACATTTGTCTTTGGCTTTAATTTGTGACACCATTTTTTTTAAAAGGCTGTAAACGAGCCAGAACAAAAGACTTGAGTTGAAGATTACAGGGTAAATACCGACTTGGTCTAACTGTAAACAATATTGAATGAACTTGAAGATACCCAGAAATATAGCCATTGACCGGACCGTGACACACCGGTTTAAAACAAGGTAAGTTCTGACCCGGATTTGGACCCAAATATATTATTAAAAAAACAGATTCTGACCAGCATTTTCCATCAAAAATCGGAATAATCTAACAATAACACTGGTTCCTTTTATCAAATCTACACAATGGTGTCATAATCACGGTGCGAAAGAAGAGGGCCAAACTCTACAATTAAATGTTGATGAGCAAAGTTGTAAAAATAAAGATGAAAGTTTTATATTCACTAGATTAAAACTAATGTTAGTGAAAAGTGCTTGTTATGTGTCATTTGGCATAAGTAGAGGACCTCATGGCAGGCCTTAGCCTACAAACAAAACTGCATGCCTTTTTTAATTGTCAAACTGGTCAACGAAAACAGAAGTCCTTTTTTTTTTTTTTTTTAAAAAATGTTAAAAAATCTGTTAGCAGTGTCTTACTGAAATTATAATGTATATATAAACATAGTTGGTATCAGTTAAAGACTAAATATTTAGAATGGGTAAGGCAGGTAAATGGATTAGAAACTTGTTACTAGGCAAAAAAGAGCAGGAAAAACTTAACACCAAAGACGGTGGTGGATCTCGACCAGCGGAGGCTACCACAGCCATCATACCAGCAACTCCAAAAAGGAGATGGAGCTTTAGAAGATCAAATAACGCGGAAAAACTAGTAGTCAATCACAAAAGTTGCCGATCATTTGACTCCATCATTACCTCTCAGTTAGTATCACAAGCCTTGTTCGACTATGCTATTTATCAGCAAAACAACCAAACTATTCGCAAAGCATTAGCCACTACAAAGGCGTGCAATAGAATATCTCGTATAGACGCAATGGCAGCTGCAACCAAGATTCAATCCGCTTTCCGTTCCTATTTGGTAAACCAACTTTTATCTTTTTATTTATGATCATCAAGTGGAACACATGCTGAATGAAGATATTCAATATAATATATAACTGCAGGCACGGAAGGCTTTGTGTGCTTTACGTGGACTGGTGAAGTTACAAGCACTAGTGCGGGGCCACTTGGTGCGAAAGAGAACAACAACTATGGTTAGATGCATGAGTGCACTAGTTGCTATTCAAGTTAGAGCTCGGTTTCAAAGGATTAAAATGGTTGAGGATGGAGAGTCGCACACACATTTTGGTTCCACTACTAGTAAACAAGGATTTATGATGGCTCACGAGCGTCGTCTAAGTGCGCCACAATTGGTATGACATACACAATTTAGGGGTTAAAACAAAGTCTCTCTTTTTTTTTTTTTTTTTTTTTTTCTGATTCATTTTGTATCGTTGTCATCATATATTTTTCTTGATGTTTAAAGGACCACAATGAAAGAATGAGAGACTCTAGAAGCAAAGGAAGCACATCTATAAGTTATCGACAATCATCACGAAGATTCTCGATAGATTCATCGCCATCAAAACATGAAAAATCCATTAGATTGCAGAATAAGCAAATCGATGAGGCTTCTACAACATCACAAACAAGTACGCAACACGATGAACCAAACTACATGACGAGAACAATGTCTTCAAGAGCAAAAGCAAGGTCACATAGTGAACCAAGACAACGACCCACAAAACAAGGACGTGAAAAGAGGCGAACTTCGTCAAATGAAGGTCTTAATGTTGTCACTAAAGAAATTCAAACCCATAAACATGAAATGGATCATGAACGTTGGTTAACAAAGCTTCGTGGATCAGCAAAACCGATCAATGATTTGGAATTCGACTCAGCTAGTACTTTTACTAATGATTCATCATATTATACTACTCTTTATGCATACGAGGTTGGTACATTGAGCATTCTGATTGTTATTTTTTCCGGTTATCACCATATTTTAGTACTTTAAATCTTTCAACATTCTAACAGTTTTACCTGTCACAGACGTCTGCAAATTTATATTAGTGTCGGCCCATCTTCAGGAAGCTTAGTGCCAAGCAAACCAGCAAGGACTGTTGATAGCTCGCAACATGGAGACAGATGACAAATTTTTGTCACAGAAATGCTTTAAACCTGTGCTTGTTAAAAGTGTGTAGAAATTTTCTTCCCGTGACTCAGATCGACTTGTATAATCTTGCAAATTTATAACAGAAACGTTGCAAATTAGATACGTATTCTCGCCAATCACATATTATGTTATATCTGGATTCACAAACCTGTCAAATTTAAAGTTTGTTTGATCACTGCATTTTATGTTTTCATCAACGTCAACATTTTGGCATTGATCAACACTTCGATAAAACACAGGTACTAATGAAAAACGCACTGGTCATCAAGTTTATTTTTCAGCAAAATTTAACATAATACGGGATTACAAGAGTAGAGATAGTTTCAACCTTTAACTAACCAAAAATTGAACTTATTATTCTTGTCAAATGATCCAAAAAACCTAATGCACAACAGCACAATTGGGAAAAGAAAGATCTTCAAAAAGGAAAAAGTTTATTAGAGTGACGGCAAAGCCTGTTCCTTCAGTGAATCTTGAACTGCCTTTAACAGGGATGGCATCAGTTTCTGGTTAGTAACGATGATGCCCGTGTCTAGATCAAGATATCTTCCTTTCGAAAAGTCTAATGGGTTTCCACTAGCATCCGCCGCAACACCCCCAGCTTCTGCAGCATTAATAAAAGGTCAAAAAAAAAAAAAAAAAAAAAGAGTTTGATCGATTGGTTCTTTTAAAGATGACAATATGCTAAAGCCAATTATGCCTTGACATGAACCAAGTAGGATTTTAACAAATAATCTTTTTTCGAACTATAGAATATACAATTTTTAAAAGTAACTAAATATTCTCTCTACTCCGTTTCTTTCAAACTTATACCGATTACCAATCTCATTTTCAAACCAAACACCCCACTAGATCGCCAAGAACAACTAATAATGTGTACCTGCGACAACGATGTATCCAGCAGCATGGTCCCAAATCTTCTCACGATATCCTTTATTTGGAAACCGTAAATATATAGCACCATCTCCTCGTGACAATGCACCATATTTTGCTTGGCTGTCTATTCTAACTGGTGGCGCTTTAACCCCCAGTTTCTGCACAAAAAAGGGGAAAACAGACATACATAATTTAATCGACATTCAGATGACATTATTATACATGGACACACTGGTCATTCTACTTTCTTCTTTGGCAACACAAGATGACTAAATATCTTAGACAATGGTACCTTTGCGATAGAGCCAGATAAACTATGAGACGAATGTGCAGCTTCATACGATTCAAAGAATGATGCTTCTTCTGAATTCTCCGTGTCGCTAACATGCACCTGATGTGCAAACAACATAATATTTTCATATAACTCATTTGTATTGATCTCACATACAGATGTTAAAAAACCAGGGTTCGGGACTTACTGGCGTCAGAATACATATTTATTATGTAAACAGACACAGTTCTATTGTGTTGTGTTATTGTACCTTCACGGCTGGTGAACCATCCAGAGATTCCATGTATGTTCCACAAGACAACTGTGCCGAGAATAAACATCCTGCCTTAGTGTTCTGAGATGCGTTCCTAATGGATTCTAGTGGGAGATTTGGACATGCAAGCACACCTAAGACAACTTTCCCTTCATCAAGCAGACCTAATGCTATTGCATATTGGTCACCTCTTAGGAAACTGCATCCACAAATAGTTACAGTTTATCTATATCCAAAAAATAATACAAAAATCATTCTTGACGAGTTTGGGAATGCATGAATCCCGAGTTCTACCAAGAGATAATATGTACATGAAACAAGAACCTGACAGTAAGTCACAAACTTCACAAGTAAAAAGATGTAAACAATTTTGGTGGCAAATAAATTATCTCCATCATAAACCTAGATTACTTTGTTCCAAGATTTCCCCTTTACGCAAATTTTCAGCTAGCTTTAGTTACCTGTGGATTTTGATGCCCTTGCAGAATATTGATCTGCTTATGCTAATTTTTGAATACTGAAAAAGGTAGTTCAGTCAGAACACTTTTGTTAAACCACGTGCCATGTTAAACCTTGCAACTTTGTAGGACAGAGGTTTTACAGCACACACTTTGTTCCGGGAAAGATATAGGGTTTGAGAAGGCACCTACTGTAAGAAAAATACTTGGGTATAACTCAAATGTCTAATATACCATTTTGAACAGCAATAAAGACAGGTGTAATTAGAAGTTAAAAAGTGACCCAACAACTCAAATTTCTCACGTAAAACGAATCCTGGGACCATCCAAAGAAAATGAATGTCAAAAGTTCTCTCTTTTCCAGTCTCAAAAGTTGCATATTTTCAAATATCTCTAAGTAATTGACATATTTTACGTGAACTGTTATAGATAGAAAGATTTTCAAGTTAAAATTTAAACTAATACTGTATTATATTATACAAAAACCAGAATACTCTTTTAGCATAAAGGTCACATTGTGCCCATGTGCCTTTAATACTTTCACGGTCATCAGCTTTTGGGTTCATTTTGGTGATGCTTCGTGGGAATGAACACTAAATTTTGCACAAATGGTTGATTATGGACAAAAAGTGCATAAAGTAGTGGTTTTTTCATCTGCATTTCCATAATTATTCATTTTTTATTTTGTACAGCAATTTTTGTGTACCTTCACAACATACAAGAACAACGGTTAGTTTGCAACAAAAAGCCAGGTGCTTGGTTCAGAAAGCCAGTCACGGATTACTATAGTTGAGATCCAAATCATACAACTTTGATCAATCATGCAAGCACTTAGAGTAATACTTCACATATGAAAATACGACATAACAAAAGAAGGGCAGGTTCCATCAGATGTAATGTAGAACAATAAAGATGGCAATTTTGAGCCAGTTACTTAAGCATTGGTTATTTGAGTTTATGTTAATCATAAACAGATAAAGGCAAAATAAAACTGGTCAAACGGGCTGGATGTCACCCAGGTTTATATTAATGCATACAACCTTCTAACCTTTTTATTCAAAAATGTAGATTATTATTGTAATAGTGTTGCTTTTGAAACTATGACTAACGCATTATCCTTTTAAAACAAAAAATCTTAAGAAATAGCTCATCTAGCCCCACTCGTTTTGATCCTACCCAATCAGCCTGATATAATACACTTACCTCCTTTATAGCACATGTAACTATGTAAGCATAGAGCCGTAAAAGGCTCAAATAACAATAAGCAAACCAAAGAAACGACATAACATATGTCTGCTTACCCTTTAGTACCATCTATTGGATCCAAAACCCAATGTTGGCCTTTAGATCCTCCTTCAGATGTACCACAATCAATGATAGTGAGCACATCTGCTTCAGTTAAAGGAGACACGTTGTAAGTTCCATCACTAGCAATTGTATCATTCACAAGTTTGGTAATACGTTGAAGAGTTTCTTGAGAATCTTCTTTACGAAGATCTCCCGAGTCCTAAAAATGATCAATGCCATCCAAAAATGAATAATAAACAAAAAAACGTAGATGGAAAACAAATAAGGTTGAAGACTACCTCCTCGGCCACTAGTGAGAATGTGTGAGAAGGAAGTTCTTTTTGAAGAACAAAGCTCACAAGAACTTGCGATCCTGCATATCAAGGTGGATGGAAGAAGTCATTTCATGTAAACCTAGTAATTTCCACTTGTTTACTTATAAATGGCCTGATTTAGTTTTATATCAACCTTCTTAACTTCTTCCTATATAAAAATTAGCGTACTGCTGTATTACTATCGTCTCTGTAATCATATATGCTACATATAAAATGTGACAAGGGACATCCCAAAATGGGAGCTTTTGAGACAGAATGACGTACGTGATTAACGAAATGAAAAGGAGATAAGAAAGAGGAAAATACCATAATCAGCAACGGTGACTGGACTTTTATCAGACTTTGAATGAACATCAGATTGCAACAGTCCTTTTTGTACATTCTGTATTTATATATCACAAGATAACCTTGAATTGAGTTACAAAGAAAAAGGGTTTTTTTCAACAGTCAACAATTACAATTATATACAAATAAGTATCCCTATAAATAAACAAAAAGCATACATTTTTAAGCTGTAACAAACACCAAAAGGCAAAACATGTCGAACCCAAATGAGGTTTCGTTTAAATTTAAGGAATTAAACCTGGCAAAGACGAGCAGCAAGAGAAGCAGCTTTCTTGGCAGCAACAAGCTGTTTATCATAAGAAGAAGACATAATGACTGTTCTTCTTCTAGTTGTTAATGAGAAATAAAATGATGGTGATATTTTGAGTGGGTTTAATTTGGTAGGTCGTGTGGAAATGGGGTTTAGGTGAACAAGTCGACTAGTTAAAGATGATGCCATCTATATGAATCTATTGTTAATTTTTTATGCAGATGAGACACAGACCACCTATGGCTATGGCCCAAATATGGATTCATCTTCTACTGCCCACTCTTGACTTTACTCTATTGGATTCATGTGGTAATGGATTATTTTGAATGAGATACAACAATTTTACTTTCCCGTTTAAATAGGGATGTTTATGGCTCTGTTTTGGTTTATGTTGGGGACTAGGGGTGTTCATCGGTTTGGTTATTGGGTAGTTTGTTTTGTTCGGTTAATTTTTTTTCTGAGTATAACCGAGAATCGAACCGAACCGAATTTAAAATGATTCAACCAAACCGAAAACCGAATCCTCATAATCGAAAACCGAACCGAATAACCCGAATTACATAAATTTAATTATTTGTTCATTTATTTATAAAATTTTAGAAAGAAAAAAAATTAAAGCTTAAAAAATGTTATATTTAAAAGAGTTTTAATATTTTTTTTATATAAATATATAAAAATATATATACATTTATTTGAATTCGGTTTTCAGTTCGGTTTTCGGTTTGGATTGCTAAAACCATAAAACCGAACTGAAAACCGAATATTAAATTCGGTTCGGTTCGGTTTTAGCAAATTCGGTTCGGTTATGAGTTTTGTTCGGTTATTTTTCGTTCGGTTTCGGTTTTCGATTTATTCGGATATTACCCAACCCATGAACACCCCTAGGTTTATGATTAGTGTGAGTATTACACTATTACCCTATTTGTGAACACCATATTTTTAAAGTCAATAGTATATTTTTAGTAACATTAATAGCGTTTTTAAATACACTTTTTTTTTTCTTTTCATGACCCGTGGCGTAACCAGAAATTTTGATCACGGGAGGCATCACTGTGTAAAAAAAAATTAGCATATTTTGAAACAAGTCGGTTCGGGTTGGGTGTAAATAAAGGCATCAAAGTTGTTTTCCTTCGATGATTAAAAGCAAAGAAATTACTATACTTCCATCCAATAACATTATAAATACGAATATATTAAAAATATAATTTAAGAAAATGTGATTATTTAAACAATAAAATTAATGGGCTCTTACGTATAATACTAAAAATTGAAAATTGCTCTTCAGAGCACTTTTTTGAAAGTCAAAGGTATTAATGAATTTTCATTCTTTTTAGTCATTAATAAGTTTACTCATCAATTGTCATTTCGTTTGTAGTGATGTGGTTAGGTAAAATGAACTCTAAAAATATAATTGAAAACTAATAACATTCTCATTTCCCAATTACTTTTCTGAATATTTAAACTCTTGTTTTTTTATGACAACTCTCCAACTACCCACCCCACTACTTTCCTATTTCCCTATACTTCTTCTTCTCCAATTATTTCGACAAGCATCACCAACATAAAAGATTATAAAAGTTTTGACATTAAAAAGAACTTTGTTTTTTTTATAATCTTAAAGAGTGTGGAGGGCACTCTTACAATTTGCATGGGGGCACCGGACATTTTTTCTACCATTCAACTCTTTTTTTCTATATAATTTGTGTGTTCACAAAACTTTGGTGGAGGGCAACGCCACCCCCCCCCATACTATACACATAGGTCCGCCCCTGTTCATGACCTAGTATAAACATCTGAGTTTGTAATTTACTTTACAAACTCGTATACGCTTATGAGCTTATCACTTGGTTATGAAACATAAACCTAAAAATATAAGTTTAGCCAAACACTCTTTAACTGACTTCCCTTTATTAATATACATTGCAAAGCATCATTGGCGGCCTTTTCACGTGTAAAGGTGCTGACCTATAAAACACTGTTTTGGGGCAGAATATCACGTGTAATGGAGGAGAAAAAGAGGGGTCAATGGTGATGACCACCGGTTGTAATTAAAAGGTGATGGTGTTTTTCTACATGTGAGTTGTTGAGAAAAGTGACATCGTATTGAAACAAACCCGCAACTAAAATATGAAATGCAATAAAAGATGACACACGGATTTAACGTGGAAAACCCCAATAGGGTAAAAACCATGGGTAAGAAAAATACGTTTCACTATGATGGAAATTAGGAATTACATCGTCAATCTAATTACAAGAATTAACACTTATCTCTTGTAAATAGGAGATATACACCAATTCTTTAATAACATCAAATACTACCAATAGAAATGCTAAGAGATACAAACACACTTTATGCGTTTTGTGTTAAAGATGGGATGTGTTCAATGAGGCTAGAAACACCCCTATTTACAAGAATAATCCATGACATAAATGTAAATAACTTGGTCAAGAAAATTAGGTGCCATTTCATGCATCCAAACCATTTACCCATTTGTTTGATTTTCCAATGGCCCACCATCATTATTTTATTTATCAATCTCCCACTTGAAGATTCGATTGAAACTCAATCAATCTTCACACCATTATCCTTCCTTACACTTTTATTAGGTCGCATGAGGATCGACACCATATAAAGTTATCACAATTGATTGATTTTGTCAGAAAATTTGCCACATTATCATCAGTATGAATTTTCTGCATATCCACGGTTCATTCTTCCACTTTCTCGTGAACGATGTGATACTGAACTCGTATATGCTTTGTCTTTGAATAAAATGATGGATTCCTTGCAAGATAAAATGCACTCTGGTTGTCACAAAATAGAGTAATTTTCTTTTGTTTGTGTCTGTCTTCCAACAACATCTTCAACCATACTGCTTCTTTGCTGGCTTTGACAGCTGCAACATATTCTGCTTCTATTGTTGATATAGCCAAGTGACTGCAGTTTTGTGTAACAATTCGTATTTTCCAGGTCAATACTTACCTATAAGATCAAAATTATTTACTTTGGAAGTTTACTTAATTACTTTCACGTATAACCGTTAGGTTAAATCGCGTAAGCTAGAAAACGACATTTAAGGTAAACTGGCATTTTCCAAGGTCAAAGTTTGACTAAAGACTTGAAACATTCATTTTTAACGTTTACGTACTTGATTTAATCTAAAACCGAGAGGTTATCCCCGCGTGTTCTGAAAACGACCTTGAGCACGTACCCGCATTTAGGTGTGTGCACGGTTCGGTTTGGGTCGGTTTTTGGCTAAACTGAAACCGAACCGAAATATTCGGTTTTTATAAAACCCAAAACCGAAACCATTCGGTTTTTGGCGGTTCGGTTTTTCCGTTTATTGTCGGTTTCGGTTTGGTTTTTCGGTTTTTAATTGTTTATATTTGGGTGTAGCCAATTTATACCAACAAACTTGATTTTCGTAGAAAACTGGTTATTTTTCTTTACTTTTTTTGTCAATCTAAGCTTAATAATGTTTATCTCATAATTTTACAATTACACACGTATAGATGGAAGAAGTCATTTCATGTAAACCTAGTAATTTCCACTTGTTTACTTATAAATGGCCTGATTTAGTTTATATCAACCTTCTTAACTTCTTCCTATATAAAAATTACGTACTGTTGTATTACTATCGTCTCTGTAATCATATATGCTACATATAAAATGTGACAAGGGACATCCCAAAATGGGAGCTTTTGTACATCTTTTGAGACAGAATCAAAGGAGATAAGAAAGAGCAAAATACCATAATCAGCAACGGTGACAGGACTTTTATCAGACTTTGAATGAACATCAGATTGCAACAGTCCTTTTTGTACATTATGTATTTATATATAATAATATATCACAAGATAATCTTGAATTGAGTTACAAATAAAAAGGGTTTTTTCAATAGTCAACAATTACAATTATATACAAGGAATAACGTTCCTATTGAATGTATGAACTTTTAATTTATCTTATCATTACGGGTAAAGTTTGTAACACCCTAAAAAATATCGCAGCGGAAGATTGTGTCAGTGGGGTGCTACTTCATGATACAAAGTACAAGTTATAGAAAATGACCTCTAAATGAGACGTTTTGAAAAGTTATCATTCGATTGATAAATTCAAAGTTACAAACATGAGGTCCCAAAGTATGATATATAAATGTTTATAAAATGTTTCGAATGGTAAATGACAAAAGCATAAGTCTTCAAAATATGTCGTGCGACTCTATGCTTCAAACTCTAGCTATCGCCTTATGACCTGAGATAAACATGCTAAAAAGTGTCAACACAATGGTTGGTGAGTTCATAGGTTTATATAAATGAATAATCTTGTAAATCTGTAAGTCTGTACGACTACCACAAGTATGACGTAACCATGAAAAAAATTGTCACATGAAAATGCTACAATTGCTATAAGCTCATGACCCCGAAGCTAGACTGAAATAATCCTGATTCTCAACGAATCTGTATGCCTCGCCTGAGTGTTTATGCGTCCGTATGACTAGTTGGCGCTACCAACCCGGACGGAGGAGTCACCCTCAATAGATCTATTCACAACACTTGCGCTCCCCGCAGAAATTAACGGTCCATGAGATAAAAGGGGACTTCAGTATTGGCAAAGACGTAGACTTAAGCAATGTAAATGAAATTGATACTTTGGCCCGAATGAAAATGGTGCAATGTATTCTCCCCCGATAGTTTAAAGAAATAATGTATAAACAATGTAAAAACCGGGGCTATGAAACTCATGGTAATCTTTAAAAGTTTAAAGTACTTGTGAAAGTAAATAAAAATAGTTGAGCATGTATCTCCCTCAAAAGTAATTCAAAACGTATAAAAGTGGGGGCTACGAACTCACCTTAATAAATGTGATATCAAACGTATAACGAATCGATGGATAAGCCGAGAAACCTCTAAGCGCAACCTATAATATGATGTTGTTTCTTAGGTTCTAAAATAATGATGTAAATGTATAAACATGCCTTATATAGTTATTACATAAATTATGCTTGGATACTTAACATTTGTGAAGTCGTATAAGTGTTTACGTTTCGTTTATTTAAATTTTCCCCGTCTAAATCTACCCGTTACTTCTAAACCGTAAATGATCACGACTCGGTTTGTATGTCCTCGAAAGGTAATTGAATGTACTAAGCAGTTAGTGGGCCCCATCGCCCATAAATTATTTAACTAATGTGAAATTACCAATTTACCTTGGATGTACTAGTTATTTTAATCAAGAACAAACTATCTCACGGTTTTGGTCATAAGTCGAGTTCTACAACTCCGTTTAATGCACGGCTAGCGCCACATTCAATTTAGGGTGTTAGATAAAACTTTTATTCTTTGACCAAGAAGGGGTTATATGCAATATTTATGAGTTTTAGCCGTTTAAAATCTGTTACTCAATTTTGGACACGTTTTGCCGTTTTGACTCTAGTTTATTCATCGTGATGAGTTACGGCACGAGTCACCCGGCGAAACAACCACAAGAAATCGATCTATAATCCTATTTTATTACTTAAGTTTCTCAGTCCACGAATTTTACCCAGAATTTAAGTTTACAGCCCCTGTCCAGTTTCTGTGTTGCAAAACTAGTCCTTTCGACGATTTCTAGTGTTTTAGTCCATTTATCCAAGCACAATCAAGTATAATAAGCATATAGAACATATTACCTATATGAAATACTAGTATTTACTGAAATCAAAGGTAAGTATAGTAGTTTGCTTACAATCCTTGTGATGAAACAAATCAAGAACCAAGAACTAGGACACTAAAACCTAAACCCTTTCAACCAAAGTCCATAGCTTCCAACCTTTAACACACTTTGCTAACCCTTCTTAACCTTTATATAACCTTGCAAAAAACACTCTAATATCAGCCCACACACCTTTTGAAGCTCTTAATCCAACCATGGAATCACCAAATAAACTTAAGAATCATGTATAGAACACTAAGGCCTTTAACTTTGTTGTATAACTTATTGCTTGAAGATCAAAGATGGAAGGTGATTGTGATTTGTTAAATTCGGTTATGAGAGGGAAAATGAGGAAAATATGAAGTCTTTGGTGAGTTATCTTGCAAAAAAAATGAATATAGATAGGTAATGAAGTGTTTATGTAAGACTTTGCATCATGTAAGACTTAGTAACTAAGTATACTTGAACTTGTGAGCTATCTTGCACGCTCCTATCCTATGAGTCACATAAAAAACGTCTAATAGGATGAGAATGAAGAGGTGGAGTGTTACTTGAGATGTTTAGATAATATCTTATGTTTACGGAGTGAGTTTTGGTCCCGGTAATCGCTAACGAACGGTAAGTCTTTAAGTCACGAACTTAAAATCGGGTATCCTAAAAATATGAAACTTATAAATTTGTTAAAACTTATCAATATATTCTATATTAGCATATTAAATGAGTGATAAGTTTAATGGATCGCTTAAACGCTGCTAAATCCGAAAACGTAGCCTTAAAACTTGTAAATCGCGTAAAACGCAGAACTGGAAAACGTAAAATTCCAAAACTTATGAAAATGTCGTATGATGTGAAAAAACTATATTTCTCTTGTTTGTAATGTTGTAGGGACATATCGGGATGCCTAAATGCCATTTAAACCTAAAAGTAAATCTCAAACACGGTTTTGTGAAACTTGTAAACATGCCCCGATGAGTGTCAAATTCTTGGTTTATCACTAAAAAGGTTAACTTACGAGAATGTGAAATAAAAATTTCGGAATTGAATAGTAATAGTGAATAGTAAAAATGAATAGTAACCCAAAAATGCGAATCGTTACAAAGTTGGATACATTCGCAAATAAGTATTCCAATAAACAACCACTAAAAGCCAAAACATGTCGAACCCAAATGAGGTTTCATATAAATTTAAGGAATTAAACCTGGCAAAGACGAGAAACAAGAGAAGCAGCTTTCTTGGCAGCAACAAGTTGTTTATCATAAGAAGAAGACGATGACATATTGATTGTTCTTCTTCTTGTTAATGATGATGATGATGGGAATGAAAAATAAAATGATGATTTTTTGAGTGGGTTTAATTTGGTAGGTCGTGTGGCAATGGGGTTTAGGTGAACAAGTCGATTAGTTAAAGATGACTCCATCTATTACTGTTATGCAGCGAGAGGCAGACCACCTATGTATGGGCCAAATGTTGGTGTTCTATTACCTACTTTTGACTTTACTCGACTGGATTCATGTGGTAATGGATTATTTTGAAGGGTTAAAAACTTATGTTACCAATGAAAGTTTCAAAATTTCTAAATATCATTAATTTATTTTTGTTAATATTTTTATTATCAACAAAACTTGATGTTACCTGTAAATGTTAGGATTTAGTAAATCCAGTTATTAAAGAGTCGGTCACCTCAAGTATATGTAATCGTTAGAAAGCTCGTAGTCGTAGTTTATTATAAGTTAAGTAGTATTTAGTTTAAGTAACACCGTGGAGGACGGACGGGTCTTTACCCACTGTATGCCTGATCCACAGCCCGTAGGTGGCGATTTATGTAAGAACTATAAATACTCTCTATCTCCCAAGGTAGAGAGTTGGAGCTCATAATAAGATTTCTTCTTTCTCTCACTAAAGTTCCCAACCTCTATCTTTCTCTCTCTAAAACATCATTTGTACGCCTACTTGTGATTATGGTTTAGTGTGTTTATGAAATCCAATATGTTACAAATGGTATCAAGAGCCATGGTTTGATCATCTCTTACATATCCTTGGATTTCTAGTGGTTTTTAGATTGTTTTAGAGTTTGAAAAAGTTTAGTGGCTTTTGCATCATTTGGTCCATTTCTAGTGTTAAAGTTTGAATCTTGGGTGTATTTTTGTGTTTAGAATCATTGTATGTGCTTGGGTGTTGATTTGGTAAGCTTGAATCATCGTGGTTGGGTTGTTTTTGGATTGAAAAGTGGTGTTTTTGAGATTTTCTTGCTAGCGACTTGAGCCACGGATTGTTATTCTTACTAGCGACTTGCTTTGTAAGTTGGTAGCGAGTTGTAGTTGAAGTGTTAGCGACTTGGTCCTAGCGACTTGTCTTTTGAGACAAGCCGAAAAACAGTACACCTAGTGGATTCTCCACTACGGGTAGCGACTTGGTGAAGGTTAGCGACTTGTACTTAAGTTTGTTAGCGATTTGGTGCTTAGCGAGTTGCTATTTAGCGACTTGACGATTTAGCGACTTGGTGCTTAGCGATTTGTTCTCAGCGACTTGGTGCTAGCGAGTTGTTCTTTAGCGACTTGGCATTATAGCGACTTGATATTTAGCAACTTGGTAGTTAGCGACTTGGTTCAAGGTTTCTTAGTGACTTGGTTGATTTTTGCTTGCAACACGGTTTTCTCATTGAGTTATAAAATCCCGGTAACTGTTAACATGTCTACCAACGTACCTACAATTATCTCCATCATTGTCGAGGATGTTCAAGCAACCGCTCGAGATACTCGTCCACCCATGCTTGATGAACCGACTACGACTCTTGGGCACAACGAATCGACTGTCTTGTCTTGGAAAGGAAAATGGGTCAACATTCTCAAATCCATTGATGAAGGACCTTATCGATTGAGACTACTAGAGACTTAATGGATACAATGCAGATGGAACAATGATCTATGGAATAGATGGACTAAAGACGTATGATGAGCTCAATGATAAGGAGAAAAGAGATTTGATGCGTATATCGTGGCTTCTAACATTATACTTCAAGGTCTTCCAAAGACATCTACAAGCTTATCAATCACAACATCAAGCAAAGGTCGTATGGGATCATGTCAAGATGCTTCTCTCGGGTTACGAATTAACTGTGAAGATAGAGAATCACAATTGTATGATGAATTTGAGCATTTCAAGATGAAACCAAATGAGAGTGTCTATGAGTACTATGTGAGATTCCATAAGCTTGTGAATGACATGAGAAACATCAAAATGACCATGCCAAACATTCAATGAACTCAAAGTTTGTGAACAATATGAATCCGAATGGCACAAGTTTGTCACTACGTGAAGCTAACTAAAGGTTTGAAAACACCAACTATGAGCAATCAGATGCTTTTCTTCTTCGAATGAGAGACATGCAATGTTTGAAAAAGGATTCTTGATCGGTTCAAAACCAATCGGGGAGAAACAGCTCATCAAATGACTCAACCGCTTTTACACAAATGTTTGAATTACCACCAAAGCTTCTCAAGTTATACCCATGGGTAATGGTAATCACAAACTCCTTCCCGATCTAATGTTCAAACAAGTCGATCTTGATGCAACCGTAGGAAACTTCATTAATCAACTGGCTCTCATGATTAGTGATGAGTGTAAATACTCATCATTTTGGGTCAATCTGAATCGCAAAACGTTTAAAATGCTCGAATGCATCAAAATATCGAAAATATTCCAAAATTGCATTTTATATGTTTCGATGCAAAATGTTTAAAATCGGATGAAAATGAGCTAAGTTTGCATAATTGGCGCTTCAGGCCCCCAAGTTTCAAAAGTTGTCGAAATAGTCCCCGAGCACTTAATTTCAAAGAAAAATCACCAAAGGTCCTTTTAAAATCATAACTTGTCAAAATTAGTCCTTTGGTGAAAATGTCAAAAGTTTTGAGAAATTACAAAATTGGTCCTTCAAGTTTAAAAATTGGCAAAATGGTCCTTGAAATTGGAAAATGTCAAGATTGGTCCTTGTACTATTGGAGCTTGTCACTTTTAGTCCCTTGGAGCAACTTTGCAATTTGGCGCCTTTGGTCCCTTGATTTTCGAAATTGCACAATAGGTCCTTGTATATTAAAACCTTTAAACCATTTTGGACCCTTGTCAAACCCATATGACCCCACACAATAACAATTTGACCCCTTTTATATTAAACCTCGGTCAACCCATCCGGTCAAACAAAGCAACTCGCGCTTTTTCCTTCTTCTTCACCAAACCTCTCGCAACACCCAAAGATCCCATCATTCCATTTCAAACTCCACTCCCTTGTTCCCCCACCTCAACAACACTCCAAAGAGCATTTAATGCTAACCCTCCCTCACTCAACCCCAACTGGCTTATTTATCTTTTGGCGCAAAAAGCGATTCAATGGCCAAGATCTCTTCAAGACATCCAATGGTCAAGAATAATGGTGGGATCGCTCGAGATGAGAGAAGTATTTTGCTATAAAAAGGAAGCAAGGAAAGAAGAAAAGTAGTAGATTTTTAGTTTTAAAATTTCATCAATGTCGTTTTAGAGTAAATGTTTTAGTTCAATCTAAAATCATTATCTTTTGTTTTCTTGTATCAAACTCAAGTATTATCATCGTTGTAATCCATTTTAAGCATCAATTTCAAGTTTAACTCAATTTCATACTTTTGTGTGTACTATTGAATATTTCGGTTAATTTCCTACAATCAAGCTTCAAATAGCTTTTTCCAAATTCATATAAGCTTATATAAGCTTATTATAGCTTTTGTGCTTATATATTAAGTTCAAGCATTTTGGATTTTGGTCAAAGAAAGTCAAACGGGCCAAATGGAGAACAAATTGGATATGGGTTGATGCAGCATGGATTTGGGTTGATAATGAGCTAGGTTAGGGTTTGGGATAGGTTAGTTGATCTTGTGTTCTTTAGCAAGCCACTGTGGCTAAGGGACAAATTGTAAGTCATTTTTAATAGAAATTGCATAATCTGTGTTTGTGATTTAGATTAGTTCTATCCTGTTTAATTAGTTGTATTTAGAGTAATTAGAGTGAGTTTGATCAGAATAGCAAGCTAGTTCAGTAGTTTGAGTAGTTTAATTTGCATATCAGTGGTTTAAAGTGGTGTTTGGATTTGCTACTATATCTGTGATTTAGGCTTGTTCAGTGACTAAGACCTGTTGTTTCATGCTTGTGTAGCTCTTTTATACTCATTGCAGTCATAAAAATGTATGTGCATTAGCTCAAAGTCAAAATTCCTATTTATCTGTCTTAGTTGCTCAACTGTTGAGATTTTAAATAACCAAAAGCTTGTTTTGTGTTAAGAATTCATAGACATTGCTTGCATTAAGCTTATTTCATCCATTAACATCATAATCTGTCCACAAATTGGATTCAAAGTTCAAATAAGTCAACATCTTCAAAACTGCTCAAAAGTCAAAAGTCGAAAAAGTGATTTTGAGCCCAACTAGGAGATTTTTATGAGCTCATTTATGGGTCTAATCAAGTGAAACTTAGGGTTTTAAAACTTCAGTTGGTCTACTTGCTTATTATCATTTTTGTAGAATTTTGTCAATTTTTTAAAAGCTCCAAAACAGCTTGTGGATTGGGTCTCACTTCCCCTGTGCACCAGCTCAGTTTTAACTGAGTGTGCACAGGCTTTGTGCAAGTCTTGCACAGAGCTCATCTTAGCTCACTTAGGTCTGGTTTTTGGTTTATAAGCACATAGCCAGGTCTAGTTTAGGTTCCTACTCTTGCTTTTCAGTTTCTTGCTTATTTAGTAACTTATTTTCTAGTTGTAAAGTAGCACTCAAAACTGATTTTAGCACATTAGCCAAATAATCAAATCTGTTGAGCTTGTTATTCAGAGGTTAAGGCTTGTTGTTTTTAGTTCATTTTGAGTAATTTTAGCATAGTACAGCTTCTATAATCAATTGGTGGCCTTGGGTGTTCATTTGCTTAAAATAAGTGCTTATTTATAAGCACTTGTGACTGCAGTTGCATAATCCTACACACAAGCCCCTGTTTTTATATTTTTCTCAGATTCATAGCATTATTTTAGACTTTTCTTGAATTTTTCACATTTTTCTAGGTCGGTTTACTATTTTCCTTAATTAAAATAGCAGCTTTTAAGTCTTTTAATTAGCATTTAATACAATTAAATCGTAAAAGTTTCAAAAAATAATTTTCATTTTCTTAAGTTAAGATAAATATAAAAAGTCAAAAAATATTTTTCCGATTTTTCTTAGTTAAATTTGTATTTTTAAGCAATTTAAGTAGTTTTAAATAGTTTTTAATTCATAGAAAATACAAAATAATCGAAAAAATATAAAATTAGTTTTGAAAATTCTATTTTGTTATTTTAGATTTTCTAAGTCATAATTTCATTTTTCTAGCTTTATTTCATATTTTCTTGTATTTTAGGTTATTATTTAATAAGTAAAAATAGTTTTTAATTAATAATAATTAGTTAAATAGTTATAAAAATAATTTTCTTTTTCTAAAAATTTTCTTTTATCATTAGGTTTGTAAAAATGTCATTTTCATTATTTTAGATTTTATATTGTTTAAGTTTCACATTTTCTTTTGTACGTCGCGTAGTTTTTAATTTAAGTTTTATAAAAGAAAAATCAAAAACATCAATTTGCAAATAGTGATAGCATTTATTTAATATTTTTATCTTTTAATTCTCTTTAATTTGCATTTAAGCCCCAGAATTTATTTACTTTTCTTTAGTTATAATAAATCAAATCTCTTTCCGTTCAAATCTCGATCACTATATCGTTTGGTGATTCATCGCATAGCTCACGGGACATAACGACCCGGGAAACACTATACTCTCCCGATCTTCATTGCATTTGTTTCAGACTGTTTTAAGTTTCTTCGGTTAGCCATTCACAGTGGCTAGCTTGTGTGAAAACTTGATCGTCTGGGAGCGAATCAAATTTTTAGCGCCACGCACGAGTCAGCTAATTATCTTACGCTTAGCGATTAGTGATTTGAATATTCACTCTTTGTTCATGCCATCCATCTACATATATTTATATTTTCTTATAAAATCCAAAATACTCATCTTTATCCTCATGACCATTTGATTCTCTTCTTAACCCTCTATATGTTTAATTCTAATGACGACGATCATCTTCGGTGTATGGAAAAGGATCAACATCATTGTCACAAGTACGTGTGTGAGCGGTGTGGAAGGACTAGTTCAAGCGAATTTTGCGATTTGTGCGAATTATCCATCAAAAAGTCTTTTCAAAGTTATTTCGACCCCACGCCACATCCCGAAATACGTTCTGGGGCATTCAACTCTTTTTTTCTATATAATTTGTGTGTTCACAAAACTTTGGTGGAGGGCAACGCCACCCCCCATACTATACACATAGGTCCGCCCCTGTTCATGACCTAGTATAAACATCTGAGTTTGTAATTTACTTTACAAACTCGTATACGCTTATGAGCTTATCACTTGGTTATGAAACATAAACCTAAAAATATAAGTTTAGCCAAACACTCTTTAACTGACTTCCCTTTATTAATATACATTGCAAAGCATCATTGGCGGCCTTTTCACGTGTAAAGATGCTGACCTATGAAACACTGTTTTGGGGCAGAATATCACGTGTAATGGAGGAGAAAAAGAGGGGTCAATGGTGATGACCACCGGTTGTAATTAAAAGGTGATGGTGTTTTTCTACATGTGAGTTGTTGAGAAAAGTGACATCGTATTGAAACAAACCCGCAACTAAAATATGAAATGCAATAAAAGATGACACACGGATTTAACGTGGAAAACCCCAATAGGGTAAAAACCATGGGTAAGAAAAATACGTTTCACTATGATGGAAATTAGGAATTACATCGTCAATCTAATTACAAGAATTAACACTTATCTCTTGTAAATAGGAGATATACACCAATTCTTTAATAACATCAAATACTACCAATAGAAATGCTAAGAGATACAAACACACTTTATGCGTTTGTGTTAAAGATGGATGTGTTCAATGAGGCTAGAAACACCCTATTTACAAGAATAATCCATGACATAAATGTAAATAACTTGGTCAAGAAAATTAGGTGCCATTTCATGCATCCAAACCATTTACCCATTTGTTTGATTTTCCAATGGCCCACAATCATTATTTTATTTATCAATCTCCCACTTGAAGATTCGATTGAAACTCAATCAATCTTCACACCATTGTCCTTTCTTACACTTTTATTAGGTCGCATGAGGATCGACACCATATAAAGTTATCACAATTGATTGATTTTGTCAGAAAATTTGCCACATTATCATCAGTATGAATTTTCTGCATATCCACGGTTCATTCTTCCACTTTCTCGTGAACGATGTGATACTGAACTCGTATATGCTTTGTCTTTGAATAAAATGATGGATTCCTTGCAAGATAAAATGCACTCTGGTTGTCACAAAATAGAGTAATTTTCTTTTGTTTATGTCGTCTTGAACAACATCTTCAACCATATCGCTTCTTTGTTTGGCTTTGACAATACAACATATCTCGCTTCTATTGTTGATATAGCCAAGTATCGCGCTTTTGTGTAACAATTCGTATTTTCCGTGTCAATACTTACCTATAAGATCAAAATTATTTACTTTGAAGTTTACTTAATTACTTTTACGTATAACCGTTAGGTTAAATCGCGTAAGCTAGAAAACGACATTTAAGGTAAACTGGCATTTTCCCAGGTCAAAGTTTGACTAAAGACTTGAAACATTCATTTTTAACGTTTACGTACTTGATTTAATCTAAAACCGAGAGGTTATCCCCGCGTGTTCTGAAAACGACCTTGAGCACGTACCCGCATTTAGGTGTGTGCACGGTTCGGTTTGGGTCGGTTTTTGGCTAAACTGAAACCGAACCGAAATATTCGGTTTTTATAAAACCCAAAACCGAAACCAGCCAGTTTTTGGCGGTTCGGTTTTTCCGTTTATTGTCGGTTTCGGTTTGGTTTTCGGTTTTAACGCTTATATTTGGGTGTAGCCAATTTATACCAACAAACTTGATTTTCGAGAAAACTGGTTATTTTTCTTTACTTTTTTTGTCAATCTAAGCTTAATAATGTTTATCTCATAATTTTACAATTACACACGTATAGATGGAAGAAGTCATTTCATGTAAACCTAGTAATTTCCACTTGTTTACTTATAAATGGCCTGATTTAGTTTATATCAACCTTCTTAACTTCTTCCTATATAAAAATTACGTACTGTTGTATTACTATCGTCTCTGTAATCATATATGCTACATATAAAATGTGACAAGGGACATCCCAAAATGGGAGCTTTTGTACATCTTTTGAGACAGAATCAAAGGAGATAAGAAAGAGCAAAATACCATAATCAGCAACGGTGACAGGACTTTTATCAGACTTTGAATGAACATTAGATTGCAACAGTCCTTTTTGTACATTATGTATTTATATATAATAATATATCACAAGATAATCTTGAATTGAGTTACAAATAAAAAGGGTTTTTTCAACAGTCAACAATTACAATTATATACAAGGAATAACGTTCCTATTGAATGTATGAACTTTTAATTTATCTTATCATTACGGGTAAAGTTCGTAACACCCTAAAAAATATCGCAGCGGAAGATTGTGTCAGTGGGGTGCTACTTCATGATACAAAGTACAAGTTATAGAAAATGACCTCTAAATGAGACGTTTTGAAAAGTTATCATTCGATTGATAAATTCAAAGTTACAAACATGAGGTCCCAAAGTATGATATATAAATGTTTATAAAATGTTTGAATGGTAAATGACAAAAGCATAAGTCTTCAAAATATGTCGTGCGACTCTATGCTTCAAACTCTAGCTATCGCCTTATGACCGAGATAAACATGCTAAAAAGTGTCAACACAATGGTTGGTGAGTTCATAGGTTTATATAAATGAATAATCTTGTAAATCAGAAGTCCATACGACTACCACAAGTATGACGTAACCATGAAAAAATTGTCACATGAAAATGCTACAATTGCTATAAGCTCATGACCCCGGCTAGATCGAAATAATCCCGATTCTCAACGAATCAGATGCCTCGCTTTGAGTGTTTATGCGTCCAGTATGACTAGTTGGCGCTACCAACCCGGACGGAGGAGTCACCCTCAATAGATCTATTCACAACACTTGCGCTCCCCGCAGAAATTAACGGTCCATGAGATAAAAGGGGACTTCAGTATTGGCAAAGACGTAGACTTAAGCAATGTAAATGAAATTGATACTTTGGCCCGAATGAAAATGGTGCAATGTATTCTCCCCCGATAGTTTAAAGAAATAATGTATAAACAATGTAAAACCGGGGCTATGAAACTCATGGTAATCTTTAAAAGTTTAAAGTACTTGTGAAAGTAAATAAAAATAGTTGAGCATGTATCTCCCTCAAAAGTAATTCAAAACGTATAAAGTGGGGCTACGAACTCACCTTAATAAATGTGATATCAAACGATAACTAATCGATGGATAAGCGAGAAACCTCTAAGCGCAACCTATAATATGATGTTGTTTCTTAGGTTCTAAAATAATGATGTAAATGTATAAACATGCCTTATATAGTTATTACATAAATTATGCTTAGATACTTAACATTTGTGAAGTCGTATAAGTGTTTACGTTTCGTTTATTTAAATTTTCCCCGTCTAAATCTACCCGTTACTTCTAAACTGTAAATGATCACGACTCGGTTTGTATGTCCTCAGAAAGGTAATTGAATGTACTAAATAGATTAGTGGGCCCTACTGCCCCATAAATTATTTAACTAATGTGAAATTACCAATTTACCTTGGATGTACTAGTTATTTTAATCAGCAACAAACTATCTCACGGTTTTGGTCATAAGTCGAGTTCTACAACTCCGTTTAATGCACGGCTAGCGGCCACATTCAATTTAGGGTGTTAGATAAAACTTTTATTCTTTGACCAAGAAGGGGTTATATGCAAAATTTATGAGTTTTAGCCGTTTAAAATCTGTTACTCAATTTTGGACACGTTTAGCCGTTTTGACTCTAGTTTATTCATCGTGATGAGTTACGGCACGAGTCACCCGGCGAAATGACCACAAGAAATCGATCTATAATCCTATTTTATTACTTAAGTTTCTCAGTCCACGAATTTTACCCAGAATTTAAGTTTACAGCCCCTGTCCAGTTTCTGTGTTGCAAAACTAGTCCTTTCGACGGTTTCTAGTGTTTTAGTCCATTTATCCAAGCACAATCAAGTATAATAAGCATATAGAACATATTACCTATATGAAATACTAGTATTTACTGAAATCAAAGGTAAGTATAGTAGTTTGCTTACAATCCTTGTGATGAAACAAATCAAGAACCAAGAACTAGGACACTAAAACCTAAACCCTTTCAACCAAAGTCCATAGCTTCCAACCTTTAACACACTTTGCTAACCCTTCTTAACCTTTATATAACCTTGCAAAAAACACTCTAATATCAGCCCACACACCTTTTGAAGCTCTTAATCCAACCATGGAATCACCAAATAAACTTAAGAATCATGTATAGAACACTAAGGCCTTTAACTTTGTTGTATAACTTATTGCTTGAAGATCAAAGATGGAAGGTGATTGTGATTTGTTAAATTCGGTTATGAGAGGGAAAATGAGGAAAATATGAAGTCTTTGGTGAGTTATCTTGCAAAAAAAAATGAATATAGATAGGTAATGAAGTGTTTATGTAAGACTTTGCATCATGTAAGACTTAGTAACTAAGTATACTTGAACTTGTGAGCTATCTTGCACGCTCCTATCCTATGAGTCACATATAAAACGTCTAATAGGATGAGAATGAAGAGGTGGAGTGTTACTTGAGATGTTTAGATAATATCTTATGTTTACGGAGTGAGTTTTGGTCCCGGTAATCGCTAACGAACGGTAAGTCTTTAAGTCACGAAACTTAAAATCGGGTATCCTAAAAATATGAAACTTATAATTTTGTTAAAACTTATCAATATATTCTATATTAGCATATTAAATGAGTGATAAGTTTAATGGATCGCTTAAACGCTGCTAAATCCGAAAACGTAGCCTTAAAACTTGTAAATCGCGTAAAACGCAGAACTGGAAAACGTAAAATTCCAAAACTTATGAAAATGTCGTATGATGTGAAAAAACTATATTTCTCTTATTTGTAATGTTGTAGGGACATATCGGGATGCCTAAATGCCATTTAAACCTAAAAGTAAATCTCAAACACGGTTTTGTGAAACTTGTAAACATGCCCAGATGAGTGTCAAATTCTTGGTTTATCACTAAAAAGGTTAACTTACGAGAATGTGAAATAAAAATTTCGGAATTGAATAGTAATAGTGAATAGTAAAAATGAATAGTAACCCAAAAATGCGAATCGTTACAAAGTTGGATACATTCGCAAATAAGTATTCCAATAAACAACCACTAAAAGCCAAAACATGTCGAACCCAAATGAGGTTTCATATAAATTTAAGGAATTAAACACAGCAAAGACGAAAGCAAAGAAGAAGCGACTTTCTTGGCAAAGAATAAGTTTATCATAAGAAGAAGACGATGACATATTGATTGTTCTTCTTCTTGTTAATGATGATGATGATGGGAATGAGAAATAAAATGATGATTTTTTGAGTGGGTTTAATTTGGTAGGTCGTGTGGCAATGGGGTTTAGGTGAACAAGTCGATTAGTTAAAGATGACTCCATCTATTATCTTGTTATGCAATGTAGAGGCGCACCACCTATGTATGGGCCAAATGTTGGTGTTCTATTACCTACTTTTGACTTTACTCGACTGGATTCATGTGGTAATGGATTATTTTGAAGGGTTAAAAACTTATGTTACCAATGAAAGTTTCAAAATTTCTAAATATCATTAATTTATTTTTGTTAATATTTTTATTATCAACAAAACTTGATGTTACCTGTAAATGTTAGGATTTAGTAAATCCAGTTATTAAAGAGTCGGTCACCTCAAGTATATGTAATCGTTAGAAAGCTCGTAGTCGTAGTTTATTATAAGTTAAGTAGTATTTAGTTTAAGTAACACCGTGGAGGATGGACGGGTCTTTACCCACTGTATGCCTGATCCACAGCACGTAGGTGGCGATTTATGTAAGAACTATAAATACTCTCTATCTCCCAAGGTAGAGAGTTGAAGCTCATAATAAGATTTCTTCTTTCTCTCACTAAAGTTCCCAACCTCTATCTTTCTCTCTCTAAAACATCATTTGTACGCCTACTTGTGATTATGGTTTAGTGTGTTTATGAAATCCAATATGTTACAAATGGTATCAAGAGCCATGGTTTGATCATCTCTTACATATCCTTGGATTTCTAGTGGTTTTTAGATTGTTTTAGAGTTTGAAAAAGTTTAGTGGCTTTTGCATCATTTGGTCCATTTCTAGTGTTAAAGTTTGAATCTTGGGTGTATTTTTGTGTTTAGAATCATTGTATGTGCTTGGGTGTTGATTTGGTAAGCTTGAATCATCGTGGTTGGGTTGTTTTGGATTGAAAAGTGGTGTTTTGAGATTTTCTTGCTAGCGACTTGAGCCACGGATTGTTATTCTTACTAGCGACTTGCTTTGTAAGTTGGTAGCGAGTTGTAGTTGAAGTGTTAGCGACTTGGTCCTAGCGACTTGTCTTTGAGACAAGTCGAAAAAAGACACCCAGTGGATTCTCCACTACGGGTAGCGACTTGGTGAAGGTTAGCGACTTGTACTTAAGTTTGTTAGCGATTTGGTGCTTAGCGAGTTGCTATTTAGCGACTTGACGATTTAGCGACTTGGTGCTTAGCGATTTGTTCTCAGCGACTTGGTGCTAGCGACTTGGATCTTAGCGAGTTGTTCTTTAGCGACTTGACTGTGTCTTAGCGACTTGGCATTATAGCGACTTGATATTTAGCAACTTGGTAGTTAGCGACTTGGTTCACGGTTTCTTAGTGACTTGGTTGATTTTTGCTTGCAATACGGTTTTCTCATTGAGTTATAAAATCCCGGGTAATCTGTTAACATGTCTACCAACGTACCTACAATTATCTCCACTGTTGCTGAGGATGTTCAAGCAGCTGGCTCAGATACTCGTCCACCCATGCTTGACAGAACCGACTACGACTCTTTGGCACAACGAATCGATCAGACTGCCTTGGAAAGGAAAATGGGGTCAACATTCTCAAATCCATTGATGAAGGACCTTATCGATTGAGACTACTAGAGACTTAATGGATACAAATTGCAGATGGAACAATGATCTATGGAATAGAGCGCACCAAAGACGTATGATGAGCTCAATGATAAGGAGAAAAGAGATTTGATGCGATATCGTGGCTTCTAACATTATACTTCAAGGTCTTCCAAAAGACATCTACAAGCTTATCAATCACAACATCAAGCAAAGGTCAGATGGGATCATGTCAAGATGCTTCTCTCAGGTTCGAATTAATCTGTTGAAGATAGAGAATCACAATCAGATGATGAATTTGAGCATTTCAAGATGAAACCAAATGAGAGTGTCTATGAGTACTATGTGAGATTCCATAAGCTTGTGAATGACATGAGAAACATCAAAATGACCATGCCAAACATTCACCGAACTCAAAGTTTGTGAACAATATGAATCCCGAATGGCACAAGTTTGTCATACGTGAAGCTAACTAAAGGTTTGAAAACACCAACTATGAGCAATCAGATGCTTTTCTTCTTCGTAATGAGAGACATGCAATGTTTGAAAAAGGATTCTTGATCAGTTCAAAACCAATCAGGGAGAAACAGGCTCATCAAATGACTCAACTGCCTTTTACACAAATGTTTGAATTACCACCAAAGCTTCTCAAGTTATACCCATGGGTAATGGTAATCACAAACTCCTTCCTGATCTAATGTTCAAACAAGCTGATGCTGATGCAACCGTAGGAAACTTCATTAATCAACTGGCTCTCATGATTAGTGATGAGTGTGTAAATACTCATCATTTTGGGTCAATCGAATCGAAAACGCTTAAAATGCTCGAATGCATCAAAATATCGAAAATATTCCAAAATTGCATTTTATATGTTTCGGATGCAAAATGTTTAAAATCGATGAAAATGAGCTAAGTTTGCATAATTGGCGCTTTCACCCCCAAGTTTCAAAAGTTGTCAGAAATAGTCCCTGAGCACTTAATTTCAAAAGAAAAATCACCAAAGGTCCTTTTAAAATCATAACTTGTCAAAATTAGTCCTTTGGTGAAAAATGTCAAAAGTTTTGAGAAATTACAAAATTGGTCCTTCAAGTTTAAAAATTGGCAAAAATGGTCCTTGGAAATTGGAAAATGTCAAGATTGGTCCTTGTACTATTGGAGCTTGTCACTTTTAGTCCCTTGGAGCAACTTTGCAATTTGGCAGCCTTGGTCCCTTGATTTTCAGAAATTGCACAATAGGTCCTTGTATATTAAAACCCTTTAAACCATTTTGGACCCTTGTCAAACCCATGTGACCCCCCTGTCAATAACAATTTGGACCCCCTTTTTATATTAAACCTCAGTCAACCCATCTGGTCAAACAAAGCAACTCGCGCCTTTTTCCTTCTTCTTCACCAAACCTCTGCAACACCCAGTATCCCATCATTCCAGCTCAACTCCACTCCCCTTGTTCCCCCACCTCAACAACACTCCAAAGAGCATTTAATGCTAACCCTTCCCCCTCACTCAACCCCAACTGGCTTATTTATCTTTTGGCGCCAAAAACCGATTCAATGGCCAAGATCTCTTCAAGACATCCAATGGTCAAGAATAATGGTGGATCTCGCTCGAGATGAGAGAAGTATTTTGCTATAAAAAGGAAGCAAGGGAAAGAAGAAAAGTAGTAGATTTTTAGTTTTAAAATTTCATCAATGTCATTTTTAGAGTAAATGTTTTAGTTCAATCTAAAATCATTATCTTTTGTTTTCTTGTATCAAACTCAAGTATTATCATCGATGTAATCCATTTTAAGCATCAATTTCAAGTTTAACTCAATTTCATACTTTTGTGTGTACTTGTTGAATATTTCGCCAATTTCCTACAATCAAGCTTCAAATAGCTTCTTTCCAAATTCATATAAGCTTATATAAGCTTATTATAGCTTTTGTAAGCTTATATATTAAGTTCAAGCATTTTGGATTTTGTCAAAGAAAGTCAAACCGGGCCAAATGGAGAACAAATTGATATGGGTTGATGCAAAGATGGATTTGGGTTGATAATGAGCTAGGTTAGGGTTTGGGATAGGTTAGTTGATCTTGTGTTCTTTAGCAAGCCACCGTGGCTAAGGGACAAATTGTAAGTCATTTTAATAGAAATTGCATAACTGTGTTTGTGATTTAGATTAGTTCTATCCTGCTTAATTAGTTGTATTTAGAGTAATTAGAGTGAGTTTGATCGAATAGCAAGCTAGTTCGAGAGTTCGAGTAGTTTAATTTGCATATCGCCGGTTTAAAGTGGTGTTTGGATTTGCTACTATATCGTGATTTAGGCTTGTTCATGACTAAGACCTGTTGTTTCATGCTTGTGTAGCTCTTTTATACTCATTGCGCTCATAAAATGTATGCGCATTAGCTCAAAGTCAAAAATTCTATTTATCTCGTCTTGGTTGCTCAACTGTTGAGATTTTAAATAACCAAAAGCTTGTTTTGTGTTAAGAATTCATAGACATTGCTTGCATTAAGCTTATTTCATCTATTAACATCATAATCTGTCCACAAATTGGATTCAAAGTTCAAATAAGTCAACATCTTCAAAACTGCTCAAAAGTCAAAAGCTGAAAAAGTGATTTTGAGCCCAACTAGGGAGATTTTTTATGAGCTCATTTATGGGTCTAATCAAGTGAAACTTAGGGTTTTAAAACTTCAGTTGGTCTACTTGCTTATTATCATTTTTGTATAATTTTGTCAATTTTTTAAAAGCTCCAAAAGCGACTTGTGGATTGGTCTCACTTCCCCATGCACCACTTCGGTTTTAATCGAGTGTGTGCATGCTTTGTGCAAGTCTTGCAGAGCTCATCTTAGCTCACTTAGGTCTGGTTTTTGGTTTATAAGCACATAGCGTGTCTAGTTTAGGTTCCTACTCTTGCTTTTCGGTTTCTTGCTTATTTAGTAACTTATTTTCTAGTTGTAAAGTAGCACTCAAACCGATTTTAGACATTAGCCAAATAATCAAATCATTGAGCTTGTTATTCGAGGTTAAGGCTTGTTGTTTTAGTTCATTTTGAGTAATTTTAGCATAGTACGCTTCTATAATCGGGTTGGTGGCCTTGGGTGTTCATTTGCTTAAAATAAGTGCTTATTTATAAGCACTTGTGACCGCAGCTTGCATAATCCTACACACAAGCCCTGTTTTATATTTTCTCGATTCATAGCATTATTTTAGACTTTTCTTGAATTTTCACATTTTTCTAGGTCAGTTTACTATTTTTCCTTAATTAAAATGCTTTTAAGTCTTTTTAATTAGCATTTAATACAATTAAATCGGAAAAGTTTCAAAAAATAATTTTCATTTTCTTAAGTTAAGAGAAATATAAAAAGTCAAAAAATATTTTTCCAGATTTTTCTTAGTTAAATTTGTATTTTAAGCAATTTAAGTAGTTTTAAATAGTTTTAATTCATAGAAAATATAAAATAATCGAGAAAAATATAAAATTAGTTTTGAAAATTCTCTTTTGTTATTTTAGATTTTTCTAAGTCATAATTTCATTTTCTAGCTTTATTTCATATTTTCTTGTATTTTAGGTTATTATTTAATAAGTAAAAATAGTTTTAATTAATAATAATTAGTTAAATAGTTATAAAATAATTTTCTTTTTCTAAAATTTTCTTTTATCATTAGGTTTGTAAAATGTCATTTTCATATTTTTAGATTTTATATTGTTTAAGTTTCACATTTTCTTTTGTACGTCGCGTAGTTTTTAATTTAAGTTTTATAAAAAGAAAAATCAAAAACATCAATTTGCAAATAGTGATAGCATTTATTTAATATTTTTTATCTTTTTAATTCTCTTTAATTTGCATTTAAGCCCCTGTAATTTATTTATTTTTCTTTAGTTATAATAAATCAAATCTCTTTTCCGTTCAAATCTCTCGATCACTATACGTTTGGTGATTCATCGCATAGCTCGTTGGGACATAACGACCGGGAAACACTATACTCTCCGATCTTCATTGCATTTGTTTCAGATCGCTTTAAGTTTCTTACGGTTAGCCATTCAAGTGGCTAGCTTGTGTGAGAAAACTTGACCGTCGGGAGCGAATCAATTAGTCAAAACATGAACTCTCTCCCACACACCAACAACAACCTCGAATCGCATCCAATCCACACAATCAAGCCACCGCCGAGATGGGAAGGTTATGGTGCAACCAACAAGAAAGGCGTGATGATCGAGAAGAGGTGGAGTAGGTGGAGGCTATGGTGGAAACCGAATCGGGAAGGATTGGAAATCAAGGACAAGCAAAGCCTATCAAATGCTACAACCGTGGAGGTGAGGGACATATTGCAAGGAACCGCACATCGCCAAAACGCCTCGTAATGCGAGTACTTGTGGATAAGATGTTGCTTGTGCAAGCTCGGGATAATGGAGCGACTTTGGATGGAGAGGAGTTATTGTTTCTTCAAGGAATGCCAAGACTTATGATGTCGATGTTGATGAATGACCAATTCGTGAGATGGGTCATAATCATCGAATGCCTTTCAAGTAGCCGATTGTGATGCATTTGACTGATGTCGATGATGAACCTACTTCTCAAACAATCTTCATGGCTAGCATCTCACCTATGGTTTCTCCAAAAGTCTCTCCACCACAACAAGTCGGTCCATCCAAAGACAAAATCATTTCGCAGGTATTAAAACTATATGATGATGTTGATGAGCGAAGATGCATAATGAAGTACAATCTCTTGAGACTTATGAATCGATATTGATAATGAAGGTAATAGCAATATTGTCCCATATGATCAATATGTGAAGCAAAGTGAAAGTGAGGTTGTACCGAGTAATGCATCTTCGCGATCAATGATGACTATGTTTTGATGAATTCACCGCATGTGCTCCGATGATTCGTTGTCTCGAATCGAATGCCTATAAAGAACAAGTTGATATTTATGAACAACGTGCTAAATTTGAGTTGACCACCCGTGAGCGGAAATGGATGACCAAATGCATACAATTATTAGAAAAAGTAATTTTAGAGAAGAAGTATTAAAACAAGAGTTAAACTCCTTACAAGAAAAGCTTTCTAAAACCGCTAAGCAAAACAAGAACTTCAAGATAATGTGAAAATGCTTAAGCAAGAATTCAATGCTAAGGAATCAAAACTTTTGAATGATTTTTCTAATCAAAACTTTGAAAACAAGCTTGAAAATAAGTTGTATGTACAAGGAACACCATTCAAACCGCTCACTGATCACTAAGCATAGAGTCTTAAGCGATAATCATAGCATTCCCTTGTTGAGGAACCAAATCCAAAGGTCATTAAAAGGCTAGAAATGCTCATAAGGTCCTTTATGATGGCAATGAAACCTTAAGCCTAGACAGAAACCTAGTTATACCGAGTGCACCGAGGAAGATAAGAAATCGATGAAGTCACTAGGAGAAGATGAACAAGAAACTAGATGATCCTAAATGTAAAGAGAAGAAAATAACTATCAAACCCCATGATTACAAAAAGGAGAATTGGATTTCCTTGAACAAATTTAAGCCTCAAACGTTGTTAACACCCGAACAAGTGTTCTGGAAAAAGGATTTAGATAAGCAAAAAGCAGAGAATCTTGTTATAACAAACCCCCCTCTTAGGAAAATGCCTTCAACAACTATGTATCCTCCTAATACACCAATGCATCTAGTCCCTAGAACTATTGCCACTAAAAGCAAGACCTTAATCAGTCAATATGTTATCTTTCAACTATTTGTTGATTTTGAGAAAACTTGTAAGAAAATGATCACACCCACTGGTATAACTGAAGGGAAAAGGGGTTTTGAGCAAACTAAAGAATGCTATTTAACCGAGGTCATGCCTTTCTTTAAATAACTAAAAGATCAATTTGAGAGTCTTAAAAAGGGGATGAATTCGATATTAAAGAAATGGAAAAGGAATTTGATGCAATGATCGTTGAAGTTAGTGACTATGAGCGAGAATTAAAATATAATGAGATTGAGAGGAAGAACTTGCATACACTAAATGAGAATCTTATTTCTGAATGCATTTCTCAAGATGTGTTTTACACTGCTACGAATTGTTCCATTAATGCTTCTCAATTTCATGAATTATCTGTTGCTCTGAAAGTCTCCCATGATCGTGTCATTGAGCTTGAAAAGACTAATTCTAAACTAAATGAGAAAATTGATCAGGATGATCACGATAATTTGGTAAAACATCTTTCTAAATTAGAAGTTGAACATTTTAATTTACAACTAAAATATCAACATCTTAAAGAAAATGTCAAAACCTCAAATATCAAGACATCCTCAGATGCTCCAGAGTTTGATGCAGTTTTTCAGATAAACAAACGTGACGAATGATTCAAGCTCATTGTAACACGATCGAAAAGTTGAAAGCCCAAATTTCTCAATTAAAGGGTGAAAAGAACAATGTGACTGGCTCCCAAATGCCTCCTCCTTTAGATTCTCAGATTCTCAAACTTTTCATCTTCAAAACTTAGTAAATGCTTTACAAAAGGAAAACGAGAGCTTTCTAGAAGAAAATGAAAAGTTAAACATCACTTTAAAGAGTTATATGATTCAATGAAAGTCACCGTGACAAAAACAATGAAAAATAACTTTACAAAAGGAAATTGAGAATCGATGGGTCGTGAAAAAGGAAAGTGCCACTTGTTTTTAATGAGAATGTCGCTCAAAATCATCCTCTCGATCGCAAATATATCGTGATCATAAATACATTCCTCCTCATCTTAGGAATAATGAACTTGTGTTTAACAAATACTGTGCTCACCTTAAGGATAGTCTAGAATGTCTCCGTGAGATTGTGGAAGAGGACTTCATCAATAAGCCTCTTGATAGAGAAATTAGGTTTGCTTGCATTTGTGCCAAACGATCTCAGGAGCTGCTAGAATGTTTAATTGCAACATGTCCTAAATCCTTAGGTGCAAAAGGTAAAGCTGTGATGCCTTTCTCTATGCCTAGTGCCAAGCATACAAACCATTCCATGCCCAGTTTTAAGAAAGTAAACACTAATGTGCCTTCTAGTAGATCCTTGCACATGTAGTTCAGGAATGCAAAAAGTAGATCAACCAACTAATATTCTCATAATTCCCTCTACAGGAGTAATCAGTGACATTAAAGCAAGCGGGTCAAAGCCTCCGTGCAATACCAAGCAAGATAGGACCTCGCAAGCTACGAATGTGCATTGGAAGAGAGTAAGACCAACCTAGGAACTTTAAGTTTGTGTTGAATAAAATGAATCGTATTGATTCTAGTATTAGCCATAGGCGCATCGTAATTAATTCAATTTTGATACTATCTCGCAAACCATGTAATGATGTCTCGCTTGAATTCGCTACTAATCATGAATGTGGTGTGAATGTTTTGTCAAATGTTGTCAAATGCCCAATTAAAATTATTAATGCAAAAAATCATGCTAAGAAGGCTAAAAGGCAAAGTCGAAAGAAAGTTAGAAAATAGTGGAAACCCACAGGAAGAACATTTAGTAAGATAGGTTATCAATGGATACCTTTTAGCCATAAGGATAATCGCCTCGCCTCAATCGCTAAGACAATGCCCACTAGAAAATGGATGCCTACCGGTAGAACTATTCCTTTAAGAAGTGAACATACTTTGAATAGGTCAAATACGGACTCAAGACTACATCTATTCCTAATGATTCCATTGCTTCTATTTTTGATATGAATGTTTCTATTTCGATGTGGGTGTTCCAATCATCACATTAACCAAATGGAACCCATTCTTGCATGGGGATCCCAAATATCTAGTTATCCATTCTTGTATGTGTTCAACCGCAGATCGCTCAAATCGCTTTGTGGTACCGGACTCAGCTGTTCCAAGCATATGACCGGAGACCGGTCATGCTCATGAACTTCGTGGGCAAATTCATCGGGACAGTTAGATTCGAGAACGACCATTTTGGAGCTATTATGGGTTATGGAGATTATGTGGTTGGTAAAAGTGTAATTTCGTGGTATATTATGTGGAAGGTCTTGGTCATAACTTGTTCTCTGTTGGTCAATTCGTGATTCCGATCTAGAAGTGGCTTTTAGAAAACATACTGCTTTGTTAGAGAACTTGATGGTGTGGAACTATTAAGAGGTACTCGTGGCTCTAACCTATACACCATCTCTATCGATGACATGATGAAGTCTTCTCCAATCGCTTGTCGTCAAAGGCTTCTAAACAAAGTCTTGGTTATGGCATCGTCGTCTCAATCACTTGAACTTCGGCACCATTAACAACCTTTCCGTAAAGGATCTTGTCGAGGCCTACCCAGATTAAAATATGAAAAAGATCATCTTTGTTCACTTGCCAATTGGGAAAAAGCACGAAATATGCCCACAAGCCAAAACCCACTAACTCAGAATGGAAGTTCTTCATACCCTTTATATGGATCTATGCGCCCAATGAGAGTGCAAACTATTAATGGGAAGAGATATGTGTTAGTAGTGGTTGATGACTACTCCCGATTCACTTGGGTTAAGTTTTTGAGGACAAAGGGCTAAACTCCGATGTCATCATTAAACTCATTAAACAACTTCGATCCGACTCAACAAAACGGTTCGAATCGTCCGAACCGACAATGGAACCGAGTTTGTTAATAAAGTACTCAATGAATTTTATGAAAATGTTGGAATCGGTCCTCAAAGAAGTGTTCTCGAACTCCTCAACGTAACGGTGTAGTTGAAAGAGGAAATCGAACTCTTGTAGAAGCTGCAAGAACAATGTTAATTTACTCAAAGGTTCCAATGTTTCTATGGGCTGAAGCTATTGCCACTGCATGTTACACTCAAAATTGATCTCTAATTCACACATCTCATGGAAAGACTCCATATGAACTTGTCCATAATCGAAAACCTGATCTTTCATACCTTCGTGTATTTGGTGCTTTATGTTATTCAACTAATGACGGTCAAGATTTAGGTAAATTGAAAGCTAAAGCGGACATTGGAGTATTTGTAGGATATGCACCAAGCAGAAAAGGTTACCGAATCTACAACAAGAGAACCCGAAATATCATGGAAACAATTCACGTTACGTTTGATGAGCTGACCGGTCAAATGGCTCCTAGAAAATCCAGCCTAGACCCGACTTCAAAACAGTCTCATTGGTTCATCCTTGTATCAAATTCCTCTCCAAAGAACTCCATATGTACCTCCAATCAAGATGATTTGAAGATATTGTTTGATCCAATGTTTGATGAACACTATGAGTCAAGTGCTAATGATATGTCAATTCCACAGCAGAGGTTGCTCATATCCTCGTGAATGAAGTCAACCCTTCGAGTCTCAATATCATTTAGTCAAGAAGCGCTGATCACTTTGTCTCATCAACAAATCATCAATCTTCGAATGTACATCATGGAACTGCAAGCTCGCATCTATGATGAAGTTAATCCCTTTGCTACTCTCGAAGATGCTCCATTTGAAAACATATTTGCTCTTGAATCATCATCGAACCATCTTCTTCAGAGACATCGACTCGCTACTTCATCCCTCAACAATGACCCACATGAACACCTCGTAAAATGGACTCATGATCATCCATTGGACAACATCATTGGAAATCCTCTCATCCAAGATCCACACGGAAACAACTTGCAACCGACGCCTTATGGTGCTTCTTCAACTCCGTACTTTCTAAGATCGAACCAAAGATGTTAAAACCGCCATGAATGAAGACACCGGTTTAATGCCATGCAAGAAGAAATTCATGAGTTTGATCGACTAGATGTATGAGAATTAGTACCGCTCCATATTGTGCTATGATCATTGCTCTAAAATGGATCTTCAAAGTGAAACTTGATGAGCATGGTGATGTCTTAAAGAACAAGGCTCGATTGGTTGCAAAAGGATATCGCCAAGAGGAGGGTATTGACTTTGAAGAATCATTTGCTCCTGCTCGTCGACGAGGCAATCGTAATCTTTTGGCTAATGCCGCAAGTAAGAACATCGTAGTCTATCGATGGATGTAAAGACGGCATTTCTTAACGGAGATTTTAAAGAAGTCGATACGCCGCCCAACCCGGCTTTGTGAATCCGAGCATCCTACTCACGCTTATCGTTTGAAGAAGGCTCTTTACGGTTTAAAGCAAGCTCCAAGGGCTTGGTATGATACGCTATCAAAGTTTCTTCTATCCATCGGATTCAAAGAAAGGAGCAGCTTGATCCGACATTGTTCACCGTGAAGTCGTGCAAACATTTAATTCACGCTCAAATTTATGTTGATGATATCATCTTTGCCTCGATCGACCCCAATGAGTGTGACCGTTTTCAAATGAAATGGGTTCTAAATTTCAAATGTCAATGATGGGACAAATGTCATTTTCTTGGGATTACAAATTTCACAAAGTCCCGAGGCATTTTTATAAATCAATCTAAATATGCAAATGATATTTTAAAGAAATTTGATTTGATTCTAGTGACCCGTTGACACTCCCATGATTGAACGTACTAAACTAGATGAGGACCACTCGTGGATAATGGTAGACCAAACGAAATATCGCGGTATGATTGGATCCACGATGTACCTCACAGCTAGTAGACTAGACATCTTGTTGGTTGTTTGCATGTGTGCTAGATACCGTGCTAAGCCTAGTAAAAAGCACCTTGAAGCGGTTAAACGGGTCTTCGGTATTCCAAGGAACCATCAATATGGGACTTTGGTACCAAGGACACCGGTATGTCACTAACAACCTATGCAGATGCCGATCATGCAGATGTCAAGATACTCGTCAAGTACTCGGAGGTGCTCGGTTTTGGGTGATAAGCTTGTGAGTGGTCTTCAAAGAAGCATATGAGTACTTCTATTTCCTCTACAAAGGTGAATACATAGCCATGTCATCTTGTTGTGCTCAAATCCTATGGATGAGATCTCAATTATCGACTATGGCTTTGAATTCAACAAAATCCTCTGCATCTTTGTGATAATAAAGTGTTATTGCTCTCTCATGCAACAATGTACAACACTCAAGAGCAAAGTACATCGACATTCGACATCATTTTATCGGGAGCAAGTTGAAAACGGTGTGGTGGAACTTTACTTTGTGAGGACCGAATACCGCTAGCGACATCTTCACCAAAGCTCTTCCTAGAGAACGTTTTGAGTTTATCCTTCCACGACTTGGTCTTAAGAGCCTTCAACCAGAAACACTCAAACGTCTTCAAGAGGAAGAAGAGGAGTAAAAGGTTTTCCTTCATCTATATCTTGTAAATATTTTTTTCGAAAAACAAAATACAAAAATATAAAACTTTCAAAAATCCATAAAAATTTGAAAATCTTGAAAAATTCCTAAAAAATATTGTCATGTTGTCATGTTTTTCTCGATTCGATAATATCTACGGTCTTTGTGCTGTCATTCAAAGAATGACACGGGACTTTAGATGTTGTTCGAACTTTCATAAAATATATATATCTACGGTCTTTGGGAGAAAGTAAAACAATGGTTTATTGTCATTTCAGGCAGTAACCCGCTTTTCAAAGAAAGAACAGACCAATTCTTTATCTTGCTTTTCAAATCTCATGCTCTGATTCTATAAAACAATCACTTACTATCTAATGAAAACTAATTGCTTTGAAAAATAACTCGGACTCTATTTTTGGAAATCATCTGGACTTAACATTTGTCAAAAATATATATCTGTCAATCAACAAACTATGTCATTGATTGAGGGGGAGAATGATTTCAATTAAATCAAAATGTTATTTGTCATACAATTGTTTTCAAAAGATAATCATGCATGTTTAATCAATGGAGTTTATAGTCTAAAAATCCGATCCTTATCAGTTAAAACATTTTTATAATCAAGTCACAATTCTCCTTAAAAGCTTTCAAAATCAATTTAAATCTACAGAGATCACAAATCTCAAATGATTTGATAATTGTGATCGGGGAGAATTTGTGATTTAAATTGGATTTAAACTGATAATTCGATAAATGGTTTTATAAGGATGTACAAGCTCTCCTTCCCACATGTGCCAAACGATTTCAAATTTTCCATGCACGTGTTGAGGGGGAGCATCTATCTTAAACCACAAATATTTGAAACGTGATCAATTTTTCTCAATGTGCAGTCTTTTCCTAATATGTGCAAAACATTTTCAAATATCTATGCACATAGTGAGGGGGAGCAAACTTATGAAAACCTCATCCTTCTCAAAATGCTTTATCTACTTGATTTTATTAGGGAAGTGATGTCGATATTTTTAGAAATTGGAAATCAAAGAAGTTGATTCTTCCTCTTGCCTCCGTGTGCCAAACGATTTCAAATACATGAAGCACATGTTGAGGGGGAGCTCTTGTTCTAAAAATATCAAAAACAATTCATGTACAAAATGCTTTGATAATATATCACAAGTATCTGAATTGATTTTCAAATGGTTTTCAATTGGTTCCAATGGCAGATGAACAATACCAAATAGACCGACCAACTTTACGTTATGTATGGTGATATAAGGATGATAAGGTTAGGTATTTGTTCCCATGATCCGAGGGATCTACCCAATCCACTAGATAGTGTAGAAGTCCTTAGGTATATTGAAAAAGGAGAAAATGAGATATGGGAAGAGTGCGGATCGAGACCGAGCTAGTAATCGGAATAAACCTAACAAGGTTCTAGTTATGAAGTCTCGGTAAGCAATCAAGGGTTTGAATCAGAAAGAATGAAAAGAATTGAATGAGAAAAGGGTGAAAACAAATAGCCCTCCAATTATTCAACCTTAGGGCGTATACTGTGTTCAATTCATATCCTTCGGTGGTTACCAAGGTAACATCGGTATTGAAGACAAGACGTCATGGACCCAAAGGACGCATCGCACTTCAACTTCCCAAACCACTCAAGTTCCTCTTATAAGGACTTGTTTCATTCTCACGGGAACCGACATTATCTATCGACTCTCTTAGAGATTGTTGATATTGAAGAAGGAGACCCTCTCCTAGTCTCCAAATATGAACCAAATATGCACAAATTGAGTCTAGAGCCACGAGATCATCAATAAATCTCATTATGACACTTTCAATGAAGACTCTGTTTCACTCAATGTGAAAAGAGATTATACCTGAGTCCCACGCATTATCCTTGTGGTATTGCGGAACATCCGAGTGATATGTAAACATATTCACAATGAAGATGGAAAGCCTTCGAGCCAACATCAAACAAGCTCCTCGGTAGGTGGCATGTGAGATCTATTCTATAGATCAACCATGTGACAACCGAATAGAAACAATGGGAGATTCAATCTTTTGAATCAATCTCAGTTCGAGTTATGGATTGACGGATACCTTTGAAAAACCTGTCGTTGTGCTTAAAAACTCTTTTATTTAGCACATCGACTGTGTACAAATATTTCAAAACAAAAGGTGTTTATGATTGATAATTGATTTTCATTAAAACCTTCGTTGTATTGCAAAAACAATTTCTATTGTGCGATACACGATTGTTTATCAAATATCTTTTTATCAATCAGTGAATTTAAATTCTCTGGTTCACTCACTCCGTGTTGTCTTCTTTGAGACATTCCGGTTTGAGAACGACTAGAGCAACAAGAAACCCCATCAAGGAAATTCTTCGAATTTTACCGATCACAGTAAGATATGTATCGATCAACGGAAACCGTGGGCCTTGTACCTCTATTCAACGAAGTGATCAAAGACACTTTCGCACTTTATTGCTAACTATTGTATGCGGTGTACCGACGCTTTCGGTGATCGTAATGAAGCGGTCAATCCATAACCGCATGCTCACTTAACACATTCATCTCGAAGAAATCATGATTAGTGCATCAATGACTCGATATTTTCACTCCATGCTTCGCTACACCGCCAATATCATGAATCAATAAAAGATTCCGCTACTCGATGAGAATATATCATTATCCGTAATGTGAGCATGTCGGTCCGTTTGTCACTACATCACATAATACCAACACCACAATGGATGAGTCGAGATTGAAGTTAATGATGATCTCAAAGTCGGCTCAAACTCATTATCACGTGGATCAAGAAAGACCTCCACTTTGATTAACCAAACATGCAATGTGAAGAATCAATGACCATGAGCTTGAGAGCTAAGTACTACATCAAGAATGCAAGAACAATTTTTTTTGTAATATCTGTTTGTATTCAATGTATGTTTAATATGTGCTTGTGGTGACCTCCCTTAGGGGGAGATTGTTAGGATTTAGTAAATCCAGTTATTAAAGAGTCGGTCACCTTAAGTATATGTAATCGTTAGAAAGCTGGTAGTCGTAGTTTATTATAAGTTAATTAGTATTTAGTTTAAGTAACACCATGGAGGACGGACGGGTCTTTACCCACTGTATGCCTGATCCACAGCCCGTAGGTGGCGATTTATGTAAGAACTATAAATACTCTCTACCTCCCAAGGTAGAGAGTTGGAGCTCATAATAAGATTTCTTCTTTCTCTCACTAAAGTTCCCAACCTCTATCTTTCTCTCTCTAAAACATCGTTTGTACGCCTACTTGTGATTATGGTTTAGTGTGTTTATGAAATCTAATATGTTACAGTAAATAACACCAGTATACCAATTTTATTTTTCACGTTATTAATTTTATCTCACGTGGAAAATCTTATTATAGAGCTAGGTAAAAGTGTCTGATTTATACCAATTTGAAAGTATTTTATCATTCTTTTAAAATCAAATTTATATGAATCATCATTCAATTCATTAACACAAATTTGCATGTCAGTCTAATAATCAAATTTCTACAAATCTTTAAACCATACAACAAATCAGCAAGATGATGAACACAAATTTGCAGAAAAAATGTAAAAATTGGAGAGAACATGTACACTTCAGTTTTGCAGAAAACAACCAAACTACTACCATTTAAAGTTATAAACTACATCCATTTAAACTACATTACCATTAATTGTTGCATCATTCCAAGAGATTACCAGTTATTGTACCATCATTAATTATAGTCATCAAAAGTTTAGAACTACAACTACCATCTTAAACTTCCAAATACCATGCTTACCTATGACAAAAACTGCTAAAGGAGATCCTACACCATCTTCCTCTTGCCTTTCCCTGGCTACATCCCAAAATCAATGGCAGTCCAAGTTTTCTTAGTTGCCAGTCTCAACACTATATTCTAGTTAAATTTAAGTTTGTGAGGCTTCTGAACTAGCACAGGAAGACCTAGGATAGGATTATGAGCTGGGAGAGGCTCTAGAGGTTCAATGGCTTTGATAGGATCAACTTGGTCAGCATCAATACTTAAATCTTCAATTCGGTACAGAGCTTGAAGAATCTTGTTGTGGATAATACCAAGCAAGTAGTTGAGGTGGGATTCAGTGCTTGATTCAGAATTGTTTGAATAAGAGGAAATTGGTATGACATCTGCAAATAAGAAATGATAGATCAATTTGATTGATGAAAATGTTAAGTTATATTACAAGTAAAGAAAAAGCTCTTCAAGTTATACGATTGTAGAAGAATCCAGTGTGTTCTCTTATTTGGTCCTCTTTTGTGTTATCCCAAACAAGGAAGCAAGATTGCACAAACAAGGTTGCAAGGTACTCTGATTGGTGGCCAATCACAAACTAGGCAACATTGTACTCTCGTTGATGGACAATCACAAAATAGGAAGCATTGTGTTAATACAAATAAACCGTAAAAACGTTTGTTTATATTTAGCGATCTCGTTAAGTTTTGTTGATAACAAATATAAAGTTATCATAAGTATAATTCTAAGAATACATGTTGTTTTGCAAAATATATACATTTGGTTATTTACATATATATTGTAATAAAAACATGTAATAGTTTGGGTAATAACCATGAACCATGACCCATGACCCATACCCATGGAGCTAAATCCATAACCCATGACCCATTACATGACATCATGCATGAAATCATGTTGGGTATTATTCATGATCCATGACCCAAAGTCTATAACCCATGACCAGGGGTGGAGCCACCTTGTAAGTAGTGGGGGGAAAGGCCCCCGACAAAGCTTTAGAAGAACAAGTAAATCAATAGGAAAAATGGCTAACTTTGATGCAAAAATTGGTAGTGCTCTCAACATAGAAAGCGGAGTGCCCTCTTCAAAAGAAAAAATCATAATTTCAATCTTGAAAGTTATCTTTTGTCATGGCGTCGGCTGTTGGTATTTGGTAGAGATATGAAAAGCAATCTTGGAACTTGAAAGGATAGAGAAGAAGAAAGTAGGTACTGTTAACTATAATATAATTTAATAACTACTCGATATGTACTTTAGTTACTTTGTTATTTTTAATATATAGAAATTGTAATTCTTAATTTGTTACTACTATTTACAAATATGTACCTTTTAACTTTTGTACCTTTGTCGTCGGTTAGGTCTTTTTTTTAATTAACGATGCTTTTTTTTAGTTCAAAATTAAGTTTCAATTTCTAAGTTTGCATTTCTTCTTTATAAAATAATGTTACAAAAACATACATACTAATATACTATAGTTTTAAAGCATACGTAAGTGAACTTTGATACAAGCAAATTTATAAGCATGTGTAAACGAGTAACCGACCCAACCCGTTTTGAATTCTATTAATTCTTTACTCGTTATCGAATCATTTTCATTAGCCGTTGCCCCCTTCGATTAGATTTCCTAGCTCCGCCAATGCCCATGACCCATTGACTAGGTACAATGTATCTTGTTGGGTATCCATGATCCAAAGTCCATGACCCATGGTTCATAACCCATAACCCATAACCCAATTTGGTATCCAAAAGCCGGACTTGACTGGCCCAGAGGTCGGATCTCTCAATTCACACTGGCCGGATCCCTTGGGTGAGGGATCTGCTGGAACCGGCCTACCTGTAGACAGAATGTCTATAAATAGTGAGCCATTTCTCCATCTTTTCTTACCCTTCTTCTTACAACTCTCTCATATATTATCTCAATCTCCTAACTTCAAATCACTTGATCATTCTTGTAGTTCTTCGCTCTTTTGTTGTGATTCTTTTTAGGTCCTTCACAAAGGCGAGATCACGTTACTCTACAAGTCATCCAAGCAAAGGGTACTTGATTGATTTGTCCATCCATAAGATTTCAGTAGCATATCTTGTATTTCTTATTTCACATATTTTTTGTGTAATAGTTGTGTAAATGTTTGGTTCTACCTCGTGGAAGAACTCGGTATTTAGCTTTGTACCGAAAAAAGTGTAAGCGACGTTGTGAGGCTTCTCCGCCGATTTGAAGGAGCTTGTTGACATAGTGCTTGAACTCTTGAGTGGGGTACTCGGGGAGTGGAGTAGGGCAAGGAAGGTGTCCTTATAGCCGAACCACTATAAATCACTTGTGTCCCTACTTTCTATCTCTTACTTTACTTGCATTCTTTACTTATTTTATTTATTGTTTGGTACTATCTATTCATCAACAATATTTTTGAAATCTAAATTAAAATCAGTAAAACTATTCAACCCCCCCTTCTAGTTTTTCAGAATTGGTATCAAAGCAAGGTTTTCAAAAAGTTTTAAAGTATTTAAAAACTTTTCGATCAAAATGGATTTTGAAATCTATAAAGAAGGGCAATCCATGCAACGACCTCCACTACTTGAAACTAATAGTTTTATTTATTGGAAAAATAGATTTGAAACTTATGCGAAATCTAAAGATATTGATCTTTGGTATATTATTGTTGAAGGTGCTTTTCAAGCAACCGTAAAAGATGATAAAACTGGTAAAGAAGAAACTATTTCTCATGATCGTCTCACCGACGACCAAAAGAAAAAGCTTTCCAACAATAGTGAGGCAAAAATGGTTTTATACAATGTATTGCGCAAAAAATAATTTGAAAGAATCTCTATGCATAAAACCGCTAAAGAAATTTGGAACTCTTTGATTGTAACACACCAAGGAAACCAACAAGTGCAAAATAACAAAATTGATTTATTTGTTCAACAATATGAACAATTTTCAATATTGGATGATGATAATATTGATAATACATTTACTAGTTTTAATACTATTATTACTTCACTACAAGCACTTGATGAGTCTTTTTCGAGTCGTAATCATGTCAGGAGATTTCTAAGGGCGCTTCCATCAAAGTGGAGACCGAAGGTGACGACCATTGAAGAATCCCAAGATTTGTCGATCCTCACTCTCGATGAACTTATAGGCAACTTAAAAGTGTATCAACTCGTACTTGCCAAAGACTCCGAGGTGTCGAAGGAAAAGAAAGAGAAATATAAATATCTTGCTTTGAAAGCAAATAAAGTCTCTAGTGATGAAGAAACCTCATCCTCGGAAAGTGAAGGCAAAGAATATGCAATGGCAGTACGAGACTTCAAGAAATTTTTTCGAAGAAAAGGAAGATATGTCAAGCAACCCTATGATGACAAGAAAGGTTTGCTGAAAAGCAAAGATGATAAGAAGGTGAAGAATGAGCGGAGTGCGGGGATCCAAATCACCTCATTGGTGAATGTCCTAAACGCGATGAACAAAAAGCGTTCGAAAGCGGATCATGGGGAATGAGTGAAGAAGATAAGTAAAAAATTTGTCTTATGTCCAAGGACTCCAACTAGGTATGTTCGGACTCCCTTTACTATAGTAGTTCATCTCTAGATGATGAGTCATTACACCTAGAATATAACAAGCTTTACAAAATTAGTCTCAATGTAATAAACAAAAACAAACTTTTGAAAAATAAATATGGATTTTTAGAAAAAGAAGTTTTTGAACTAAAAAAATTAAAGAGACTAGAAAAAGGAAAGGAAGTAAGTGGTGAATGCAAGCTTTGTGTAGAACTTCAAACTTTGGTTGACACCTTGATTCTAAAATTGCTAGACTAAGCACAAATTACCTTGATACAATACTTGATAGTGTTAAAATAGGCAATAATCAAAAGGGTCTAGGTATTCAGGAACATATTGTGTCAACTAGCGAAGTTAAGGAAATACAATTTGTTAAAGCAACTGAAAAAACAACTACTGATGTGCCGGATCCGACATATCCTTTGAAAAAAGATCCGGCTAGTGAAAAGAGAACCGAATTTGTTGTCGTTAACAAAAAAAAATACCCAATGCTACTGTTAGGAATGTCAAACAACCACCCTCTTTAAAACAAGGTCAAGGTTTATTGAAAAGAAAACACCAAATGCTACATTGGCTAAGGCTTATAACCAGATGTACAATGGGAAGTCTAGATACTTAGGTGTCAAGCATAGCATGATTCGTGAGTTTATCATGAATGGGGTGGTATCTATAGAGTTTGTTAGATCTCAACAAAATTTAGCTGATCACTTGACGAAGGGTTTGGCTAGAGACTTGGTTTTAAAGTCTGCTAAAGGGATGGGTTTAAAGTCCAACTTAGTCACTGAATGCTAAGACACCCAACTCCCTCCTGAGGAAACTTGGGAGCTGAGTTCAATGTGGAAAGCTGAACATTTAGTGGACTGGAGCACATGTTTTACAATCATCCCAAAGTTGTGCTCAGAACCTGCTGAAAAGGAAGATGAAGTCTTTACTTCTTAATGGTTAATTTCTTTGAAAAAGTGCTAAGAAGGAGCATGAATAAAGAGGAACCACCTATGTAAATGTTGAAGTGTTGCCGCTTCAGGGAGCTTTGGATTTTGGCTCTTACAACATTTATGAATTGGATATTGTAACACCCCCAAAATGGCTCAGCAGAAGCATACGAGTATTGGGGTGATACTAAATTGAAATCACAACATAAGCATAGAACAACTGATTTTCATAAATAAACTTTTATTCATTTCTTGAAAACAATGTTTACATTATTGATTTGGTGCGGAAAATGGCCCATTATAAAAATGTGGTCCCAATACATAAATCAGAGTCGTCTATGACCATGCCATGCCTTTGCCTTGCGCCTCCAAAGATAAGGTATCACCTCAAAACCTGAAGATACATGCTAAAAAGTGTCAACAAGAGGTTGGTGAGTTCATAAGTTTATTTAAAAGGCACTTCAGTATACCATTTATCATTCGGTTTTTGATGATCATTACGCCTTGCATAATGTCATAAAATTTATGATTACATTTCATAAAGAATTTCATTAGTGGACCATAAACAGGGTATATGCACATTACAACGAATATAATGCCATATATTATAAATCTATTACGCCAGCACTAAGTTCATGCAACTGAAGCTATGACAGTTTCTGTATGCACAAAGAAGTCATACAATTAAGGAGCCCATGGCGAGTGTTTATCCCAATACACTCGGTCCCGACATGCTATATGTTTCTCCTTGACCCATGCAATAATCGAACAGGAGTCACCCCAATAGATCTATTTGTAACATTCGCGCTTCCCAGCAAGAATTGACGGTTCATGAAAAGGGCAATTTGGGATCTAAGGACTTAGGCTAAGCTGCGTAATATTCTAAGTCAAGCATTATGGTATGGTCCTTAAAACATCTATGTGTGATGTATCTTAAAACATATCAATCAAAAGGCATAGTATGCATGAAAATGCACCATTTAAAATCATTTAAGTAAAATGAGCATGTATCTTCCCCCAAAACAAGTATAAAACAGATTAAAGTATGGGCTATGAAACTCACCTTGGCAATTAGAAGTCTAAAGGGAATTAAATCAAGAGTGATAGTGCAAGGCTCCGACACGCAATCTAATTAATACGACAATTTTAGTCTTTACTCATGTTTAAGACTCGATAAGGTTCAACCAACTTTATAAATTTTTAAATATTTTTGTTGTTATTGTTGTTGTTGCTTATATGGCATCATTTGTCTTAAAATGATTTACAAAGATTTGGATGGATCTCGGCTCATGAGGGTATGACATGGAGAGAAATCTCGAAGAAGGAATTACGACTTTGGTTTAATGATGACCAAATGATAATACTTGGAAGAGTACACGCAGAAAAAGATATCAAGGATGAACAAGACTTCGGTTTGATAATAACCGAATGACGATGTACGAAAGGTATGTACATCTATTAGGACATTATCGGACTAAGTTGATATTATGAAGGATATATATCTTTATATACACTTTCATGTCGTTACAAAAGTTAAAAAAAATCAATACAACTAGTAAAAGGTTTTAAGTATAATTCAACTTGTATACTTTTATAATTTGAATACCAATGTAAGCTTCAAGATCCATTTCATGTGTCTCTAACATTTGTTTAAATTAAATGTATTCATTTTAAAGGAAGGTTTAAGTATTAACTTAAATTTAATCAAGCTTGTAAGTGTCATCATAATTATTCCTGTTACTTTTGAAAATATAATATGGCTATAAAAATATATTTGTCGAGGTTTGGGCATGATATGGGTGTAGGTTCGTATAGGAAAAATCTCATGTAGAGTCTTAATAAACATATTCCAAATACTAAAATATTTCGAAAGGTTTTATATAACTCGTCTCATATACATTAGGGAATATATAATATAGATTTTCATGAATTATATCTCGTTTGGAAACTGGTGAAGAGAAATATGTTTTTAGAGAATTTGGCAAGAACTAAGTATATATTCTCTATTGACGATGCGTCAAAAATCGTATATCATGTTTTATTATCCGGTTGAAAATATATGTTTTCCAAATTTTATGACTTTATATAGTTAAATGTGTGATATATTTTTGTTGTTAATCTGGTTGCGATATTTAAAAGTCACTTGTTTTAATTATTAATGTCGCCGAACTTTTGTATGTCGTATTTGCAATTGGAATCGTCGTATGACGAGTCGATCAGGAATGGAAAGTAAGCCGAATCAAGTCGGGATTGATCAAGGGGAAACTCGAGACCATGCACGACTGCACGCGCCCTTACTGGGCTATCGAAAACGGACCCTTTGTCCATGGGCTTCGGCCCAGACAAAAACCCAAACACCCCACGCCTAAACATCGGGTTGGGCCTGTTGTCATTACTAACCGAACACACCCTTTAAGATCTGGGCTTGAGGCCCGATTAACACAAAACTTAGTTTAAGTTGATGCTAGTGTGCAGTTTTGAAGCATGAGACTAATTCAAAACGTAAGGCACTTCGGGACTGTAAATACACCTAGACCCACACGAAATAGCAATTACTCTCGGGACTTTCACTTGTTGACTCAAACAAACATAAACACAACCATTAGTCGAGCAAGGACTTTTACTCATACACACCACGAAAAACAAACTTATGACCCCTAAGTAGTTTAGAAACTCGACTCGAGCAAAGACTCGATACCAAATCACACCCATACGGTTCAATCCCGTAGACCGAGCATCGACACAAAGACTACGAAACATTCTCGGGTGGAGTTTAGTCCTAGCCGAGACCAACAACCCGAATAGGTCAAGATTATAAGTGACACGTACTAGTAAAAGAGGCCGAAAGACACATTAAGCCGAGACCTCAAATAAACCAAAATCTCTATAAGTTCAAAACCAAAATAAGCCGAATATACGAAAATCCGAATAAGCTGATAATTTAGCCGATAACTCATTAGCCACAAGCCAACTTTTATATTTTCTTTCCTGTACTTTTACCACTTATGCGCAACAACAACAACAATTAGTAACTCCATATTCATTTATCTCGCTTTTATTATTTTTACACTACACAATCGGTATATATATATATATATATATATATATATATATATATATATATATATATATATATATATATATATATATATATATATATATATATATATATATATATATATATATATGTTAACAACTTTAGCAAAGTGTTAACACATCAAAATTAAATCAAGAGTTCTTACAATGTGAGGGTGGGTCAGCTAGTAACGAACCCGAGCAAGAAACACAAAGAAGGCCCGAACAATCCCTCAATCAAGAATTCGATTACAAAAATAATTACACTTGAACTGGACAATTCTCAAGTCGAATTATCAAAGCCCCAAATCGATTTTGAAAAACCCTAATTTTTGTATGAACCCTAATTTTGTGATTGTGTGTGAAAAGTGAAGATCCCGCGACATCGTCACACCCCTAAAATACCTGCTTTGCGTGAGAATGGAATACAGGGGATGACCGCCATAGCATCACGATTCTGAGTTATATTGAACGACCTAAAGTGTCGCTTTGAAAATACATCATTTGATTAAGTAAAATAATCGATTTTACAAAACATAGGTCCCACAAGATTTCCAAAGTACCAAAATAAGTTTGTTACAATCAAACGATAGTTAAGTGCATAAAATATACGTGAGACGCGTCAACTCAGCGACTCCATGCAAGCCATGATGATATGCTAATACCTGAGATAAAACATGCTTAAAACAGTCAACACAAAGGTTGAGTGAAATCCATAGGTTTAATTAAATCGTTTGAACACAATATTTGTAGTGTGAGTAACGTTGTTTCACACTCATCGTTGAAAAAAAAACAACATTTATTTCACTAAGTTCATGACAACCAAAGCGTAAACCTCGTACCAATAGAAATTGGTAAAATCGTTTCATCGCACCCTAATAGGTAAACTTGCCAATTTACCTTATTGATTCAAATATAGTGCGCTCGATTTCCCTAGCCGGGTCAATAAGAATGGGAGTGTTAATTCCAATAGGCCTATTCACAATATTCAGCCACCGCAAGTGACTAATGGTGCATGATGTAGGGACTTCAAACATGGCAATAGAATACTTAGTGACAATAAAGCATTTGGATATAACGTCTGATTCGCTTCGATTAAAAATATAGCATGTATCTCCCCCAAAGAGTTTGTAAAACAATTAAGTAATAGAAAGTGGGGCTATGAACTCACCTGATGCAATGATTACGATGACAAAAATGGATACACTGAAATGAGGTGCAATCTCTAAAAATGGATACCTATTATGAATGATATGATCTAATATGATTTATGAAATAATGTTATGCATGCAAACTCATATGATATCCATACCACTTGTGTATTTTTGAAAATAAAGTTTATCATCGAAAAATAAGTTTATAACGTATTGTCAAGTTATAAATTACTTTACAAGTACTTACGTTGAAATGATATTCTACGATAGTCATTTAGTGATTTATTAAGAAATTATAGTTTTTCGTCGTAAAATAATACACTTTGACAATTCATGAAAATGACTAACTTTGAGTGATCGTAAATTATTCGTTATACCTTCGTTTGACAAACGGTTAAACATTTTGGACAATAGGCTAGGTGAACTCACTTTTACTTGTAGACATCGTTTCTCAAAAATATTCTATCGATATGAAAAATGGCTCAAAACATGGTCACTTGCGATAACCATTTTGGTCTAGTAAATATATGTAAGTGTTGTTACTTGTGAAAAATAGTTACGATAGCCATGTTTAAAATGCGTATAACTTAGTCGTTATAAGTCCGATTTCTACGTTTTATATATCTTTGGTTTCGTGTTAATGTATACTAATATATTTTTGATAAATTGAATCATTTAGAAAATGTTTAAAACTCATTTTTGCCCTTAAAATAACCCTTAACAGCTTACCCTTTTTCAGAAAATTAGTTTTCGTCGCAAAACTTGAAAATAGCGTAACTTTTTCGTTATAAATCCGTTTTAACCCGTTCAAGCGACCACGGTTTCATTTTAAAGTCTATTTTCTGAAAATATAAACCAAAATATTCCATGACCTGTCGAAATTTCCAGATTTTTCAAAAACGATCAGACCTCAATCTTAGGTTGTCGAAAATGATTTTTCTAGTGTAATACTTGTTCTAACCCATTCCAAACAACACCAAAACTATTCTAAACCTACCATACACCTTCTTAGGGTGTCATGGGTTCCTAAACTTCATCAACAATGATAAGTCTCATGGGAATAATTATAGGATGATTAAAACTTATAATAAGTACTAAAAACTAATAAAAGTGGTATAAATACATATGATACTTGCATGATTTCTTACTAGAATGATAAAATAGCTCATGTATGATTATGAAAGAGTAATAAAGATTATGAAAAGCTTACTAGTATTATGATGAGGTTTAAGGTAACTAGGTACTAATTACGTCTTGATTTTTATTTCAAAACCTTATATAGAAGTATACTAGAGTTATGATTAATACTTAATCTTTGAAAACTTATGATTTCTTCCTTGTTTTCCTAGCTTGGCCGAATCTCAAGAGAAAAAGGAGAGGTTTTCTTTCTTTGTTTCACCTTTTGATTATGTGTAGCTATGTGTTTTTTGAAAGTAAATATCTTGTATTTAGTAAATATCTACCAAGTAATGTATATGTGTACACTTAGGAGTATATTTTAATTATTGAAATGGTGACTAGGGTGGGAGGTGAAGTCGGCAAGGGTATAATGGGGTAAGGGTTTAATGAGTTTTGATGATTTAAAGGTATTTTTAGTTAAGTGTAGTATGTATTTGATACATATAATTAATTATTAAGTGTAGCGTTAGCTAGAAATCGATTTTAACGGAACAAAATAAAATATATCAAAGTTATAAAAATTATAAAAATACAACAAAATCGGACCACCCGTAGCCCTTTTGGCCATTCATCCTAACATGTTTGTCCTCCCATGGTTTAATCCTTTTGTGACAAACATGTAATGTCATACCACAGATGAGTGTGAAGGTGTTCCTCCATATATCTTGCAAGAAGTCTCCGGTAGTAGTCGATTTAGAAAAATGTTCTTCAAAACTTATACATTGATTGCGAGTAGTACAGCCGCCCATAATAGTAATGATTATAAAGTTGTATTTTTTACCGTTATTTCTCAAGGTAAGTAGTCAAGCATCTAATCATGTATGCCAACATAATTAGTCTTATAAGCCGCCCAAGAAGACACAATGGGCCACCATGGGACCGAGACATGAAGGGGCGAATGGTTTGTTATGGATCGTGCGGTTATTGGCTTATTGCTCAAGGTCACTCATCCTTGAGGTGCATTAGTCTTTGGAGCATACCGATCCTCAAGTATGGTTCATATTAGGGGTAACCTTTAGGATTTTAGCGGGTTGTTAAGAAATAAATTTAGAAAAATAAGGGTTAAATAGGCTGAGTGGGGTCAAACTGATTCAGCTAAAATGTATTAAAAATGATGTTCAGATTGTTGCAATACTATTATGATATTTTGTACAATTGCATATTTCAAAGCATTCGTAAGCAAGGTCAGCCCAACATGATTTAACCCATTATGACCCGAACTACATAATTACTTTTTTTGACCCGTTACCCAACCTGTCAATTAGCCCCACCACCAATCAGTCAGATACTGACCCTTCAAGCTCCAACATAGGAAGACCAAATCTTAGAACTTTGTCGTGCACCATCATCTATCCCACTCACTCTATAATTATCCATAAGGCATCTGTCCCCAGTTTCAACTTTCAAGTACACCATATGCCACAATCCCAACCCGATCAACAGCCGACAATGCTCCACTTATACAACGCCTGATGCCTGATATCATAATATAACCTCTAAAGCAATTGGGACTCATCCACGTTTGTTGTCTTCTAGCTCAAAACTGATTATCCAAAAGTTAAAAGCTATCTCTTTCAATAGGATATTAAACATCTTTTGACATTACATGTGAGGAACTAATCAAATATAAATATTTTGGACAACATACTTGGTTTGTTATATCCAAAAGCAAACCTTTGGCAATTGATGAGAGGCGCAGTGGCCTGTCATATCTCTTGATCAAAGCTACTCACAACACTCAACCACCTCCACCTCTTCCTACCAACTTTTCTTTATGTTTATTTCCACGTGATGACTTGCTTCCGTTCTTCTGCTTGGATTTGGATGTCTTCTTACTTGGCCTCGTAGGTTTCTTAATTGTTACCGAGTGAGAAACTGAGTTTGAACTGGGTCATACACGCCTGGGGACCACTTCACGCCGCTTCTCGGGAGGAGTCGCCCACGCTTTCTCGGCTACCTTTTTTTGCCGATACAGTATCCGAAAGCAACAGTATGGAAACAAAGTGTGAAAGGTCAACAATGGAACAAATAGAGATAGTTTGCTTAAACACCCAGACGATAGAAATCTATCTATTGCTATGGAATATATTAAATCAGGTCCTAACGGGCTAGACTTGTTTAACCCGATAACAAATTCTTTGTCCGTTTATATAATCTTTCTCAACAGCATGTCAACATTAATGAAATAATCCAAATCTTCAAATAAAACGATACAGGAAGTAATATGTACTAAGGGTAGACTATGAGCAACTTTTCTATTAGACCCATTTGACCCGTACCCTCTTTAGCAGACACATAAAATGACTTGTTACCCTTTTAGCCAAAAAATCCAAGAATCGGGCCCATATATCAAGAAGAGTTAAAATTTCAACCTCAGTTGAAATACCAACCAAATGAAGGCAATGATTACATTAAGGGATTGAGAACTTGTGCAAGGTGGATCAGCGGATTTAACATTGTCATGAGGCATCGATTCTTGGACAATTATATCGTTAGTACTCAATGCTACTTCCATAGATTCTCCTGCGGAGGATGTGGCATAAAATTGGAAGGAGTAAAAAGGTAAAGAATAAGATCAACATACACATCCGATGAATCCAAGAAGTCAAGAATCGCAGACAATATATGGATAAGATTTGTAATTTTAGCAAAAGCAAAAATTTATCCACCGGTAATTCATCACCCCACCTATCTAACTAAATCTCAATTTCGGTAGGAAACTAAACCATCTCCAAGAAGGCTCTCCCAAGTCCGTCTTTGGTAATTCCGCAACTGCTTCGAAAGCACGCTACATGGATCATCGACTAAAAATAAAAATCTTGACTTAAAGCTTATAACGTTAGTCATTTAGATATTAGTTCAACCAAACTCATAGGTAGAGATGGTGATTTCAAGTCATTTACATGAACATGTTTAATTCAAGTTGAATATTTGCATGGAACAGATAGGTTATACAGGTCAAAATTCACAAAGTGTAATTTAAATTCTTAAAAGTTAAAACATTGAATTTTAAGAGAGAAACGAATGAAAAGTGAGATGGGCCAGCTGATAAAGGCTAATTAGGTGGTGTCATTGCCAAATTTGGTTGACGTCTTGCGATTATGTATAACTATCAAGATCTTCGTATACATTCATATTTTTAAAATATTTGTATTTTTAACTGATGGAACATTTGCCTTTAAATGCAATCCTCAACAATTAATAAGTTATCAGCTGATTAGTTAATAGTATAAGATATTCACTTCTGAAACTCTCGTTGCGCAAACACGCCCCTAAGATCTTAAAAAGTGATCATGACAACTTCAAGCAACACAAGGGCGGAGGGATACTTTTTTCTTAGCTTTGCCTGATTGCACCATGTTAAGGACTTTAATTGTTACCGACGATGTTGTTGGTAATGGAATTCAGGAGATACTAATATACCATGATAGGCTAAGGCACCTTTAAGTTATGAAATGCCGCATGGTCCGCATATCAGTCAGGTGATCTATTCATGTAACAAACCCAACTGCTCTAAATTGCCACATTATTGAATTTTGCATTAGAAGTAGTGCTTTATTGTTTACAGTGTCCCGAACTTCAAACTCGTCCTTGAAGCGGAGTAGCATGGCACATGTTGGTCCAATTGCCCTCTTTACGTGATCTTGATATAGCATCTTGTCACAAGTCGCTAGATGTCGCAGTTCGATCGCCAAAGAACATCATGTCCACTCCTCGAGTCCTTAGACATGTCAAACCGCTCATGTCTTAGTGATGAAACATTGCGTGAAATAGCACTTATTTGTGGTAATCTTCATATTCGAATGCATCGCATCGCCCAAACATCTCACTGAGGTAATTTTCATGGATCTGCCGTTATAAGAATAACATCTCGCATAATCAGTAACCCTCATTTATGGTGTTCCTTTGTAGTCTCGTAAGATTGCCGATGCCGACCGTGCTCAAGCTTCATAGTTGTGAAGGAATAACCTATGCTTCCATGGTCGTGGTATCTCATAGCTACATGTTGGAGGTTTTGGAGCTTGATAATTGCCGCTTATTGACAATGGTCTTTTGGATCTTCCTCACATGCGGAATATTAGACTTGTACATTGTCGCAAGTTGATTCTTTATTACTTCAGATGGTTCCGAGAGGAAGGATGTACCGAGGTTATCCCTGTAGGAATGTGGGAGATGGAAATATGGAAATGGGAATGCTTCATCCCATACGACATGGGTGTCATGCTTCCAAGAGATGCTACTCGCTGTATGCAACAACCAATGCCCATTACACCTTGGCTTCTATACAAATTACTTGTGTTGTCTCCTTGGTTAAAATGATAAAATCGGTTTAGCTCAGATAATGAAATTATAGATAGCAACTTAAGAGATAACATGGCATTATTTTGAACTTGTATAGCCCATTGGACCCGCTCCTCATGTAAATTGTCCAATTCATATGTTGGTCAAAATATTCACCTATGGTTCTAAACACTTTTAGATCATAAAAATACTGAGAGAAGATGCTTTTAAGTTGATGGTCCAAATACTAAGGGTTCGGATATGAACACTTAGGTAATTATCTCCGTGAAGAAGGGTATAAATAACTTAAATTATGATTTTTGCAATAACCTCGCTTTTCGGTATGATCTCAGGAGTACCTTGAGTAGAAGGGCGTTACATGTCTTCTCCTATTGTTTCAAAAGTGGAAAATCTAAATGTTGGGTTAGTGACTAAAAGATCGCTCCAACTTACTAAATTTTATATATGTACGTTCCTCGCTTAGTAGCATGAAATAAAACCAAATTTCAACTTACTAAATATTGGCACTATACAAGTGCACATCAAAACTGCAAAACCAAAATATAAAAAACGAAGATATAAGACGCTATATATATGTGCCTAAAAGTTGTAAAAGGGAATATCCTCACCTTATTTAGTACATGAGAGGTAGATAAGATAAGCTTATCTAGAAACGCAGCCGACAGGCGGCACTATGTTGGCATGTACACATACCGACCCATCCAAAGAAATTCTCGTTACCTTCAACAATGTACCAACAAAGGAAATAATGTACCCTATAGGCTACAAATGCACCAAGCTCAAATCAATAAACAACATCTAACCAATTAAAAATAAATAAAAAAAAGGCTAAATAAAGCAAAATGAGAAACTAACCTTTGCTTGATGACTTTCGCATCGGGTAATTTGACAAAGGGTATGAGTACGCACGCGTAATGGTAATAAATAATGCGTAGATAAATGCATGCGCAATAGCCATAAAATTATCATCGCCGCCTATAGAAAAACAAAAGTCGGCTCAGTTTATTCGTTCTTCTAGTACACTCGTGAAGGCACTTGAGGCGTAGTGTTTCGCGATTATGCCATCCATCCACATAGTGTAGCAACACATCATATTCGAACAATCACCATAGCCAAGTAAGGCCGCTGACAATGGCATGAGTACATACTCGTAATGGTAACAAATAAGACTCGGATAAATGCATAAAAGTAGTATATATGGTACCACAATCACATTTCCTAACGCTACATTTCACCTTATATCTAAAGAAATCTAAAGTGGCACCACTATATATCGTACCACTTTATATGTATACTTGTAATATACATACATACAAACCTTTCGCTGCTGACTTCTCTATACCCAATCTTTTATTTATAAGTTGTATATGACTTCTTGCATGAATATTCATCTAATAACAGATACATAAAAGTGTCTAACAAACGTAACCCAATATTTTCAAACATAACTATGAGTCGACTCCTAAATTAGCGTATAAGCTTTGAGTCCATGATAACAATGAGCAAAGATAAATTACCAAAAAATTAAAAATAAAATAAAGTATTTTTTAGTACTTACAAGAATGAGACTAATGATGGGCTCGCATCGAACGATCGCATCACGAAACACAATGCAGGCTAGTGGCAATCTAAAGAGGACCACTTTGCCTGTCTGTGATCATAACGAGATCGCCCGCCAAGATACAAAGCGGTCTCTTTTCGTGATACCCCGACGACAAATAGCAAAAGCATATTTCTTTAGTGATAAAATAAAGGCCATCAATATTTTAATAACGCCAATACGACACCATTTTGACCAATGTATAATTTAAAGAGGCTCGATTTGTAGTGATGAAACTTATCGCCGCCTAATAAGCCAATGGTCGCAAATCGCAATCACAGCTTGCAATCGCCAACTTTCCAAAGTTACCAAGATAACTAAAAATAAGATAAGAGTCGCTTCACCAAATATAATACCACCATCTGCAACAATTATTTGCTAGTTTTTTAAAACCTTTCCTAGTCTATCATCTTAGATGGACAAAAAATGCTATATGTCAAGTACTCGTAGACGCTAACTCAAAAGGGAAAGTAATTTAGTTCTCAAGGCTACGACATGAACTTGTGCATCTGCATTGCAACACACAGATGCTCCAACAACCGAAATTCTGACTTATAGACAAAAAAAACTGATTTACTCGCAACATGTCGAATAGTCACAGCCAAAATCAACGAATTCATATATATAATGGTTAAAAGCTCAAATTTTCCATCTTTAATTAGTATAAACCGAAAAACTTTAAGATCGGGGCTGAATATTAAAAATAATCTCGCTACTGTGAAACAACTTTTTTGAGATCATATACAACCCAAATCAACCATTTCAATCTTCTCATTAGTAGGTGATGAAACGATTTGCTCTTCGTTTTTTTGTTCAATAATACAAACAAATGGTACATGTTGGTCGATCAAGAGTATATTTTAGTTTCTTATTTCCACTTATCAACTATGGAGTAAAAGATTAAAGGTCATAAACAATTAGCTTAAAGCAAATATATGATACATAAGCTAATTTTTGAATGAAAAGCATAATGAAGTTCTTATCCAATTCATTTTGTATATAACAATAACATGATTACATTGTAAATTTATCGATCTTTAAAAAGTAAATAGGATGGCAAAACAAATACATTATATCTTACATACCATGTGCGTCGAAGAACCAAATTATTCCCATCACCCCGCTTGTTTCTTCATAAACCGAAATACATCAAATACTTTTATCAATATTGTGAGTATACCTTCAAGTCAAGATCAAATCGAACAACTCCCCAACCAATATCATTCGCTTTGTCACAGATTTTTCTCGGTTGTGCCTCCCGCAATCACAATGGAATTGTTAAGGAGGACCCATGACGCTTCTATATGTGAATCGGGTTTGGCAAATGGAGGCATTGTATGCCACCCATCCTATCATCCAAAGATGTAGACATCACCATAAACCACCGAAATTTTCAAGAGCGCTTCATTTATGCCATGTTGTGATTGTGATATGAATTCAAGCAACGAAGCTCACTCTTGAAGCTCATGCATATTATTTTGGACTCTAATCATATCAATTCGTAAAGGTGACATGATGGGTAGGTTTGTGGATGATTATGGCTTTCTCTCTCGTGGAGTAGTCATAAAAGCTCGAATGATTGTTTGCTCATGGAAAGGTGTAGCTGCAAGAACATAACTCACCTGGGGCTCCCGGTGGTTTCGCTCGACATGACTCAAAATAATTCAACAACAAAAATGATATTTTCTTTAAAAAGACAACCTCAATAGTGAATCTCATGCCCCGACGAAGATTATAGGCCAATGTCGGCATCAATGGCATCGCAGGCTCAAGACATATTGCTCGAGCTATGAGTACAATCAATAAGTACCGTAGCTTCCTAAACCGAAAGAACTCGAAACCAACAATCATGTGATAACAAGAAACGATAAAATCATCGAAGAACGCTACCTCTTTATCGCTCCTCAAATCATGTACCATTGATTTGATGATTTCTTGATCGTCTGATTTATTCGCAAGGCAACATATAAGATTGTTTGATCATGATAAGTTGACCTTCATATCTTAAACGTTTGAGATGATGAGTCAACATGATAGAATGAGTTGGAGGTAATTTAGTATGACCAAAATCTGCAAATATCATTATATTACATTCACCAAATTGGTTGTAACTGACGACCCAGATTGCGCGTTATCCAAACCTGATACATTACACATCTATGCCATCCCTGTACAAACGCCTTTGTAATTATGAAAATCGAAAATGTAAGCATGATTAGGACAACATTGATGATACATTAGAACTGAAATCAAAAAAATTAATAAACAAAAAACTATTACCTTAAATGATACTATCAAGATGTACATAATCGATGACTTTACCATTCGAATACCTTGTAAGAATTCCCAAGATATGTGTTCCTCAGAATCGTAATACTGAATTGAAAAAGAAGTGTAGTGATTTAGCCCAACCAATGTCGTTGAAAATTTAGAAAATGAATGCTCAAGATATTTGAAGTTACCATAAAATCATGCGATCGATGGTTTTTGCGCCTTATGGAGCAATGTACGCCTCCAAATCAATTATTTGACCACAAATAGTAGTCATATCGAAATTATCACTCATGATAATTGTTTTTTTGTATTGCAGGTCAAGGTCATTAGATCCCTTGAAGCAAAACTCCTGAACCAAAAAGCTACATCAGTCAATGTTGTGATTATGGTCTATTTAAATTTGCTAAAATATGAGAAAATAAAATGGATGCTTACACAATACAGTTTTGGCTATCACCAACAATCTCTAAGTTGTTGTAGCTCATTGATGTGTGCTATCACAATCTAATGTGCCAATGATTAGGGTTTTTTTTTTTTTTTTTTTTTTTTTTAAATATACAAATGATTTTTTGTTAATAATGAATGAATTTAGAAAAGATATATATTTATGGAAAAGATATGTATAAAAAGTTTTAAAAAAGATAATTACTTAATATAATTTTTGTAGATAAATTGTAGATTCTAATATAATTATAGCCATTTATATATTATAATATGCAACATAATTATCAAAATAACTTTTTGCCTAAGTGGTAAACACACAAGTTATTTATCAAAACAACCAAGGTTCAATCCTTGCAAGGCACTTTTTTTATAAACAATTTTCAAAAATGTGTTTAATAAAAATAGTAGAGTTTTTTACATACCAAACTTTTCTCACATACCAAGGGACTTATCTCCACCATCCATCTAAAAAGAAATCAATGGCTGAGATTAAAAGTATTTTATTATTTCACCTATTTTTATAATTTAAATATCTCTTAAACCGTTAATCGTTAAGTGAAAATATTTATACCATCGCGACGAAGATTTAATTATCTTTCATATGGGCACTTTGATATACTTTGGAAAAAGAAAAAAATCGTTTTTTCACGTTTTTAGTTATTTTTCAACTTTACGTTCTTGAAATTTCAAAGAAAATCATATATGATAAAACATTAATTGAATATCACATGTGATATTAGTGTTAAATCATATATGATATGTAATATCATATGTGATATTACACTAATATAACATGTGATATTACATATCATATATGATATTACACTAATATCACATGTGATATTCAAATTAGTGTTTTATCATATATGATTTTTAATGCAAAATTCAAGAACGTAAAAAACGAAAAACTTTAAAAAAACGTGAAAATACGAAAAAATATTTTGTCGAAAGTATATCAAAGTGCCTATCTATAGAAAGATAATTAAATCTTCGTCAGTAATGATATATTTTTACGCTTAACGATTAACGGTTGAAAGATATTAATATTTGAAAAAATGATGAAAGTGGGTTTTTAAATTGTTGTGATTAATCTCATCCATTAGATCAAATAAAAATGGAGGATGGACATTGATCCCTTGGTATGTAAATAATCTTTTGTCCTCAATTGATCTTAAATCTAATAAAATTCAAAATTACAAAAAAAATAAAAATAATTAATCCGAAAATTATATACTATTGCTTAGGTGGATTAATAAATTGCTTAGTTGGACCAAAAATGCTTATGTGGCATGAAAACAATTCTTGGGCAATGAGGTGGCGTTCGTGGCATTATCTACATGTAACGCCTCGTTATATATATATATATATATATATATATATATATATATATATATATATATATATATATATATATATATATATATAACAATTATATACAAAATAAATTCAAAACATCGGGTAAACTAATAATTTAATTTTTATAATTTTAAAATGAGTATAAAATATATTAGGATAATTTTTGAAGTGTCGGATCAAATATTCAAAATAAATGATCATACGATAGCGTTTATTTAATAGAAAAATATACTTTAATGAAATATGCAAACCCATGCATGAACTAATATGATGATGATGTTCTTGATGATATGCGACCAACTCTAGTCTATATGTAATGTCCTCAATGATTTTTCATGAATACGTGACTAAACCCTTACAGTTCTGCGAATTTGATACTCGTAAACCTAGTTTACGAAAAATGATGAATAGTGAATCATGAATAGTGATTTTTCTCCGAGAATGAATAGTGTTTTGTGAATAGTAAAATTTTGAAATAACCTCTCAAAGTCGTAAACTGACTTAAAAAACGATGAATAGTAAAATGATGAATAGTAACAAGTGAATAGTAAATTCCCGAGATGAATAGTATATTTTTAAAGTTTGTAAAATGACCTAAAATTACGAGTTGTCACAATTACTTTCTCCTATATGTAGAAGAATAAAAGGAATGAAGACACTAGCCCTCTTGGTCTCGTGTAGGTAGCACGCCTTTCTTTGGCTCGAGTCGTTTTCCACAGTCACCCTCATGGCCACCTCATGAGAGCTATGATAGGATAGGTGGCTGAGAATAAATGGTGTTGGTGATAGATATGTAGTTGACTATCAAAAAGGAAAGGAAAAGATCTATTTTGATGTATTTGATAGAGGCGTAGGGGAGACAGGATAAAAAGAGAAGAAAATGATGGCTCATGGTTAAGGATTGAAGAAGAAGGGAGTGAAACTCCTTTTTGGTTTTCTGGTTTTGGATAGAAGCGAGAAGGAGAAAGACCAAAAAAAAATATGTATCAGTAAAGTGAGTGGCTAAGGATAGGGTTAGGGTAGCATTTTATATTTTTGTTTTTACTGTTAATACTGTATAAAGTGTACCCCGTATTTTGTCGAATCCTCGAGTAAACGTACCTCCCCGGTACCCCAAAAATATAGAAATTATGTTTTTGGAAACGATTTCTTAAACGTAATAACATGACATTCTTATTACGTTGAAATTTGATTATAACTGTTTGCCGTTATTAATTTGGTGTCGGTATACGTGCGGTGCTGTGACTTTCTAAATTCACGAGATAACCTCTCGTTTTCTTCCGTAAATTATCCTTGAATGATAAAATGTGTATATTTCACTTATCTCATTATTTATTTTTAGTCTTGTATGCTACTGCGCTCCAGTATGCGGAAATAACTTCCCGAAACAATTGATTAAGCTTATGTATGCTTAGACTTTAACTTGGATAATAATAAATTTCACATTTATTGTACAGATACTTAGTGGACAAGTATCGTGTGTGCGGTGTCTTATTTCTAAAGAAACGAGGTGACCTCTCGTTTTTAAATTAAATATTGACAAATTTCAAAAAATAGCCGATTTAAATTTTCTGACGTGATAAATATTATTATAATAATTCGAAAATTTACGGGTTGTTATAGATATGGACACATGGCTTATTTAGTGTCAGGAGCGTTTAAGGGTTTTAAACTTGTGTATATGTTATCTTCAGGTATTCAAATGAGTTGATGGGTTCAATTCTTATAACAAGATGGGAATTCAATCTTCAAGATATTTTCATTTATGCACATGTTTGAAACTTGTGTATATGTTATCTTCAGGTATTTAGTGTCAGGAGCGTTTAATTCTCGAGTATTTGAACGTGTAATGTACTAAGATGGGAATTCAATCTTCAAGATATTTTCATTTATACACATGTTTTGTTTTATGTCTATTTTCATGCAAAAGGAATTGTACTAAATTGGGGAGGATTGTTGAAAATTTAGTTTAATTGAGGGATATGATCATACTTGGAAATGGGTTTGGAGGTACGGAGTGTACACCCATTAAGTCCCTGATTTATAGTGGTTAAGTAGTTACTACTCCTAGTAGTAATGTTAATACTGTCAGTGCAGAGTTAGTACTGTTGGGCATAAGTTAGTACTGTTGGACAGTTACAATCTTGTAATTAAGACCACTTTAACCTGGTCTTGTAACCACTGTGGATATAATGTAGGAACATTGTGAGGAGATTAATTGGCCAATTAATTCTCATAATTCCATTAACTAAAGAGTAAATCTATCCTATAAATAGGAGTCAGATCTGCATGGAAAAATACACGAAACATAACCACTTGAAAGCAAACAAGTTCTTGATTTGTTCTTAAAACAAGAACTCCACTTGGTCTTATCCCATAGAGATATTCGTGCAACCGATATGGTCGAATAGTTTCTATTGGAAAGTGATAAAACGATTTCAAGTGATATCCGGTACTCATTGATTATCTACACCCACTGGGAACACTCACTCTTGAATAAAGAAACCAACATTCTGGGAGCTTGTTGAAATAGTGCTCGTACATTATGTCGACTAAACTTCCCACCGTCCATGTATATTATGCTAACCCTACGTGAGGTTATCATTCCTGTTATGACTACGGGATCAGATTATGGCATAAATGTATCCTATGAAATACTTCTCGATGGGGTACATTGTCGGGTCTCCATGACTTCGTTGCCTTTCTTTGTGCCTGAGTGCCATGATTGAATCATGTTGATACTTCCTATCTGTTCCTTGAGGGATTCTCGTTTCTTTTGGGTATTGTTATCTACCTTGGGTTGTGTGTTAGGGTGGTTGGGTTTGAGTGAACTGGCTAAATGCTTTGGTATACTCTATTTGAGTTCCCTAGTGTTGAACTTTGCTAGGTACGTTTTTGAGACTTGTTCTGAGTGTAGGATAGGTTGCGTGTTATGTATAGGGTAGGGGCTATGAGGGAATGTCAGGGTGCCTTTCTGTATATCGTACCCATGGTGGTTCCCAGGTAGTAGTTTGTTCTGATTGCTATATGTAAAGTTATGGGGATAATGAGAAGTGAGTTGGTATGCGTTTACCTGAGTCTTTTTCGATAAGTGCGTGTAGCGTAACCTGAGTTTCATGTTTGTCGGACCCTTTCCCTAGTATCCTCTAGCATCCTTTTCTACCCCATAAACTTCAAACAATTGTGATTTTTGAGCTTGTGTGGGTGACCAGAGAGTGTGATGTCTCTCGTAAAACCATGTGGGTTTCTTTAGGGGGAATGACGTGTGTAAGACTGCAAGGCTAGCTGTTGCATGCGTCTTCCTCGTGTGTTTCTTTGTGTTGTTTTTAGGTGATTGGTGAGTCTCTTTTTCGGGTATTTGTTGGTTTTTCTCCATGTGAGGTAGATTCTCCACTCGGGTAGCTTCGAGTTAGTTTTTGTGTGTCTCCGAAATTTGAGGGTGTTCACCAGTCATGTTTAACCAAGAAACTAGTGGTTTTAAGGATTTTTTTTGGATTTTTTAATGAGAAATGAGTGAAAATAGGTACAAATTTTCAAGAAATTTGTGGCTATTTTGTATCATGTCCCCACAGATGGCGCTATATTTACGCATGGTAAGTAAATTGGTTTAAATATAGGTTGAGAATGGTTTTGTTGTTTGGTTTCTCGTGTTGAACGGTAAAGACCCGATCAAATTGATATATATCAAGAAGCTCGGAAAACACTTAAACAAACCATACTACATTGTTGTGAGGCAGTATCTGCCCAAGTTTGGAAAACTTGTGAAGTCGCTGGTTCATGAGTTTTATTTTTGAAAGAAGAGAAAAGAAGTAGGAAGAAAATGAAATAAATTCGTGTTCCTAAATTTTTTTATAAGAAGAGAAAAGAAGAGGAGAGGAAATTTGACTAAACTTCTCTCAAAAACTTTCTTCCCAAAAGTGGGATGTTTTGGAGAGAAGTTATATTTGGAAGCTTTTAATAAATGTAATTACTTAAATAACCTAATATAAAACATAACTTTTGAATAGAATAAAGGGTATAATCGTAAAAATCGTCGGTTATCTCTTCTTTTCTCTTTTAACTTGGGAACATAACATAAAAAATTAAATTTCATTCATCTCCTCTTCTTTTCTGCCTATTTTTAACTCTTCTCTTATTTCTTTTCATCTCAAAAACTTGGGAACAGAGTGTATGTGTTCCTCTTAATTTATAAAGAGGCTTGTAGGGTTTAAAGATAAACCCTTTGGGGATGACCAATGGCTGCTAGAGGGCCAGGTGTTGATCATCCGAGAGCAGACAAGGAGGACATGTGTCGTGCGTCCCCACTATACAGTGTCAGATGGTACATCTTAACTGCTAGTGACAGTTGAGGAGCAGTAGTATTGTCTTACTTAGTCGGGCATGAGAGATTTTTACCACGCCAGACATGGCCTGAGATTTAAGTCGGACTTCCACCAAATGTTGATGGGCTTTGGTAATAGCCTTGATTTGAGCGTGTGATTAGTGGGCTTGGACCACTAATATTGATACGCTATCACTAAGATTGCGCGTGCCTTGCTCTTTCATTCTCATATGCCTAATCGTTTTTGGTATGATGCTTATGCCGCAACTTCTTTCCTTATTAATAATATATGTAGGATCTTGGTTTATATCAAACACATATTAGGTGGCGTTAGGTTAAGGGTTTAGAGAGAGAGAGTGGGAGAGAATGGGAACCCTAGAGAGACAAAGAAAAATGTATTATGAAAGCTCCAACCCTTTGCCTTGGAAGGCAAAGGTTATTTATAGGGTACAAGCTTAGACGCCTCTAAAAGGCTGTGGATCAGGAATACAGTGGGTAAAGACCCGTCCTTCCTCCACGGTGTTGCAAAGTAAACTAAATACTAACACTGAATTACTAAGACCACGAGCTTTCTAACGAGTATACATACTTGAGGTGGCCGACACTTTAAGTATTGGATTTACTAAATCCTAACAATCTCCCCCTAAGGGAGGTCACCTCAACTTACATTGAGTACAAACTGATATAACATTTCGTTGTTCTTGGTTTCTTTGATTAAGCACATTTGTTCTTTAGCTCGTAGCCTTTGATTCATCATGTTCTGCATGTTTTGTTAATTCAAGAGGAGGTCTTTAACTGATCCACGTGATGTTAGAGTATTTGAACCAACATTGAGATTATCAGCAACTGTAAATCTATGACTCTTCCATTGTGGTGTTGGTAGTATGTGATGTTGTGACATTTGGACCGACATGCTCACATTCTAGATCATGATATCTTCTTATCAGAGTAGCGGAAGCTTTAGTTATTCATGATATTTGCAGCAGCATAGCAGAAGCATGGAGTGAAAATATCAGAGTCATTGATGTACTAATCATGATTTCTTTTGAGATAAATGTGTTAAGTGAGCATGCGGCAATGGATTGACCGCAACATTCTGATCAGCTGCAAACGTAGGGCTCACCTGTATACAACAATTATCAATAAATCGAACGAAAGTGTCTTTGATCACTTTCGTTGAATTGAGGTACACGCCCACGGTTCCCGTTGATCGATTACAAATAATCGCATGTGATCGTGTATAATTCAAGAATTTTCCTTGACAGGTTTCGCAACGCTCTAATTTGTTCTCAAACCGAACGTCTCAAAGAAGACAACACGAGTGAGTGAACCAAATAATTGAGATTCACTGATTGATGAAAAGAGATTTGAAGAACAATCGTGTATTGCTCAATAGAAATCGTTTTTTTTTGCAATACAACGAAGGTTTTAATGAAAATCAATTATCAATCATAAATCACCTTTTGATTTGAAATATTCATACACGGTCGATGAGCTAAAGAAAAGTGTTTTTTAAGCACAACGACCGGTTTTTCGAAGGTATCCGTCAATCCAAAACCTGAACCAGGATTGATTCAAAAGATTGAATCGCCCCATTGTTTCTGTTCAGTTGTCACATGGTTGATCTATAGAATAGATCTTACATGCCACCTACCGAGAGCTTGTTTGATGTTGGCTCGAAGGCTTTCCATCTTCATTGTGAATATGTATGCATATCACTTCGGATGTTCCGGCAATACCACAAGGATCTGCGTAGGACTCAAGATATAATATCTCTTCCACATTGTGAAGCAGAGAGTCTTCATTGAAAGTGTCCTAAGGAGATTTATTGATGATCTCGTGGCTCTAGACTCAATTTGTGCATATTTGGATCATGTATCGGAGACTAGGAGAGGGTCTCCTTCTTCAATATCAACAATCTCTAAGAGAAGTCGATAGATAATGTAGGTTCCCGTGAGAATGAAACAAGCCCTTTAAGAGGAACTTGAGTGGTTTGGGAAGTTGTAGTGCATAGCGTCACCGGGTCCATGAAGTCTTGTCTTCAATACCGATGTTACCATCGGTAGCATATGAATTGTACCGGTTTACGCCCTATGGTTGAATAAATGGAGGCAATTTCTTTTCACCCTTTTCTCATTCAATTCTTTTCATTCTTCAACCCTTGATTGCTTACCGAGACTTCATAGCAAGAACCTTGTTGGGTTTATTCCAAGACTTGCTCTCTCGATCCGCACTCTTCCCATATCTCATTTTCTCCTTTTATCATCATACCTAAGGACTTCTACACTAACTAGTGGATTGTCCCTGGGTAGATCCCTCCAGTTCACGGCGGATCATGGGAACAAATACCTAACCTTATCATCCTTATATCACCATACATAAAGTAAAGTTGGTCGGTCTATTTGGTATTGTTCATCTACCATTGGAACCAATTGAAAACCATTTGAAAATCAATCCATATACTTATGATATATTATCAAAGCATTTTGTACCGAATTGTTTTGATATTTTTAGAACAAGAGCTCCCTCAACATGTACATCAAGTGTTTGAAATCGTTTTGCACATGGAGGCAAGAAATAGTTAACTTCTTTGAATTCCATTTTCTAAAGATATCAACATCACTTCCTAATCAAATCGGTAGATAAAGCATTTTGGGAAGGATGAGGTTTTCAAAGTTTTTCTCCCCAATATGTGCCTCGAGGTTTGAAAAGAGTTTTGCACATACTAGAGGAACCCGCATGAGATAAATGATCACGTTTCAAATCATTGTGGTTTAAGATAGATGCTCCCCTCAACATTTGCATGGAAAATTTGAAATCGTTTGGCACATGTGGGAAGGAGAGCTTGTACATCCTTATAAAACCATTTACAGAATTATCGGTTTAAATCCAATTTAAATCACAAATTCTCCCGATCACAATTATCAAATCCTTTGAGATTTGTGATCTCTTGTAATTAAATTGATTTTGAAAGCTTTAAGGAGAATTGTGACTTGATTATGAAAGCGTTTTAACCGATAAGGATCGGATTTAGAGACTTTAAACTCCATTGATTAAACATGCATGAATATCTTTTGAAAACAATTGAATGACAAATAACTTTTTAATTTAATTGAAATCATTCTTCCCTCAATCAATGACATAGGTTGTTGATTGAGATAGATATTTTGACAAATAAGTCCAGATGATTATCAAAAATAGAGTCCGAGTTATTTTTCAAAGCGATTAGTTTCAGCGAGATGAATGTTAATAGAATCGAGCATGGAATTTTGAAAACATGAAAAAGTATGGCTATGTTCTTTCTTTGAAAAGCGGGTTCTTGTCTGAAAATGACAATAAACCAACATTTTTCTCCATCTCGCTTTTTTTTTTTTTTTTTTTTTTTTTTTTAATTCGAACTTCATCTAGAGACCCGTGCCATTCTTTGAGTGACATCTCAAAGCCCGTAGATGTTATCGAACCGACAAGAAAAACATGATAAATAAACAATATTTTTTGACGATTTTCAAGATTTTCTTATTTTTATGGATTTTGAAAGGTTTTATATTTTTCTATTTTTGTTTTGTTGGTTTTATATTTTTGTAATTGGTTTTTGAAAAAAAAAATATACAACTAAAAGATAGAGTCGAACACCTTTACTCCTCGACGTCTTCACGAAGACGTTTGAGCGTTCTCGTTGAAGGCTCTTTAAGCCTAGTCGTGGAAGAATAAACTCAAGCGTTCTCGAAAGAGCTTTGGTGAAGATGCTGCACTAGTTGATATTCGGTCCTTACGAAGTATAGTTCAACCACACCGTTTTCAACTTTTCCACGATGAAATGATGTCTAATGTCGATGCTTTGCTCTAGAGTGTTGAACATTGTTGCAACAGAGAGCAATGGCACTTTTGTTATCACAATACATAGGAACTTTGTTGAATACAAAGCCATAGTCGAGATAATTGGGATCTCATCCATAAGATTTGAGCACAACAATATGACATGGCTATGTATTCAACCTCTGTGAGAGGATATGGAAGTGCTTATTTGTTTCTTTGAAGACCAACTTACGAGCTTGTCACCTAAAATTGAGCACCACGAAGTACTTGACAGTGTCTTGACATCCTGCATGGTCAACACACCGCATAGGTCATTAGAGACATCTGGGGTCCTTTGGATACCAAAGTCCCATGTTAATGGTTCCTTGGAGATCTTAGAAAGACTCGTTTAACCGCTTCAGGTGCTTTTGGTAGCTTAGCTCGTATCTAGCACACATGCATACATCGAACAAAATGTACGGTCTCATTGGTCGAGGTACATCAGGATCCAATCATACTACGATATTTCGTTTGATCTACTATTATCCCTTAGTGGTCCTCATCCGGTTTTATGCAGCTCGACCATAGGAGTGTCAGCAGGTCACTAGAGGTAAATCCAAATTTCTTTAAGATTTCATTAGCGTATTAGATTGATTTATAAAAATGCCTCGGGGACTTTGTGAAATTTGTAATCCCAGAAAAATGACATTTGTCCCATCATTGACATTTGAAATTTGGAGCCCATCTCCATAGAAAAACGATCACATTCATTAGGGTTCGATCGAGGCAAAAATAATATCATCAACGTAAATTTGACGTGAATTAAATGTTTGCACGACTTCGGTGAACAATGTTGGATCAACTACTCCTTTCTTTGAATCCGGTGGATAGAAGAAACATTGATAGCGTATCATACCATGCCACGGAGCTTGCTTCAAACCGTATCATACCATGCCCCGATATCGGCATCAAATCGCTTTTCTCCTTATCACTCACTCATCATATGTCTTTGGTCTGTCTAATCCAAAGATCATTGTACCATCTGCTGCAGTATCAATTATGTCTCTTGTGGTCTCAACCGGATAAGGTCCTTCATCAATTGACTTAAGGATGTTAATTCCATTCTCCTTTCCTAAGCAGTACAACCTGATTCTTTGTGACCAAGACTCATAGTCAGTTCTATCAAGCATGGGAGGATGAGTATCAGATCCTGCAACTTGCACATCATCAGCAACGGAGGACATGTTTAAATTCTATGGGATTTTACAAATCTTTGACTTATACGGGAAATTGATTCTTTCACGGTATTTTACAAAATCAAGATAAACCGCAACACTTATACACTTATGCGTAGACAACAAACTTTAAGCGTAACAACTTAGGCGTAAACACCGACTTATGCGTAGATGAAGGCTTATGCGTGAGCAAACAAACTTACGTAACTTACAAACTTACGGTAGACACAAGCTTACTGCGTGAAGACGAGAGTTTCTGCGTAGACTAAACTTCACGCATAGAGTTTTAGGGTAAAAGGCTTAAGTTTATCGTAAACCAAAGCTTAGGCGTAGGAACCTTATCGTAAACTTCCTTAGGCGTAAAGGCAGGCTTATGCGTGAAAAACTTATGCGTAAGAATTTCTACGTAAGTTTTATGCTTATGCGTAAAATTGGGTTTTACCCACTTTAAATCTTTACACTTCACGGTCAAGAGATATCCAAAGTCGAAGTGTTTTCGAGCTTATCGAGCAAGAAGAACACCGAGTAACCACGTAAATGAAGATCGTATGAAAAATACCTTCTGGCGTGGGATTAGGGTTTTGATATGCGTAGAAAGTACAAAATTTGCCAAACACGATTTTTGAACAAAACCGTTTAGAAAACTAGATTAAGATGATGAAACAATCTTAAAAACACCAAAACACCAAGACTTGAAGATCAAAACCACGATTCTCTCTTATCGTAGATTCATATTTACGTATCCAACACTCTTAAAACCAAGAAAAACTTGTAAAGTTTGAACCTTTTCAAGAAACTGAAATTTAAGCACTCAATAAACCTTAACCCACAAGAATCTTGGAATAAAAGTGTAAATTTTAAAGCTTTAACGATACTAAAGTGCGTGTCACGAGACTACTCATAAAACCCTTTTACTGCGTAAAACAAAACTAAACCTTAACCCAACAATCACTATCAAACCAAGAACATGAGACATGGATGATCAAACCATGGCTCTTGATACCATTGTAGGATCTTGGTTTATATCAAACACATATTAGGTGGCGTTAGGTTAAGGGTTTAGAGAGAGAGAGTGGGGAGAGAATGGGAACCCTAGAGACAAAGAAAATGTATTATGAGCTCCAACCCTTTGCCTTGGAAGGCGAAGGGTATTTATAAGTACAAGCTTAGGCGCCTCTAAAGGCATGGATCGAGAATCACAGGTGGGTAAGGACCGTCCTTCCTCCCACGGTGTTGCAAAGTAAACTAAATACTAACAACGAATTACTAAGACCACGAGCTTTCTACAGTATACATACTTTGGTGGCCGACACTTTAAGTACTGGATTTACTAAATCCTAACAATATACCTTTTTAACTTTGATATGGTGAAAACATTTTTAGAATAAAATATCATATTATGTGATTAGAAGGTGTAACTTTTTTGACGTATGAAATGTAATTAAGTTTATCACAGCGTCTATTTACTAATTGCGAATATAAGCCGTTACTAACAACTTTGACCTTTCGATCTCAATAATATTACTCGCTACCGACTCTATATCGCCGTAATAATATTACTAACTATGGACTATATTTTGCATTGTTTAAAGCTATTAACCTAATATTTTCGTCATCTGTAATGTTATTGTTATAAAAATCAAAATGTGAAAACTTAAAACTAATTTAGGAAACTAATTTGTTCTTTTATTTAAATGGAAGGCTGTAAACTAATTTAGGAAACTTTGGAAGGCTGTAAACTAATTTAGGAAACTTAAAACTAATGTATCCCATTTATTTGAATATTTAAATTAGGTATTAAATTTTGTTCTTTTATTTAAAATCATTAGATACAATAATCTACAGTTAAATTTTGATTTTTTTTACGTTGTATGAATAAATATTATACGAAACACATAACCAAAATATCACAATCACATTATGTGCCACGATAAAATCCCGTTGCTATGCACGTCGTCTAGTTTTTTAAAAGAGTTAATTGCATAAATCGTCCCTGAACTTTGGCCAAAATGCACATTTCGTCCCAACCATTTTGAAAGTGCATAAATCATTCCCGTGGGAAACCTTTGAGCAAATTTTCGTCCCTGGTTGGGACGAAAAGTGCAATTTGGCACTTTTAAACTTGCAATTTTCGTCCCAACCAGGGATGAAAATTTGCTCAAAGGTTTCCTATAAGGTCCTTCGAAATGGTTGGAACGAAACATGCAATTTGACCAAAGTTGATAGACTATTTATGCAATTTACTCTTTTTAAAATTCGTGCATCTTCTAAACAGTCATTTAGGGTCCGTTTGGTTGGGGGATTTTGGGAGTTTGGATTAAAGTCAAAGTGAAAAAATTTGTTTGTTATCAGGTAGTGAGTTTTGAATTTGTCAGTATAACCAAAAAATGAGGGATAAGCAAAACCCAACTACCCTATCCGGATTTGAGACATTTTCCATAAATGTGTGGGTCCTGTTTAATTATGAACCACTCATTATTTTATTTTTATTTTCCCAACTATATATATAACATTTTTTAATAATCTTGAACGTTCTCTTAGGCATTCACAAATTCATTTCTCTTTCAAGTTCCAATAGATCCACTTATAAAATAAATATTAATTTAATATAATAATTAATTTTCTCATTCCTCAATCATTTACCAAAAAATCATAATCCAAATCCAAATCCAAATCCTAACCCCACCCAAAACCAAACGGAACCTTGGGCCTGTTTGGTGAACTGTTATCATAATTGATTTGAAATTTTCGATTTTGTGAACTTATTTTGAGGCTTGTCGAACATTTAAGTTTATTATGATATAATAAACTTTAAAGCCGACAAGTCTCAAAATAAATCATAAAATCGAGCTTATAAAAATAATTCGTCATTTTTGATAAATAAACTTACAGAGGGCCTTAATTTCATTATTCGATGCACGCAATTTTCAGCCATTTATGAGTCTTTTCTCTTTTGTGTTCCCGCCAAAACATTTGATATAATAAAGAACTAGGGTTTGCACTTAAACCCACCCAAATCAGAAAACCAAATTAAACAATGAACCAAACAGAGGCAATGGAAGTTGATGAACAACAACATAACGAGGATGATGACCCTTTCCTTCAATTCGTTGATTATGCGATATCTGTATTATCCCCCCCAATTGAAAATGATGAAGAAGAAGAATCAGATAGACCCGGTTGGAGCTGGGTCATGGGTCGGGTCATCAAGACTTGTAAAGCTTATTCTAGTGGAGTCACTCCTGCTATTCTACTCTCTGAACTTTCTCAGGTTACTTATTTTTTTTGATTCTTTATATGAGTTGAGTTTTAATTGTATTAGAATATTTCAATTAATCGCGTCTTTGTCGTCGACAAAAACACGCCGGTTTGATAAAAGTATGGGATTGGTTGGTGGTTAAGAAAGTCTAGGTGTCCCCTCCTCCTTTGAGCTAGCTTTTCGGAGTGAGTTCTACGCCTAGCTTGTGGCTTGATATGACCTAATATGGGATAAGTTTGTATCATGAATCCTTTGTAAGCTTGAAGTTGCGAGCCCTTCCACCATGTTTTTAGCTGAAAATGTAGTCCATTGCTTTTTGCTTTAGGGGGCGTTACATGTATCCCCTATCGAAAAGGCACATAAGGTCACTCCTTGACGAAAAAAAAAAAAGTTATTTATTTTGACCAATAAAGGAGTGAAATCCAATTGTTTTTAGCTGTTTATTTTCTACGTTAATTTCGGTTTTGTTATAAATTACGCGGCATTTTCAGGAGTGAGAATACTGGATATCTCACATTTGCAAAATCTGTATTTTGTGTTACCTTTGTTGCCCTTGCAAGGCCGGAGGTCCTTTTCTACCTTTGGTAGAACCAGAAGCAGCCTCTCTACCTTAGGTAGGGGTATGGCTGTCTACGTCTTAACCTCCCTCATACACCGTGGAAGACGGTATTGGGACCCATAAAGACGGTATTGGGCGTTATTTTACTTTTTTTACTTTATTTTTTGGCAATTTACCAAAAATCAAATTGCTAGTATTGTTTAATATAAGGGGTGTTTGGTTGTCATGTGTGGTTTATGAGAGTTCAATGATAGGAATTTTAGTGTTTAGCTATTTGGAAGAAGGGAGGAAGGTTGTGGGTTACAAAGGAAAACAAGTGTCTCTGCATATTCGATTATTTAGGGCTAAATACCAGTTGCTGGCTTGCATCAACAAAGAGTATGATTGGGAAACTTTTGTTCTTTTAGTGATCAGGATATGCCAATGAATTAAGATCATTGGAACTTTGGAAGTGATAATACAACTTTAAGCAGGAGATAGCATTCACACATCCAATCACTGTATTTTAACAACTTGTCACATGGGTCGAAAGTGGGAACTATGAGCTCTTTATAAGTTCAAACATTGCGGGATACTAATAATTTTACCATGGTTTTAAGTTGACATGCGGTGGTTATAAGGCTGGCTACTACTTAGGAGTTAGGACTATAGGATATTAAATTGGTGTTTCGACTTAACTATTTTATTCTCAGTATGGGTATATTCAAAATACTGAGGACATTATAAACATTCATTCTGAATACATTAGTCAAGCATTTTTTTCATCAGTTTTCTACTATAGAAAATGATTTTTATTGTCTCAAGGTCAAGGTGGAGTTTATCATTGGCTGGGAATAAGACTGATGATTCTAATTTCTTCCTGTTTTCATCTGTTGGTTACTAATTCACACTTGCGTCTTTAGGCATGGGCTGAGAATCAAAGAAGTGGGTCTTCGAAGAAGAAAAGGCCAGAATGTATTGATCAGCTGCTAAAGAAGCATAAGAGAGTGAAACTTCCCAACACAATTACGATTCATTCAATATATGAGAAGAATTTCTTGTCATTGACTAGTGTTCTTGAGGTTGTCATAGTTGATGCTTTTCTTCTTCCAGGTATGCCTACCAAAGACCTAAGGTTATTGTGTATTATTGTGTATATAGTACAAGGGAGAATCACATATCAGCAAACAATCTAGATTTGAGAATTTTTTTGGTTTGGCCACTCTATCATTAGATTAATTACTATTTTGTCATTCCACCTCTTGTTTTGATAATTTGTCGCACCTGGAATTTCTTCATATAAAAAGGATAGTGAGTTGACAAGTTTCTCTTATAAAGTTAATGGTGTTAACATGACCATTTTTGCCGGTAAGTCATTATATTCACCAGAATGTGATGACTTAGAAGAAGCGAGCCATACATTGTGTAGAGTGACTGCATAGATAATATTATTATATTAATAGCAGAGTGGCGAAATAATTAGTTTCTCTGGTGCATGCTCAGTCAAGAGTTCGACCAGTTCTAAAATGCAAGTTTAGGTTGTTAAAGATAATAGTAAATTTGTGATACATTGATGCATGGATGTTCAGTTTTTGGAATCGAAGTAATCATGGACAACTAAATATATTTTTCACTTCTTCGCTGTTGTCTTTGTATTTTTGTAATATGAATTCATGTATGTTTTAGGGACCAATTTTTACATGCTTACCCTGGGAGATTTTTGGAGCTCCAATACCATTGATCTTTATCTTCATCGCAGGTAATGATAATCTTGATTGGCAATTTGCTTCATAACATGTTTTTGTTGATTTAAAGTACTCCCTTGGTTCCATAAGTGACAACAATATTCATTTTGGGACATCCAACGGAAATCTCAACAACTCCAAAATTCATAAATTTGAAAGTTATATATAGAAATTGCAAGATGAGTGAGTTTGCTTTCTTATGCTTTTGCATTTATGCTTTTTGCGTTTATGCTTTTGATCTTATTTGCTTTTCTCGTGTCCTCTGCCTCTTTTGCGTTTTATTTCTAGTATCTTGCGAGGTTTGCTTTTGTGTTGGTTTTCTGCCTATCTGCTCTGTATGCTTGGTTGCTTGTTTTTTTTCCTTTCTTGTTCCGGGTTTCTTGCGGCGTTTTGCTTATTTTTGCTCTTTAGTTGTTTTTTTTTGCCTTTTGTCTTTTGCATGCTTTTTCTTGTTATTGCGCTCTTTCACCACTCACTTGCTTACTTGCCTTTCTTGAGCACTACCACCGCACACACTTGCCGGAGGTCTTTCTAAGCAGTCTCTTTACTCTCAGGTTTATCCTGAGGTAGGGGTAGGATCTGTCTACATTCTACCTCCCCCATACCCCGCCCCGGCGGGATTGGGTATGTTGTTGTTGTTTAAGATGAGTGAGTTTGTAACAGCTCAAAACTAGTCATTTCTAAATACAGGCTGAAGTCAGGCTGGGTTGACCGTTAGCACTTTCTTGTCTTATTTTAAGATCATCACCAGTGTGAATTTGGTGTTTTGTTTTGAAAATGTTTCACCTACGGATGCACAACATTTTGTGCAACCTTATTCACCTTAACATTATATACCAAATCTGGTTAACACTATTCGTCACAGTTTGAAAAGTTTCATCATAACCTTTTTGTTTAATCTCTTTATAATTTATTCCTTTCTGTTATAAACAAAATTTACTGTCTGGATATATAATTATTGATGTAGAAGCAGTTGGTATTAACATTGCTGTATACATTGTAGTTGAACCAAATTTGGTTTAAGCCTTTGAAATATGCTTTTCTGAAACCATTTTGGTGGATACACTGGAGATGCCCTTACATTACTTATCTAAATGATTTAGGAGGTTGTATGAATTAGAAAGAGACTTTTTGGGTGACTTTTAACCTGTTTGACGCTTTCCCCCTTTAGCTAAACCTTTTGACTTGACTCGTAGCCCTTCTAGGCTTCTAGCTAGTTTTCTTTTTCTGATCCTTTGACATGTTTAGTAAATAGCTATCCAAATCCATTAAACTTGTATAAGAAGTAGGTTTGTTCTGGTACCTATGCTTTTGTGATTCTCTTACACTACTACTAGCTAATATTTAGTAGCATGCGAACAGGTTTTATGATTTGGCTGACCTTACAAATGGGATTCTGAGGAAAGGACGAGAGGTTTTCTTACAGGATGTTATCTTCGAACCTCTGGTGGATCTGGTGCCTCGACTTCTTCCAACAGAATATCTACTGATAATACTTGACGAGGTAATGCTTGAGGTCCCATTTGTATTGAACATATAATATTCTGTGCTTTATGTGTCCCATTATTGTGGGGCCATTCAATTGAGAGGTCTAATTTAAAGTAGTAAAAGATTCAATTTGCGCAAGCTATTGTAAGCATTTTGGCATTTTTATTTGATCTTATCTGGTGTGAGGAGAACTAAAAAAAATGCATTTAACACAAAATTGAAACACAGTTATAGCTATCATTATACATTTTGTGATTTCACAACTTTATGATGCCCTCTTTTTATTTTTATGTCCATTAAATTATAGTTTCCTGAATGGTAGAATTGTAGAAATCCTGGAAGGAAAAATGAACTCTGAAAAATATTTCAAAATTGGGTATAACAGTTTTTGTTCACAAAGCGAGATGCTCATGAAGCTACCTTTGATCATATAGGTTTGGATGATTCAAACAATATATTTTACCCCTGTAATCTAACTCACTAAAGTTTTGCCCAATAGTGTACCAAAAGGAAGGTTAGCGGGCCTAAATAAAGCTTCTTTTGTCTCAGATGAATATGCAAGTGTGACTCGGATGCATATTTATAAGAAAGGTTTATGCAAATAATCCTTATTGAGACAAAATGGTAAAGCTATTGTAGACCACTATAAATCTCAAATATATGTTGCAAGGAAAATTGGCAAATTTGTATTTCAGTAAATTGCATTTTTTGTCCCTGTTATGTATCCCGTCCCAATGTTGTATTGTACTTTGGGTCCTAATATGTACACGCTGGCTCCCATAGGCCATAACTGAAAACTTCTGAATTCATCTGCTAAGTACCATCATGTGTATGACATGGGTGACAGAATTTTTTTATTTAATCATTTAAACCCTTCATCTTACGACTATGGTGATTAACCACAGGATGAAGACGATGATGCAATGCTACTTGGAGCACAATTTTTTTCCGATTCCTTGTCTTCCATCTCTATTGATGCAGTCAACCAAGGAGTGACGTATTCTTTATATGCCCGGTAACTCAACCACTCCTTCCCTCACTAAATTGACCCACATAGACTTCTCTTTGCAAGTTCCATTTGAAGAACATTTCCAGTTTAGTAAGTTGAAGACTAGAAATTATATGAACACCCTATTACTTCATTCTTAAATTCATGATCAAAGTCATGTCTTATGGTTAAGACCTGTGCAGGATTGAATCTATTGGATCGTTAGAAATTCAGGGGAAGTTCGGTAGTCTGCAGAGGAAACAAATTGATCTTGTAGACAATGATAATTTCAGGGTAAAATTTCTCTTGTGGGGTGATCAGGTCGTTCTTGCCAATCTTTTCAGGTAAAGGAACATCTTTGACCCTTCGTATTCCCTCGTACAACAAGTATCATGTAAACAACTAAAATCCATTATATAGGTCTTCAGAAAGTCTTCATATATTCTTAAGGCACCATCATATAGAACTTTACAAAAGAAAAGTCGCACATAAATATAATAATTCGGTTGAATTTTCCAAACCCTACCATGTTGCTATTTGTTGCAAAACTACCCATTATTTTTCTTTTTTTGCAATTTGCAAAAAGATGAAAACAATACTATACTTTGTAAGAATGAGTAATTGTGAACAAAAAGTGCAAAATATTATTTTGATTTGCCTTCACATGTCAATAATAATCCAAAAATTGTTCATTCGCGCAAGTTTTCTGCAATGTTTTCAAAAATTAAGTCTGATTTGCAGTGAAAAGCCAGATATGATAGTTGTGCAGTCAATCAATATCAAACAAAAAATTTGCCGCAAGGATGATACAAAAAGAATAGCAGCAGCCTAAACAAATTGAGTGGTTGAATGTGAACCAAAAGAATTCCAAAGAAAAATAATCCAAATAAGTCAACTTATTTAGTATGAACAATTACATATATTCATATATAAAAGTAAAACAAAAATTGTGTCTGTTTAAGAATACTTTTCTTGCGAGTATACTCAATCAGGCTATTTCTTGCAGTGTAGGAAGTTGGCTAGCCCTGGATCGACCATATGTTTCAAGTTCTGTTGACAGTACTCTGAATTCATCTGAAGAGATATGTCTTGAATACGGGAGTGTCACTCAGCTTTATATGGTGCCTTTTGTTCGACATGAGGAACAGGTAGAGAATCTTAGTTTTCCACCATAGCACAAACATTTATATGTAATCTCATTAATACTAAGCTCAACAGGTACCTGTAGCATCAACTCAAAATCATTATCAAGGGTCAAAACTGTTGAGTGCAGTCGACCCAAGTCAAGGACCTAAAGTTTCTCAAGTGACATTGCCGTGTGATTCACGGGGAGCCATTGACTTCAGTAACTACCCATTTAGAGTAAGTCTGATGCTATACGTTTTTAGTATGTAATCAGTTGTATATCTCGTCACAGTATGTAAAAAAAACAGTGCTATCACATTATCTGTATATTGGGAAATTGCATCAAAGAGCAATGTGTTTTCACTTCATTTCTTATTTATCAACCAGACAATAAAAGTTCGTTACTGAAAATTTAAAACCACATAGCTTTTTATGAAAACTGATTATGTTCCAAACTTTTGACTGGGAAAGTTGTAGATTAGTGGTGTTAGTTATTACAACAGTCTGGAAGTTGGATGATTTCTTTCAACAGTTTGAAATTCGGATGGGTTTAGTAACGGTTCATTTAAGTATATCGACCAAATCAGAAATGAAGTGAATGCAGTTGCTAATAATTTCAACTTGCCCGCTATAATTGCTAACAGGAAATTGGAATTGTTAAGTTCTAAAATACAAAAATTGTAATGATTTGGTATCATTGTGATATTGATTTACTTGTATTTCAAACTTTTACAGCTGTTTGTGGCTGATCTTCGAGACAAGATGACTTGCATAAGCATCTACGGTGTGGTTACAGATATTAAGAAAACTAATAATCAAGAATTCACCTTTTCATTGAGGATTGAAGACATGACCGGTGGTATTTGGGCCAAGTTACATTTTTCCAAATCGTGGTATATTTACTTATGGTTTTAGCTTTATGTCATTAAAACTATAATGAACTGTTAGTCTAAGAAACTTATTTGCTTGATGCCTTATTTCAGGTCGTTGGGGAAAATAAGCATTGGTCACACAATATACATTGCTGGGTTGACATGCTCTATGGCAAAACACAAGAGGTGAGGACTTACATAAAGCCATAATTATTACTGTACTAAATTATTCATAAACATCTTAAAAGTAAAACCAAGAACTGATGATGTCTGTGAAATCTGAGCCTCTTTTTGTTTATCAAAAAGCTGTAGTACATGTTTTTACTTTTTATCACAATGTGATCTTACTCCACATTTTCAATACATTTTGATCTCTATACCAAGTGTTTTCTTAACTTTTTGTTTACTCATCTCACTTTATAATGGAAAAATTGACATTTTTTGTAAATACTTGATTCCTTGCTTCAATGAGTGTAGACTTAATATCGACTATACAAGTGCAAATTACCTACATCACTTATCTTTTGTCTGGAAAATGAAAATAATGATTAGAAGACAAGGTATAGGGACCAAATAAGCAACTTATATTGTATAGTAGTAGCCTTAACTAATCTGACTCTGTATTGTTTGGATCTCTAAGATCACAAGTGTACTTATCCTTTTGGAATCAGGAGTAAATTCTATATTTATATCCCTTTACATCAGTGGAAACTAAAAGATATGTAATGCATTGGAAATCAGCATTGAAGTTTCATGGCGTGAAAAGGAACGCGGATCTTTCTTTGTTAACCTGAGCTGCTTACCTTCTTTGCTAAATTCTTCATGCCTTCACAAGTCATCTACCCTTTCAGATCTATCGGAAAAATGCAGCAACACGCATGTACATTCTCTTTCATATTGCTTGTTATTATATAATCTATAGTTTTTGTCTTATAATAAAGCCATGTCTATGATCTCATTAATTCCAAAGAATTGTCTCTGTCAATAGAAATGTTCGACTTATACGTCATGATTGTTTAGAATGGAGGAATGTGAGCTAATATCTTTTTTATTTGTTATAAAGTGGTCCATAATGACCCAAATAAATATCCTAAATACATTGTCACGGAGAGAGTAAATATATTATTATAGCGTTCCTAGAGAGAAACAGTTGCTATTGATATAGAAAACCAGAACTGGAAATTGCTACAATATTTGAAGGATGGATGACATAAAGAAATTATTGTATCTGTGTACCTGGAACATGCTAGGTTTAAAATCAATACGTTAAAGGGGTGTTTAGATTTGCGTTTTACAAGTCATTGTTTGATCACTTTAGATGTGGGTTAAACCAATATACTTCTTATTTATCGTGCTATTTAAGACTTGGATAATCTGTCTCATGTCCGCTACATCACAATTTACAAGGGAATACTAATTACTTATTTACCCTTTTAAATCTTATTCAAATTTTTTTCTTATGTCTTTCACAAAGTGTCTAACTTTTCTTCCCAAAAACACTTGTCACTTTTGGTCATTTCATCCATTAATTTCTTAAAGATCCAGCATTTCACAGATTATTCGGGTGTTTCTTGCTGCAGAAGCACATGCAAATATAATTTATTTTACAATAAATTCGTAATATCAGTCACTTTCAAAACGCAAATCGAACCATCCTTGAAATGTATCTCCTGATAGCACGTGTGGTGATATGTGGTTCACTTTCAGAAGTTTATGTTAGCATCCTCCCCCCTAATCTAATTGTTGTGTAGCTCAATAATTTGAACTTTCTTTAATGTAAACATGGCTTGGTCTCAGAAAGACGTTGATATTATACCTTGGAGAGTTAATTGAGTCTTTTAAGTGCTTAAAAATTGTTTATAAAACCATTAGTGTCAAAGCATCAGGAGATACGTCTGGAAACAATCTTTGGAGTTTAGTGAATAACGTGTGCTTGCACTTTTCAGGTGTGTCGAATCTGGCTAGACCAGATCGAACATTGTCATGTAAATTTGAGATATTGTCACGCATTGTGTGGACATATTGCTACAAAGAATGTTGGGTTTTTGTGCAACTTCTGTGCTTGTCGATGTGACGATGACATTGTTCGTAGTTTCTATATAAAAGTCACGATCGCAGACCAAACTGGAAAAGTTGTAGCATGGTGCACAGGTCATATGGCTACCGAGCTGCTGCAAATATCTCCTGATGAATTCTATGACTTGCCTGAGGTATCCTCTTAATAAATTTTATTTACCAATTCATAACCATCGCGAACTTATGGACACAATAGTTGTATGATGTCATCATTTTTACATTACCCAACAAATCAGTTAGTTTTTGCAAGTGACATGATGAACCCTTTGCACAAAAATACATGAGTACCTGTAGTTTGAATATGTATAACCTGTGTCGGTGCTCGAGCCTCTACAAGCTCGTGTGCAAATTTTGGATAATATGTTTGGTACTGTCATCAAGCTGAGGTGATTGATAGATGTATCAAATTACAGTTAAATGAGAATATGACATTTTACCACATAAAACGCACACATTCAAGATGTGAGAGTTGTATAACGTGAATACGTGATGGATGATTATTAGAGTTCAGGTAACGGGCTTCGGGCTGAATGAGAAATTTATTTAGCACAATTTTTTTAGGTAACCATTATTTCCAGGCCTTTTGGCCTAACTAATCCACATGGTAGTTCGGGTTTGTTTAAGTTGCAAGTTGCAACCATTTTTGCCCATTTTCAAAACTTTAAATAGTTAAGGCTCTATATATGATTACAAAACAATATTATTGCAATACGAACTTGATTTTGAAGGTTAGTAACTATAAACTAGACATTGGGTGACTTTCAACTCATTTGACCTGTTCTCCTTTTGGATAACTTTTAGTATATGACAGTTCGAGATAAAGCACAACCTAGTTGACCAATTTAGTAGTAGATGAGCGGAAATGTGTTTCTTCTAATTGCCATTGTTTTTTAAACTACAGGAAGAGCAAATAATGTATCCGTCATCTCTTGAGCAAGAGCGGTTCATCGTTGCACTGGTTAATAGCAAACGTGATGGTTTTGGAACCATAGAAGGAATATTGCTGGAGGATGATATATCAAACTGGGAAATCACTCAGGCATTGAAGTCTGACTAAAATATGATTTATTTTTTGGTTAACCCATTTTTGTAACTTGTATCTTTTTCATCATGTAACAACCACACGATTGATATGAAAAATGAACATGAATTGTAGAATTTTTCTTTGTATCTTATATTTCTTTAGAACACAAGAAAGCAAGTCATGCAAAATATGTATATACACACAAACTATGAGGTTCCTGTTGATGCATAATCTAGCGCGGACCGGATTCAACGACTCTCCTTGGGTCGTTAGTCGTCTTCTCGAGTCACAAGTAGACCTGTCAACAAGAGAACCGTTAGGAGTGGACCCGGGCCGTGGCCGGGTCACCTCCGACAGTCAAGTTAGTATCGATGTCGCTATCAAAGTTGTTAGGGTTAGAGATAACCCATCGTGTATTTATAGGGGATGGATTAGGGTTTAGGCGTGAAGTGGTAGCGTCTGCCGCCCGACCTATTCCCTACCGATCCGGACCATACGTCCACAGTTCCTTTGTGTTGTTAGCCTCCAAGGCTTTAATTATCATCTTGTAGCTAATTATGTCTACTCTTATAATCGTTGTGCGTATGACAATGATAACCTCCTACAATTATTGGCGTGATCTATCTTCAGTACAAATGAATCATGCGAAACTGCTACCTGGAGCAAGGAATAGCTGCTTAGTGCTAATGTATTCTCTGTATGAAAACCCAATGGAAATATTAAATTCAGCTATATAATACATTCTCACCTTAATCACTACTTTATTTTTTATTAATCGAAAACCATTATCTTTGAGAAGAGAATTACGCAAAACATGAGACCTACAACCTCATGACACAAAACGTAAAAGTAAGACATATCAATAGATTTACAAATAATTATTACAAAGTTAGATGATAGTGAAAAAGCTTTCTTTAGGGTGCGTTTAGTTGGAGAACAAATTCTTATATTTTCTATCTCTAGTTTTGTAAAAATTTGGAAGGAGAATTAATTTCCACAAAACACTTGAAAATATAGAAAGCGCGTTTAATTGATGTTTATTTTTGTTTTGAAGAAAGGGAGAGGGTTGAGGTTCTGAAAGGAAAGCAACTAAAATTTGTTTTGTAATTTTCGTTGTTAAGTTAGAAATAAGGATTTGTGTTTTGCAAAACATTTTATTGGAAAACGTTGATTTGAACGCGATATCTGTTTTTCAAAATGTTTTGTGGAAAACAAGGGTGTTTTCCGTCAACTAAACGCAACCCTAGAATTTTCATTTGTGTGGTATTCGTTAACTACACCAAACGAATACTCTACCAGTAGTCTTGCGTATGGACAAATCTAAATAGAAGAATCGTGGTTGCTAGTGAGAAGCGTTTATGTGGATTCCAAAAAGAACCAACAAATCTACAAGAAAACATGATGGTGTGGATCAGTAAGGTGGTTCATTTGTTTAGTTAACGCGATAAAAAAATATTGGTTCTGAGACTATTATTAGTAATTCGGCCACTATATTTGTGTTTTAATTAAAAATAAAATGGATTATTTAGTTAGATAAGCCTAACAGGTAATGACAACATACGATTTGATGTCGTAACACTTTGTATTTAAAACTTGTAATAAAATTATTGCAACAGTTTAGTTTTTAGTTTTATTTGAACGAACTAATTCTATAGTTAGATTAGTTAGTAAAACAAGATAAGAAAAATAGAAAATACATTAACAAGTGAAATAGAAAAAGAGTACAAAATATAATTTTACTCTATAGCCTATTAACTAAACCCACGTGGCACTCTCCAAACCACATATGAGTTCACTTGAAACAACATCTAATAAAACAACAAAAACTACATCTTCTTCATTAAACATTCCTGCAACATTTTCCGACTAATCATTCAACTAGGAAGTTTAATTTATTTCTTTAGTTTGCTTTCTTTTTCTTTTCAATTAGATCCAAGGTGGTTCCTGATTAGTTTCCAAGGTAGGTCCTGAAATTATCCACCATATCGCTTCTAAATAAACTTGGTGGCCAAGGTGGTTCCCGGGCACCACCTAATGATGCCTAGATCCGCCTCTGGTGTGGATGCACATATGTTCTTGCTCAGCATGGTTGTAGCAATGGTATAGTCTCAATTTGTTTTAGTTTCATGCTAGGCATTCGTGTCATCAAAAAAAGATTTTGACGACAACCAACTTTGATCACAAACCTGAATATAATTAAACATATTGAAGGAATGACATGCTGACCAATGTTATTGGGTTTACATACACACAAAGGTGTTGTGGCCATTGAGTATATGAAGAGACAAATTGTACAATACATGTTGATGAGCATAGCGGTAAAGTGAAGAAGATACAACTTTTATATTTACTAAATTAAAATTTTAAATCTAATGTTAGCGTTAGTTTTAGGTTAGGTTAAGTGAGAAGTCTTGTTATGTGTCATACTGTCATTTGGCATAAGTTGATGACTTAATGCAGGCCTTTGCCTACAAACAAAACTAAATGCCCTTTTTAATTCTCAAAATAGTTTAACAAAAACACAGGTCTTTTTGTCCCAAGTAACTTATAGATAGAAATTAAAATGTATATAGATGGATTAGAAACTTGTTACTAGGCAAACAAAAAAGCAGGAAAAGATTAACACAAAAGATAGGGGTAAATCTTGACCTCCGAAAGCTACCACATCTATTATACCAGCAACTCCAAAAAGGAGTTGAGATTCAGAAGATCAAATAATAAGGGAAAAGTATTAGTCAATCATTTGACTCCATCATTACCTCTCAATTAGTAACACAAGGTCTTTAATGTTGTCACTAAAACCCATGTACATCAAATGGATCAAGAACGTTGGTTGACAAAGCTTCATGGATTAGCAAAACCGATTTTTGAATTCGAGTCGACTAGTACCTTAACTAATGATTAATCTTATTATACAACTCTTTATGGCATACGAGGTTCGTACATTGAGCATTTTGATTATTAGATTTTCCACTTTTCACCATATTTTGGTACTTCAACATTCCAACAATTTTACCTGTCACAATGCCCATCAGAAAGTTTAGTGCCAACCAAACAAGCAAGGAGCGTTGATAGCTCACGACATGGAGACAAATGACAATTTTTTTGTGACAGAAATGCTTTAAATCTGTGCAAGTAAGTAGACGGTTCTTGGGAAATTCAAGAATGGCCAATGCGGAGTATAAAAGTACGTGTTATCGGTTCTACGATTTTTGGCATCCAAGCCCTCCTCCCTGCGACGACTTTTCCCAAAACAATTCCCACTCCCCTTAATGGAAGTGATCATTCCCATTGCGACCGTAGACAAGTATGTTTTATCACATTTTTATCATAAGTATACATTATTTTTGTTTAAAATTAAATATTTTAGTAATTTCTTTTATTAAAGTTACTTATTTTTTGTAAGTTTTTGTTAAAAAAACAATAAACAACAAACTTTTGAGCTCGATGAGTTTGTTAAGCAACTCAAAGTACATCACAACACAAAAACACGTCGGTTGGCAAGCTTTACAATCACCACAAACAAACACGTTTTTGGGCCAATTGGCACCCCGCAGAAAGATGTCATGATAAAGAGTGGTTCCCATAAAATTTTGGGTTGTCGTTATGTAACCCACACGTATAATTTTAGCCCAAATGGGTTTGCTGGCTTATTCGGCTATATGCACAAAGATGAGATTGTTTCAATTGGAGCTATGAAAAAACAAAGATTACATGCCCGGGGTGTAGGGTAGACAAACACGTTTGATTACAATTCTTTGTAATGATTTGAGGCAACCATGTTAAATTTAGCTATAGTTAATTGTTGTAGTTTAACTTATATGAAGATCTAGTTAATGTAATATATGGATGTGACGGTAATTAAGACATGTTAAATGTAAATACTTAACCACCGTCACATCCTAATGTATTAGATTAACCAAATTTTAATATAAGTTAAACAACAACAATTAACTATGCTAAAGTTAAGAGTAAATTACATGGTTGGTCCCTGTGGTTTGTCCAAAATAACAACTTTCGTCCCTCGAAGTTTAAAGTTGCATTGGTAGTCCCTAAGTATGTAAACAAATAACACACCTGGTCCAAACGTTAACCTGCCATTAGTATTATCAAAAATCAGATCACGTGGCAAAGATGGAGGGGTATTTTTGTCTTTTCATGTTCTACCTATAAAAGTTAAATCATTTCTAGGGATTTAAGAACCCTAATCAGACTTTCTCTCTTGTTCCTCTCTCTCAAGAGATCCGGCCTTCCCAGCCACCGGCGCCACCCTCTGTCGCCGCTTCATCTGGCCATCACCACCGTGTCATGCCACCACCATCTCGTCTCTCTTGTTCTATCTTATCCGTGGGTATGTAAGAATACCTCGCCGGAGACCCAATTAGTGGTTGTTTTGGTTTAACCGTGGACACCACCTTGGGTTCAGACTCAGTCAACCCCGAAAACCACTACTACCCCATCTCAAGATTCCATTTTTAACCTAAAACTATTACTAACACAACCTTTCTTACCCCGAATACTCTTCTATCAGATTTGACCCGACCCATAATTGACACGGGTTTTGTTGAGTGTGTTATTTTTTTATTAAATGCGGTGTGTTGAGTTTTTCGGGTTGTGATTCTTGTTTGGTGTATGTAGATCCGCTATGAATCGGGTGTGTGTTGATGATAAAGGTGAGTAGATCGAGTGTGTGTGATGAAGATGATTAGGTTTTTTTTCGTGGATATGTAGATCCGGATATATTTTTGTGGATGTGGATTTGAGTTTATCATCTTTTTGATGATTTTTGAGTGACGGATTTTGATTGGTTTTTTTTTTGTTTGACCGAATTTTGAAGATGAAGTTGTGATCAATTTTTTTTCTCATGATGAGAGTGATAGATCTGTTTTTTTTGTGATCGTGTTAGTGTGTGTTGTGGATAATGATGATACGGTTTGAGTGATCAAAGACAAAAATACCCCTCCATCTTTGCCACGTGGTTTGAGTTTTTGATAATAATAATTGCAGGTGAATGTTTGGACCGTGTGTGTTATTTGTTTACATACTTAGGGACTACCAATGCAACTTTAAACTTCGAGGGACGAAGGTTGTTATTTTGGACAAACCACAGGGACCAACCATGTAATTTACTCTAAAGTTAACATAGTTGCCTCAAATCATTAAAAAGAATTGTAATCCAACATGTTTGTCTGTCGAACAACCCAGACATGTACTTTTCATTTTGTTCAAAAGCTCCAACTGAAACAATCTCACCTTCGTGTATATAGCCGAATAAGCCAGCAATCCTAGTCGGGCTAAAATCATACGTGCGAGTTACATATCAACCCCCACCCAAAATTTTATAGGAACGACTCTTTTATCATCATGACTTCCTTCTGAAGGGTGACAATTGGCCAAAGACATGTTTGTTTGTGGTGATGATAAAGTTTGCCAACCGACGTGTCTTTGTGTAGTGATATACTTTGAGTTGCTTAACAAACTTACCATGCTCAAAAGTATGTTGATTATTGTTTTTTTTAACAAAAGTTTACAAAAAACAAATAACTTTAATAAAAGAAATTACTATAATATTTATTTTTTAACAAAAAAATGTATACATATGATAAAAATGTGGTAAAACATACTTGTCTACGGTCGCGATGGGAAGGATCACTTATATAAAGGAAGTGAGAATAGTTTTGGGAAAAGTCGCAGCACGAATGAGGGATTGAATGCCAAAAATCGTAAAACCGCTAACATGGAATTTATACTCCGCATTGACCATTATTGGATTTCCCAAGAGATTACACCAATTTTGGGATTTAACATCGTCTTGTCACCAACTTGCTGAACCCCATCTACCATTCCTATAACATTGATAAACACAAATATAAATTAACCGCATAAACAAAGTACCAAGTAATGCATATATAAGTTCAATATCTTATTAAACACTGCTAGAATTGGTTAGTATCAAATCACAAAGATAATATAAAGAGTAAATTACACCGTTCGTCTCTGTGGTTTGCTCCAAATCACTACCGTAGTTTTTTTTTTTTTTTTTTTTTTTTTGCTTTTTGCTCCTGGTTTACATAATGCACGCTGTCGGTCCTTATCGCTAATCGCCGTTATCTTTTCGTTATCTCAATGGCACCGTTAGTCCTAACCAAGCGATCACTTGCGGCGTTAGTCCTTTATACTAACGACGTTAATAACTCAAAATTTTATTAAAAAATATTTTCTCGCGGTTTTATCGTTTCCGCCCGTTTTCTTACGTTTTCATGCGTTTCGTCCGATTTTATCGTTTTCGTCTACATTTTCTACGTTTTTATGCGGTTTGTTGGGTTTTAGGTTCCTTGCATCAAGAATTACTCTAAGTCTTGGAACCACGGACAGGTTTGATATAACCACGGACAGAAGTGTAAAACCACGGATGAAGTCAACCGCGGCTAGTAGTATTGTGTAACCACGGATAATATATTGTAACCACTGCTAGTCTTGTATAGTCGGTTGGTTTATTGTATTAGATAAATATGGAAAAGATATTTATCTTGTAGGTTACGTATTGTATATTGTATAGGACTCCTTAGCCTATAAAAGGAGGTCCTAGGTTAGGTTAGATATACGTATGTTTTATATCTAAGGTTGATACACTTCAAGGTTGCAAAACCCTAATACTGTAAGAGTATTCGTATTAATAAATAATATTGAGGTGTTGAATGTTTCTTCGTCTTCTTCTTAAGATTAAGTATTAAATTTCGCATAATACTTGATAAGCTTTTGTTACAAGTCGGTTTCTATATTAGATCGTTTGCTCAACGGGATCAACAAGTGGTATCGAGCTTGTGATCTAGAAACGTAACCAAGAAGAAGTCTCGTTAATCTTTATTCAAGTAAGTTAAGATGTCGTGAAACTCACATGGTGATCGCTTCAAAAGTGCCCATGCTCAAACATGGTGAGTACCAAATCGGAGGATGCGAATGAGGCAATACATTCGTATGATTGATTATGCTCTCTAGGATGTTGTTGAAAAGGAGACACTCTTCCTAAGAAGGGTGAGGATGGACCGGAGATTGCTATTGTTAGTGAACCCGATAAAGCTAAGAGGAAAATGGAGATCAAAGCTCACAATATTCTCTCCATGGGAATACCTAATGAGTTTGCATTGGACTTTGATCAATATGAGTCTCGCTAAAGAATTATTGGATGCTCTTGAATTAAGGTTTCTTTGGTAATGAAGCTACTAAGAAGTCAAGGATGAATATGCTCAAGCATCGCTTGAAACCTTCAACGCTCTTAGTGGAGAAAAGATTGATGGTACATACAATAGACTTCAAAACTTATCACCAATCAAGTCGGTGGGTTACAAGTTCCTTCAAGAAGATATTAATTTGAAGTTCATTAGGAGTTTATCATCCGAATGGGCTATTCATACAATTGTGTGGAGAAATAAATAGGACTTTGCTACGATGACTCTTGACAATCTCTTCAATAACTTGAAGGTTTATGAGTCCGAGAATAACTTTTCTCACTCATCTTCGCTAATCAAAACATTGCTTTTGTATCCACTAATCACAAAAGCCCACAAGATGTATCCATCCGCCGCTTATGGTATAACCACGCTATTGCAAATACTACCACCGTTAGTGATAATATCGGTGATGGTGCAATCAGTGCTTTTCATTCGATTTAACTACAAGTGTTATCATGTTTTGAATCAAGATCTAGATCAAATTGATCCCGATGATCTTGATGAGATAAATCTTCAATGGCAAATGGCTATGTTGACTCTCCAAGCAAGGAAGTTTCGAGGAGGACCGGAAGACATGTCAAGTATGATGGTCAAAGGAGAGCTGGATTCGACAAAAGCAAGATGGAGTGCTTTAACGCAAGAAGAAAGGTCACTTTGCTAGGGAATGTCAAGCTCCTAAAAGAATTGAAGGCATTCGAAAGACATCGAGAAGAGCTCACGCTTGCTTCTTGACTTTGGTTGCTCGTGATGGGATTGGTGATTATGATTGGAGTGATCAGTTGAAGAAGGTCCAAATGCGACTTTTCTTGCTAGTGAAGCTTCAAAAGAGCATAACTTTGCTCTAATGGCCTATGCTTCATCTTCTCGGTTCGATTCGAGGTATCTAATGATTCTAAAACATCTACTTGTTCTTTTAAATCATGTTCGATAACTTAGAATCTCAAAAGCTATCACCGAGAGTATGAGAAAAGAAGTAGAGATTGACTCTAGATAACTTAGGATATAGAGTTGGTCTAGAAAGGTGTGGAAGAAAAGCAAAAATTCAGATTAAATGTGAGTTTGAGTATGTAGAAAAGATCAATATACTAGGTGGTGAAATTGATCTTAAAAACAGAGATTAAAATGCTTAAAGATAAACTAGCAGAGGCGAGAGTGTAAAACAAAAGGCCCTAGATGAAAAAGAAAAACATGTTGTTAGGGTTGCTAAAACACAATATGCTTCGATCTAGTAAAGAAGCCAATAGGTCAAAAACTGCTCAAAGATGGTACTTGGTCTTGGATACAATAATATGCCACCACCCTTTGATGAAACATGCACCACCGCTAAAGAACTGCTATTTAGTAGTGAATCCAGCTTTTAACAAACCTGTTGAAGAGATAAATAATATTGAAACACCTAAGATAAGTTCGATAAGTTATCCGATGCTCCCATAATAGAAGATTGGGAATCGATTCGAGGATGATAGAACCGAATCAACTAAGTCCGAAAAGATAGAGAAAGTTAAGAAAGTTGATTCTCAACAAGTCAACCTTGTACCTAGATTTGGAGCTAAAGTTACCAAGAAAGTTGTAGAGTATGTGGAAATTCCTAGGGAATGATGAAACAATATAAACCTAGGGGTAATCAAAGAAGCTTAAATGGTCTAATTTCTAACAGATTAGGTGATGAGTTTCAATGTGTTAAACAGGCTTGTTTTGTATGTGGTAGTTTTGAACACTTACAGAGAAATTGTCATAAAAACATACCACACGTTTGGAATCATTGGAGGAGGGTAAATCATCAAAACTTTTCAAGAAATACAAACCCTCATCCTAACAAGAACATGATTCCAAGAGCAAGGTCTTGATGAGGAATGGGAATACAAAATCTATTGTCATCATACACCTAAATGGGTTCCAACCATCGCTAAGCAAAATGTAAACACGGCTAAGCGAGAATCAAACCATCATAAGCAAAATATCACCACCGATTCAAAAGAAGTTTTAAAATTCCAAAGGTGATAATCGATACAGTGGTTGGAAATCATTTTATGTTTATTAAGGCCTCAACAAGTTGGCAATGGAAGCCTAAGACTAAGGTTTTACCACATGTCAACTGTGCATCAATGGACCTAAAGAAATTTGAATATTTTGATGCATGTATGCACCCAAGTCAAGATCGGCTTGGGTCCACAAGAGGAACTAACTTGTGTAATTTTATGTGCGGGCAATCTTCAAACCGAGCTAAAAGATAAAGGAGTTTTTGATAGTGGTTGCTCCGGGCACATGACATGGGATGGAAGTAACTGGAAGATTTTGAAGCTTTTGATGGAGGTTATGTGGCTTTTGGCAATGATCCAAAGGGAGGAAAGATACTTGGCGAGGCACAATCGAATAGGAATTTAGACTTTGAAAAGTCTATTTGGTACAGGACTTAAGTACAATTTATTAAGTGTTTCTCAAATGTGTGATAAGAAAAACGGGTACTTTTGGGAAACCGAGTGTGTGTGTTGTCTCCCGAGTTTAAGATGCACGATGAGAAGTTTATACAACTTAGGGTACCTAGGAAGGAATATATATATTGTTTTGATCTTAAAGATGTTCTTCCTAATAGGTCCTTATGTTTGTTTGCTAAAGCATCCGTTGATGAGTCAAAATTGTGGCATAGAAGGCTAGGTCATCTCAATTACAAAACAATCAATAAACTGTAAAAGGAAACTTAGTGAGAGGGTTACCTTCAAAGGTTTTTGAGTGTAAGGAACTGTGTGTAGCTGTCAAAAGGAAAGCAACATAGAGCTTCTTGTAAGACCAAAATCAGTAAACACCATAACACAACCACCGCTTATGCTTCATATGGACTTATTTAGACCTACCTTTGTTAGAAGCTTGAACCATAAGCGATTGCCTAGTTATCACCGATGATTATAGTAGATTTTCTTGGGTATACTTTTTGGTCGCTAAGAGTGAGACTAGTGAGATTCTTAAGAGTTTCATTACTAAGATAGAAAATCTAGTAAATCATAAGGTCAAAGTAATCGATGTGATAATGGAACCGAGTTTAAGAATGATGTGATGAATCGCCTGTAGCTAAAGGTATTGAAAGACAGTTTAGTGTTGCTAGAACACCACAATGTAATGGTGTAGCCGAAAGGAAAAATAGAACACTAATTGAGGTCGCTAGGACCATGTTGTCGAGTCTAAGTTACCAACTACCTTTTGGGTCAAGTCGTAGGAATTGCATGTTATGTGCAAAATGTAAGTAAGGTAGTGAAGCCTCATAACAAGACCCCTATGAGTCGTTACATGATAGGAAGCCAATGATTGCATTCCTAAAACCTTTTGGGTGTCCTGTTACCATTTTGAATACCATAGACTACCTAGGCAAGTTTCAAGAAAAGCGATGATGGATACTTTTTAGGCTATTCTACAAATAGTAAAGCCTTTAGAGTATACAATAGAGGACTAGACTTGTTGAAGAGAACCTACATGTTCAATTCAAGGAAAAGACTCTAGTGTTGAGACCAAAGGACCAGACCGGTCGCTTAACATTGATATGCTAACCAAATCTATGAATTATGAGCCTATCATTGCGGGAACTTCCACTAATGTTGATGCGGTATACAAAAGGATTCGAGGTAGATACATCTTCAAAGGAAGTCGATTCTCCAAAGGAGTTCTATTTTGTTGAAAAGTGGAAAGTCGGTTCTGCTCCTTCCATCATACACAAGCAAGGACCCTCCGATGATGATGTATCAAATCTCGGAGGCAATGTTGATCATCATCAAGATAAGGATGAGTTGTTGAAAGATAACTCGGTGTCGGTAGAAGAAATTGAAAAGAAGAAAAGCGATCCGCAAGCATTACTAAGCCTCTTGAAAGCACGATAGCCAATCAGAACACGACAAGCCATCTTCTACCACCGATAGTTCAAGTGAAATTCGGCCACAAGTATCGGTGATAGTACTTTCTTTGGACCACATCCAATGCCACTATTTGGTGATGAGGAGTATCCACATGATCCTAATATGCCTGATTTAATAGAGATTGATACTCCTACAGATGATGAAGACATGGATGAATTCTTCAATGCTGATTTGTCAAACTTGGAAACTATCATTAATGAAAGTCCAATCACTACTACTAGGATTCACAAGATTCATCCCAAGGAACAGATACTTGGTAATTTGAATACTCCAGTTCAAACAAGAAGCAGGGTAAAGAACATTGAACCCTTTCCTGAACATGGGTTCTTTGCAAGATCTCTTCACAAAAGAAATCATAAAAGATCTCGCAAAATTGCCTGTTTGCTTGTTTTCTGTCTCAAAAGGAGCCCAAGAGAGTGGAAGAAGCTTTATCGAAGAAGGGTGGGTAGAATCAATGCAAGAAGAGCTTCTTCGGTTCAAACTTCAAGAGGTTTGGACATTGGTTGATCTTCCAAATGGGAAGAGGGCTATTGGGACTAAATGGGTGTTCGAAACAAGAGGATGAAAGAGGAATTGTTGTGAGGAACAAGTCAAGGTTGGTTGCTCAAGGATACACACAAACCGAAGGTTTGGACTATGATGAAGTATTTGCACCAGCTTGCAAGGATAGAGGCTATTAGATTATTTTTGGCTTATGCTTCATTCAAGAATTTTGTTGTGTATCGATGGATGTTAAAAGTGCATTTTATATGGCACTATTGATGAGGAGGTTTATGTTTGTCAACCTCCTGGTTTTGAAGATCCCGATCAACCCGACAAGGTTTACAGGTGAGGAAGGCTATGTATGGATTGCATCGGGCTCCTAGGGCATGGTATGAATGCCTATCTACTTATTTGATGGACAATGGGTTTAAAGAGGACCGATTGATAAAGCTTTGTTCATTAGAAAGCACAAAGATGATATTTTATTGGTTCGAGTTTATGTAGATGACATCATCTTTGGCTCTACTAACAAGGAGCTATGCAGAGATTTTGAGAAACTTATGCATGATAAGTTTCGGATGAGTTCTATGGGAGAACTCACTTTCTTTTAGGGTTACTGAGTTCAACAAAGGACTGATGGTATTTTCATTAGTCAAGACAAGTATGTAGCGATGTTTTGAAGAAGTTTGGGTTTCAAGATGTAAAGAGTGCAAGTACACCAATGGAGACTCGAAACCTATGCTACCGGATGATGGAAGTCCCAAAGTTGATTTGAAGTTGTATGATCCATGATTGGATCTTTGATGTATCTTCTCGCATCTAGGCCGACATTATGTTCTCGATCGTGTGTGTGCAAGATTTCAAGTAACACCAAATACCTCACACATGAATGTTGTTAAGAGGATCTTTAGATATTTGAAAGGTCATCCTAAATTGGGCCTTTGGTACTCTAAGGATTCCCCTTTGATTTGGTGGCCTACATCGATAGTGACTATCTTTGGAGCTAGTCTGGATAGGAAGTCTACCACCGGAGGATGTCGGTTCTTGGAAGCAGACAATTTCTTGGCGGTGTAAAAGCAAACTATTGTGGCTAATTCTACAACCGAAGTCAATATGTGGTCACGCTAGTTGTCGTGGTCAAATTCTTTGGATACGTAATCAATTGTTTGGATTTTGGGTACAATTTTATGCATACTAAGATTTACATTGATAATAACAATTACAATTTGCATTATCAAAAATCCTGTTTTACATTCTAGAAGTAAACATATTGAGATAAGACATCACTTTATTAGAGATTGTAATGAGAAAAGGTTGATTCAAATGGTAAAAATCCATACCGATTTCAATGTTCTTGATCTTCTCACCAAAGCTTTTGATGTGGGAGGTTTCGAGATCTTGTTGTTAGTATTGGAATGATTAATCTCTAAACTCTCAAATTGTTTTGTATAAGTTTGTATAAGTATTGGCGTTTATTATGTAATCTTAGTATTGCTATTTCGCTTTCTATCCACCGATAGTGTGGCTTCTAACCACCGATAGAGTTGATCAATCCATCGCTAGTTGTTCGTGTTTCCACTAACCATTGTGCGAGATAAAGACAAGTCATTATAGAGATTCAAGAAGCTCGAAGTTACATTGTTCATTCAACAAAAGCAGTTTTGACTTACCACTTACGACACAATGAAACTTCAAGTGCTAATTAAAGACTACATCTATACATGATTTTCTACTAATATTTCTACTACTACTATCCTTGCTTATATCGTTTAAATGTCGGATATGCACTTATCATATGTATGACCAAGACGACGAAGCGACTTAGGATCAAAATGGGAAGGATGGATTGATGCAAACGAAGAAGTCAAGTCGATTGTGGCGTATAGATGGATGATATGATATTCTTCTTGTGCTCCATCTACACTTTCCACCATTCAAAGAACTTACTCCATCTTCCTTTTTCCCTTTCTTGTTACGATGTGTGAAGAAGCACCATGACTTGGTGCACTAAGACCAAGAACCACCTCTCGCCCTGGGGGTGGTGGGTTTCTTGCTCGTGGTCTTGGTTGGGGTTAGATGATGAAGGTTTGGGGTTTGAAGTCCTCTTCTTAGAAGAGTCATCGAGTCTTCGAAGCATCACTTGATTCACCACACTATCATCTTCGATGATGGAACAAATGGGGATTTTAATGGTCGTGGTTCTTGTGGAGGTATGTCAAATCGCCATGGATTGGATTCTTGTGGAGGTGCACCGACCGCCATGGAGAAGTTTCTTCGTCTGTATCTTCATAGGGTGATACATACGAACTTAATGAAGAGCTATTCTCCTTTTGCTTGGATTGCTTGCCAAATAGTTCTTTTCCATCTCTCCGCATCGTTGGAGGAGGTATTGTCATCCGATGAAAGATTGATTGGGTTGGAGCCGCTCATTATTGGGATTTTGGAGCAATTAGGGTTTTGATTTGGATTGGTGTGTACGTTATATGAGATTAAGGGTTCTTTTTATAAGTGAAGTTTAGGGTTATTGAAGTAAATATGGGGCAGGTTAAATGTAGTTGGAGAGTTAATGAGTTTCTTGGGTATTGGACTGAGATAAGTTCTAGAAGTTGACTATATTGACTTACCTGTTCTAAACCGCGGATAGGTCTTCTGTAAACACTTCTGGCTATTCCTAACCACTGACAACAATAATCTTTGTCTCTGTGTTTGTTTTGTGTTTTTGACTTGCAGGTATGAAGGATTTGTATACATAGGAGCTGGTGTGTGAGCTGCTTGTGTTTGTTAAAAAAAAAAAATTGTGTAATCCTTCATATTTGTGTGAGCTCTTTCTTGATTTACCACTGCCTTACTTGCTCTATCTCTTGGATATTTGGAGGAGTGATCATCTGTATCCACTGATGGTTTGTTACAACCGCGGATAGTATGATACTTTGTTTTTTGGATACTACAGGGGTTGTTTTGACACTTTGGCAAAAGTATATATCTCTCCCAAAATCACGGATGGATCAATTTTTTGATCTTCTAACCACTTCAATTGGCGCCAACTTTAACCCTAATCACTTTCTTTGATTTATTCACAAAACCCACTACATATCCATCATTAATCACAATGGTCGAAAAGTATTCCACTTCACATAACCTTGTTGTCGTACTCACTAAGGATGATCGATCCAAGGGTTTCATCAAATGATTGATTTTCTAGTTCACAATTCCATTCACTATGCTTTAACAGCTTGAACCTACCATTCTTAAAGCCTACATACATCGATTGGAGAAATGCTACACTTGAAGAGGTTGATGGTTTGGTGGTGTTTAGTATTGTTGTGGATGAGAATGCTATCTCACATCGAGGAGATAATTAGAGAAGTTTTAAAGCTTGATGATGCCGATGGTGTTGATAATCTTCCGATGTTGAGATTGTTGTTTGGTTTAGAGAGATTAGGATATACACACGAGGTGAAAAGGTACAATTTTTAAGAGTTTGTTTTCACAACAATGGAAGTTTTTGATTCACACTTTATTGATGTGTATGAGTAACAAGACCACAGTTTTAATGACTTTCCTTAAAAATTGCTACCGCTATTATATGTTTGTCGATGGAAGGAAATTTAACCGGTCTAGGATGATATATGAGGGTTAGTACAAAACATTAGGAAGAAGGGTAAATACTATTTGTATCCTAGGTTTGTTCAACCGCTTGTGGAACATCAAATAGTGGAACCTGTTGAACATGATAGAGAGTATGAAGTACATCATATGCTTCCTAGAGTTTTGCACATATGAGGAATCAACCACGAATGTTATAATTAGAGATGTTCCTTTATTTCCTCACATGATTCATTTGTCATCGATTACGAGTTTGATGAAGGTCTTGCATCATGGACTAGGAGAACACAGGCACTAAGCTTCCTCGGGCTAGTGTTCATGGTATGGTTAATGAGGTCACACATGGAGTGGAGGTGACATGATTGGAAGGGCTTCCACCACCGATTCATGCTTTGATCTTGGTCGGGATAGTGGAAACATCAATAAGACCCAACCATTGGCAACTCCTAATGTGGAGAGTTCTTTGGAACTTAACACGGTGGAGGAATCCTCAGCCAACTGGCCGGTACAGGTACATAGATGATCGTGCTAGGTCCGGTGCTATGTATTCTATATCCAAGGATTCACCTCTCGGAGCGATTAACACAACTCAAGTGATGAGGATAGATTGGAACCGACATTGAATTGACGGTTAATGAATTTGTACATGATGACTTTTCCAATGAACCACCTATCGGACCCGCTTCACACAGTCGAAGTGGGAGGATATTCTTGAACATTTAAATGAATTGACTGGCTACGTGTGCCAAAATGGAAAATACAATTTCGTCTCTACAGGAGTTAGTCGTGTTTCAAGGTAAGGATATTCGGAGGTTGAAGCATAGAGTATTGGTTTTGGAGAAAGTGAAAAGACCCGAGTTGTTGCTTTTGAAAGCTATGAGAAGAAAGAAAAGAAGGTGGACTCTCTCTCGCCTCGAATGCTGAAGGATGTATCCAAACAGGGGAGGAGTGATGGCATGAATTGTGGGAGGCATGGATGTATCTCATAGTGTACCTATGGAAGAAGATGTTGATAGTGGAGATCAAGATTTTTGGTTTCGATAAAGATGGGAATGAGGTTGTTCTTGAAAATTGAAGAATGTTAAAGTAGTGCGAGAACACAACAACCGATAGTATACTTGAAACCATGGTTAGTACTCTTGTAACCACCGATGCGCTTCGGACTTGGCTATTGTTCCTACCATCGTCACACCCACCGCTATCATAACCAATTCCACCGTTGTCACAACTCTCTATATTACCACCTAAGCCTAAAGAAGTAGGAAAGAAGTCAAGTACATTTGTTAGGAATTAGAAATTCGTATTAAAGAGTCGGTCACCTCAAGTATATGTAATCGTTAGAAAGCTCGTAGTCGTAGTTCTTTTAAGTTAAGTAGTATTTAGTTAAGTAACACCGTGGAGGACGGACGGTCTTTACCCACCAGTATGCCCGATCCACACCCGATGTGTGGCGTTTTATGTAAGACTATAAATACTCTCACCTCCCAAGGTAGAGAGTGGAGCTCATAATAATATCTTTCACTTTCTCTCACTAAGTTCCCTAAACCTCTAACTTTCTCTCTAGAATTCCATTCATACGCCACTTTGTGTTATGGTTTGATGTGTATGTGAAAACTAATATCTTACAATTGGTATCAAGAGCCATGGTTAGATCATATCTTGCACATCTTTGGATTTTTAGTGGTTTTAGGTGGTTTTGAGTTTGAAAAGTTTAGTGGTTTGTGCATCATTTGGTTGATTTCTTGTGTTAAAGCTTGGATTTTGTTAGTACTTTTATGTTTAGAATCATCACAAGTGTTTAGGTTTTCATTTGGTAAGCTTGAATCATCTTGGTTGGGTTGTTTTGGATTGAAAAGTGATTTTTATGTTGTTTTTCATGCTAGCGACTTGACCTACGGAGTTGTTTCTTAGTAGCGACTTGCTTTGCAATTTTGTAGCGAGTTACGCTTTGGAGCTAGCGACTTAGGCCTAGCGACTAAAAGTACAAGTAGTGGACTCTCCACTACGGGTAGCGATTGGTGTTAGCGACTTGGTGCAGAGCGAGTTGCTCTTTAGCGACTTGAATCTTTAGCGACTTGTCTAGCAATTGTCGCCAAAATTTTGCTAGCGACTTGAAGCTTAGCGAGTTACTACTTAGCGACTTGCATTTGTTTAGCGATTTGGGACTATAGCGACTTGGTGGTATAGCGAATTAGGTGTTAGCGACTTGGTGCATTATCTTCGAGCGACTTGGGTGATTGTTTACGGTTTTCTCTTGATTTAGTAAAATCCGTGAAAGAATCTATTTCCGGTTTAATCATAGAGTTATAAAATCCCGTATAATCTGTTAACATGTCTACCAACGTTTCTACCATCATCTCCACTCCTTTGCCGAGGATGTTCAAGCACCGGTTCGGATACTCGCCCACCCATGCTTGATGAATCGACTACGACTCTTGGGCTCAACGAATCGATTGTATTGCCTTGGAAAGGAAAATGGTGTCAACATTCTCAAATCCATTGATGAAGGACCATATCGAGTTGAGACGACTAGAGATATACTTGATACTAATGAAGATGGAACTCTATTTACGGAATGGACAGGACCTAAAATGTATGATGAGCTTGATGATAAGGAGAAAAGAGATTCGATGCGAGATATCGGGGCTTCTAACATTGTTCTTCAAGGTCTTCCTAAAGACATCTACAAGTCGATCAATCACAACACCAAGCAAAGGCATTTGGGATAATGTCAAGATGCTTCTCTCGTGTTCGAATTAACTATGGAAGACAGAGAATCACAACTCTATGACTAATTTGAACACTTCAAGATGAAACCGGATGAGAGTGTCTATGAGTACTATGTGAGATTTCATAAGTTGGTGAATGATATGAGGAACACCGAATGACAATGCCTAACATTCATTGAACTCAAAATTTGTGAACAACATGAATCCCGAATGGCACAAGTTTGTCACCTCTGTGAAGCTCACTAAAGGATTGAAGAATACAAACTATGAGCAACTCTATGCCTTCCTCCTTCGAAATGAGAGACATGCTATGTTTGAAAAAATGATTCTTAATCGGTTTAAAACCAACCCGAGGAGAGTCAAGCTCGCCTAATGACTCAACCGCCTTCTACTCAAACATCGGAATCACAACCAAAGCCTCACAAGTCATACCCTTGGGTAATGGTAATCACAAACTCATTCGATCCTATGTTCAAACAAGTCGATCTTGATGCACACGTGGGTAACTTCATTAATCAACTAGCTCTTCCGATTAGTCAAAACATGAATTCTCTCCCACAAACCAACAACAACCTCGAATCGCATCTAACCCACACAATCAAGCTACTATTAAAGATGGGAGGATCGTGGTGCAACCAGCCTCGGAAAGACAGATATGATCGTGGGAAGAGGTGGAGCCGGTAGAGGTTATGTTGGAATCGAATCGAGGAAGGAATGGTAATCAAGGTCAAGCTAAGCCGATCAAATGTTATAACCGTGGTGGTGAGGGACACATTGCAAGGAACGCACATATCCAAAGCGTCCACAAAATGCCGATTACTTGAGATAAGATACCGCTTGTACAAGCTCGGGATAATGGTGCCGCTGATGAAGAGGAATTGTCTGTTTTCTAGCGAGGGCAATGCCAAGACCTATGATGCGAGATGTGGATGAGCGACCTATTCGGAGATAGGTCACAATCATCGAATGCCTTTCAAGTCGGTGATTGTGATGCATACGACTCGATGTGGATGATGGACCCATCGCACACACAATTTTTATGGCTAGCATTTCTCCAATGGTTTCTCCCAAGGTCTCTTCTTCACCACAAACCGGCTCATCCAAAGACAAACTCATCTCGGAGGTATTAAACTATACGATGATGTCGATGTGCAATGATGCATGACAAAGTACTATCAATCGAAACTATTGAATCAAATGTTGAAAATATGGGTAATATCGATATTGTCCCATATGATCAATATGTGAAACAAAGTGAAAGTGAAGTTGTACCAAGTGATGCATCTTCCGCATCAACAATGACTATGTTTTTGATGAATACACCGCATGTGCTCGATGATTCCGTAATTTCAACTAAATGCCTATAAAGAACGTGTTGCTATTTATGAACAACGTGCAAAATTTGAGTTGACCACTCGTGAGCGTGAAATGGATGAACAAGTGCGTAGGTCATTAGAAAAAGTAATTTTAGAAGAAGTATTGAAACAAGAGTTAAATTCCTTGCAAGAAAAACTTTCTAAAACAAATAAGCAAAACAAGAACTTCAAGAAAATGTGAAAATGCTTAAGCAAGAATTTAATGCAAAGGAATCAAAACTCTTGAGAGACTTTTCTAATCTGAAAACTTTGAAAACAAACTTGAAAACAAGTTGTACATACAAGGAAACACCATTCGATCGCTCACATGATCACTAAGCATGAGTTCTAAGCGATAAGCATAGTGTTCCCATTATAGATAAACCCAACCCCGAGTAATTAAAAGATAGCAAAAGCAACTCAAAGTGTGATCTATGATGGCAATGAGATTCTTAAACCTAGACAAAAACCTAGTTGCGTTGAGTGCAATCGAGGATGATAAGAAACTAGATGAAATCACTAGGGAGAAGATGAATAAGAAACTAAATGATCCTAAATGCAAAGAGAAAAAGTAATTATCACTCCTCATGACTACAAGAAGGAAAACTGGATTTCCTTGAACAAGTTTAAGCCTCGACATTGTTGACTCCCGAACAAGTTTTCGGAAAATGGATTTAGATAAGCGTAAAGTCGAAAATATTGTTGAAACAAACCCTCCCTTTGGAAAATGCCTAGAGCGACTGTGTATCCTCCTAATACACCAATGCATCTTGTTCCTAGAACAATTGCCACTAAAAGCAAGACCTTAATTAGCCAATATGTTATATTTCAACTATTTGTTGATTTTGAGAAAACTTGCAAGAAAAGGATCACACCCATCGGTATAATCAAGGAGAAAGGGTTTTGAGCAAATGAAAGAATGTTATTTAACCGAGGTCATGCCTTTCTTTAAACTTCTAAAAGATCACTTTGAGAGTCTTAAAAGGGATAGAAACCGATATTAAGGGAATGGAAAAGGAATTTGATGCAATGATAGTTGAAGTTAGTGACTATGAGCGTGCACTAAAATATAATGAGATTGAGAGGAAGAACTTGCATACATTAAATGAGACTCTTATCATTGAATGTGTTGCTCAAGATATGTTTTTCAACGCTTCAAATTGCTCTATTAATGCTTCCCAATTTCATGAACTATCTGTTGCCTCGAAAGTCTCCCATGATCGTGTCATTGAGCTTGAAAAACTAATTCTAAACTAAACGAGAAAATTGAACCGGATGATCACGACAATTTGGTTAAACATTTTCTAAACTAGAAGTTGAGCATTTTAATTTACAACTAAAATATCAACATCTTAAAGAAAATGTCAAAACTTCAAATATCAAGACATCCTCGGATGCTCCGAGTTTGATGCGCTTTTCAAATTAACAAACGTGATGAATGATTCAAGCTCATTGCAACACGATCGTAAAGTTAAAACCCAAATCTCTCAATTAAAGGGTCAAACGAACAATATGACAGGCTCCCAAATGCCTCCTCCTTTAGACTCTCGAATTCTCAAACGTTTCATCTTCAAAACCTAGTAAATGCATTACAAAAGGAAAATGAAAGCTTTCTAGAAGAAAATGAAAAGTTAAACGTCATTTCAATGAGTTATTTGAATCAATAAAGGTCACTCGTATCAAAAATAACGAACAAATAGCTTCATTGCAAAAGGAAATTGAGAATCAAGAGTCGTAAAAGGAAAATGCCTATGACCAATGGGGAGAATGGTGTATCAAAGGTTCACTCTTGTAATAAATATGCTTTATCTCGTGAAATATGTCCTCCTCATCTCGTGAACAACAAACTTGCCATTCAAACATACTTCTCATCCCTTAAGGATTGCCTAGAATGTCTGCGTGAGATTGTTGAAGAGGATAAGTTAGAAAACCTCATGATAATGCAATTGGACATGCATGCTTATATGCCAAACGATCTCAAGAAATCTTAGAATGCTTGATCACAATATGCCCAAAGTCATTAGGTGAGAGAGTTAATCCTTTGATTCCATGCTCGATGCCTAATGCCAAGTATGATATTCATTCGATTCCCAATGTTTTGAATATGAACCGTAGTGTGCCTTTAAGTAGTTCGATTCCAGATCATCAATGCTAAGAAAGAGAACTCAAATGTGCCTTCTAGAGTACAAATTTCAAGTACTTCTAGTTTTAAGAAAGTGAACCTTAGTGTGCTGCATGTAGTTCGGATCCCAAAGACATCTAAACAGTGATGCAAAGAGTAGTAAAACCAACTAATGTTCCCATTCCTCTACAGAGTAATCGGTGAAATTAAAAGGAGCGGTCAAAGTCTCAAGACAATACAAGGAATGATAGGACCTCGCAAGCTAAGAATGTGCAATTGGAAAAGAGTAGAAGAACAATCTAGGAACTTTAAGTTTGAACCGAATAAACGAATCGTGTTGATTCTAGTATTAGCCATAGGCATCTTGTAATTAATTCAATTCGATACTATTTGCAAACCTTGTATTGATGTCTCGCTTGAATTACATTTCTAATCATGAATGTGGTGTTAATGTTCGCCTAATGATGTTAATTGTCCAGCTAATATTGTTAATGCTAAAATTCATGCTAAGAAGGCTAAAAGGCAAAACGTAAGAAAGTTAGAAAACAATGAAAACCCACAGGAAGAACATTTAGTAAAATAGGCTATTATTGGATACCGTTGGTCATAAGACTAATCGAGATAATGCCCACTAAAAATGGATGCCTCTTGGTAGAACTATTCCTTAAGAAGTGAGCACACCGTGAATGGGCTAATATAGACACTAGTATCGCATCTATTCACAATGATTCCATTGCCTCATTTTCGATATGAATGCTTCTATTTCGATGTGGGTGTTCCAACCATTGTTACTAACCAAATGGAACCCATTCTTGCATGGGGATCCCAATTATCCAGCTTATCCATTCTTGTCTGTGTTCAACCGCAGATCGTTCAAATCGCTCGTGGTACTGGACTCAGTCGTTCCAAGCATATATTCGGCGACCGGTCACGCTCATGAACTTCGTGAGCAAATTCATCGGGACCGTTAGATTCGGAATGATCATTTCGGTGCTATTATGGGTTATGGAGACTATGTTGTTGGCAAAAGTGTTATCTCCGTAGTTTACTATGTAGAAGGTCTTGGTCACAACTTGTTCTCTGTTGGTCAATTCGTGATTCGATCTAGAAGTAGCCTTCGAAAACATACCGCTTCGTTAGAGAACTTGATGGCAAGGAACTTTTAAGAGGTTCGTGGTTCAAATCTATACACCATCTCCATCGAAGATATGATGAAGTCTTCCAATTTGCTTGTTATCAAAGGCTTCTAAAACAAAGTCATGGTTATGGCATCATCGTCTCAATCACTTGAACTTCGGCACCATCAATGATCTCACCGTAAAGGACTTAGTTGTAGGTTTACCTAGACTCAAGTACTAAAAGGATCATCTTTGTTCAACATGTCAATTGGGAAAAAGCAAGAAGTATGCCCATAAACCCAAACCGACTAACTCACACGTAAGTTCTTCATATGGATTTATGGATGGACCAATGAAGGTGCGAGAATATCTTTGGAAAGAAATATGTTTAGTTGTGGTTGATGATTACCTAGGTTCACAGGTCAAGTTCTTAAGGACAAAGGATGAAACTCCCGATATCATCATCAAACTCATCAAACAAATGCAGTTCGACTTAACAAAACCGCCGTAATTATCGTAATGCATAATGGAACCGAGTTTGTCAACAAACAACTTAGTGAATTCTATGAAAGCGTTGGAATCGACCATCAAAGAAGTGTTCCACGAACTCCTCAATGTAACGGTGTAGTTGAAAGACAAAATCGTACTCTTGTTGAAGCCGCTAGAACAATGCTTGATTTACTCAAAGGTTCCAATGTTTCTCTGGTCAAGCAATTGCCACCGCATGCTACACACAAAATCGTTCCTCGATTCACACCGCTCATGGAAAACTCCATATGAACTTGTCCACAACAGAAAACCTAATCTCTCTTTCCTTCGTGTGTTTGGTGCATTGTGTTATCCAACTAATGAGGGTCAAGACTTAGGCAAACTTAGGGCTAAAGTCGACATTGGAGTATTTGTAGGATATGCACCAAACAAAAGGGATACCGAATCTACAACAAAAGAACCCGAAATATCATGGAAACAATTCACGTTACGCTTGATGAGTGACCGGTCAAATGGCTCACGGACACTCAGCTCAGACCCTCACTTCAAAACAGTCCCATTGGTTCATCCCTTGTTCCAAACTCCTCTCAAGAAACTCCATATGTACCTCCATCCAAGATGATTTAAAGAAATTGTTTGATCCTATGTTTGATGAACTTTATGATCCAAGTACTAATGAGGTGTTGATCCCTACAACAGAGGATGCTCATATTCCGTGAATGAAGTCAATCCCTCGCCTCAATATCTTTAAGTCAAGAAGCGCCATCACGATCCTTCCGTCTCATCAACAAATCATCATTCTTCAAATGTACAACATGGAACTGTTTACGCATCAACGATGAAGTTAATCCCTTTGCTACTCTCAAGATGCTCCATTTGAAAACATATTTGCTCCTCTGAATCATCATCGAACCATCTTCTTCGAGACATCGACTCGCTACCTCGGTTCCTCAACAAGCGCCACATGAACACCTTAGAAAATGGACTCATGATCATCCACTAGACAACATCATTGGAAATCCCTCTCGTCTCTGTATCAACACGGAAACAACTTGCAACCGATGCCTTATGGTGCTTCTTCAACTCCGTACTATCTAAGATCGAACCAAAAGATGTTAAAACCGCCATGAATGAAGATAGTCGGTTCAATGCCATGCAAGATGAAATTCATGAGTTTGATCGACTTGATGTATGGGAGTTAGTACCGCTCCGCATCGTGCTATGATTATTGCTCTTAAATGGATCTTCAAAGTGAAACTTGATGAGCATGGTGATGTGTTGAAGAACAAGGCTCGATTAGTTGCTAAAGGATACCGTCAAGAGGAGGGTATTGACTTTGAAGAATCTTTTGCTCCAGTTGCTCGAATCGAGGCAATCGTAATCTTTTGGCTAATCTTGCTAGTAAGAACATGGTAGTCTATCGATGGATGTAAAGACGGCATTTACGAACGGAGATCTTAAAGAAGTCGTCACGCCGCCCAACCCGAAGGATTTGTGAATCAAGAGCATCCTACTCACGCTTATCGTTTGAAGAAGGCTCTTTACGGTTTAAAGCAAGCTCCAGGGCATGGTATGATACACTCGTCAAAGTTTCTTCTATCTACCGGATTTAGCAAAGGAGCAGATTGATCCAACATTGTTCACCGAAGTCGAAAACATTTAATTCATGTTCAAATTTATGTTGATGATATTATCTTTGCCTCGACCGACCCCAATGAATGTGATCGTTTTCAAATGAAATGAGTTCAAAATTTCAAATGTCAATGATGGGACAAATGTCATTTTTCTTGGGATTACAAATTTCACAAAGTCCCGGAGGCATTTTCATAAATCAATCTAAATATGCAACCGAGATCTTAAAGAAATTTGGATTTGATTCAAGTGACCTCGTCGACACTCCCATGATTGATCGAACCAAACTAGATGAGGACCACTCGTGGATCATGATTGACCAAACGAAATATCGTAGTATGATTGGATCCTTATGTACCTCACGCTAGTAGACCAGACATCTTGTTCATTGTTTGCATGTGTGCTAGATACCGTGCTAAGCCTACTAAAAGCACCTTGAAGCGGTTAAGCGGGTCTTCGGTATCTCCAAGGAACCATCAATATGGGTCTATGGTACCGAAGGACACCGGTATGTCACTAACGACCTATGCAGATGCCGATCATGCAGGTGTCAAGATACTCGTCAAGTACATCCGAGGTGCTCGCTTTTGGGTGATAAACTTGTGAGTCGGTCTTCAAAGAAGCAAATGAGTACTTCTATTTCCTCTACAGAGGTCGAATACATAGCCATGTCATCTTGTTGTGCTCAAATCTTATGGATGAGATCTCAATTATCGACTATGGCTTTGAATTCAACAAAATCCTCTCAGATTGTGATAATAAAGTGCTATTGCTCTCTCATGCAACAACGTTCAACACTCAAGAGCAAAGAATATCGACATTCGACATCATTTCATCAGGAACAAGTGGAAAAAGGTGTGGTGGAACTCTATTTTGTGAGGTCCGAATACCGGTTAGCGTACATCTTCACCAAAGCTCTTCCAAGAGAACGTTTTGAGTTTATTCTTCCACGACTTGGCTTGAAAAGCCTTCAACCGAAACACTCAAACGCCTTCGGAGGAAGACGAGGAGTAAAGGTTTCCTTCATCTATCTCTTGTAAATATTTATTCGAAAAACAAAATACAAAATTATAAAACTTTCAAAATCCATAAAAATCAAAAAATTCAAAAATCTTCAAAAATATTGTCAATTTGTCTTGTTTTCATCGGTTTGACAATATCTACGGTCTTTGTCTTGTCATTCAAAGAATGACACGGGACTTTAGATGTTGTTCAATTCTTAAAAAAAAAAAAAAAAAAAAAAAAAGTTTTTGGGAGAAAGAGAACAAATGGCTTATTGTCATTTCGAGCAAGAACCCGCTTTTAAAGAAAGAACGAGCAATACTTTATCATGTTTTCCATAAATTCAATGCTCGATTCTATAAACATTTATCTCCGAAAACTAATCGCTTTGAAAAATAACTCATTCTCTATTTTTGATAATCATCGGGACTTATTTGTCAAAATCTCTATCTCTCAATCAACAACCTATGTCATTGATTGGGGAGAATGATTTCAATTAAATTTAAAAGTTATTTGGCATTAAATTGTTTTCAAAAGATGTACATGCATGTTTTATCAATGGAGTTTAAAGTCTTAAAATCCGATCCTTATCGCTTAAAACGCTTTCATAATCAAGTCACAATTCTCTTAAAAGCTTTCAAAATCAATTTAAATCAATAAGAGATCACAAATCTCAAATGATTTGATAATTGTGATCGGGGAGAATGTGTGATTTAAATTGGATTTAAACCGATAATTGGGTAAATGGTTTTATAAGGATGTACATGCTATCCTTCCCACATGTGACAAACGATTTCAAATTTTTCCATGCACATGTTGAGGGGAGCATCTATCTTAAACCTATGATTTTGAAATGTGATCATTTATCTCATCAGCGGGTTCCTCTAGTATGTGCAAAACTCTTTTCAAACCTCGAGGCACATATTGAGGGGAGCAAATTTATGGAAACCTCATCCTTCCCGAAATGCTTTATCTACTTGATTTGATCAAGGAAGTGATGGTGATATCTTTAGAAAATGGTAATCAAAGAAGTAATTTCTTCCTCTTGCCTCCGTGTGCAAAACAATTTCAAACATTTGATGCACATGTTGAGGGGAGCACTTATTCTAAAATATAAAAACAATTCAGTACAAAATGTTTTGATAATATATCACAAGTATCTGGATTGAGTTTCAAATGGGTTTTCAATTGGTTCCAATGGCGATGAACAATACCAAATAGACCGACCAACTTTACTTTATGTACGGTGATATAAGGATGATAAGGTTAGGTATTGGTTCCCATGATCCGCCGAACCGGAGGGATCTACTGAGGACAATCCACTAGTTAGTGTAGAAGTCCTTAGGTATGATGATAAAAGGAGAAAAGTGAGATGTGGGAAGAGTGCGGACTAAGACGTAGCAAGTCTTGGAACAAACCCAACAAGGTTCTTGCTATGAAGTCTCGGTAAGCAATGAAGGGGTTGAAGAATTAAAAATATTTGAATGAGAAAAGGGTGAAAACAAATAGCCCTCCATTTATTCAACCTTAGGGCGTAAACCGGGTTCAACTCATATGCTATTGATGGTAACATCGGTATTGAAGACAAGACGTCATGGACCCAAAGGACGACCGCACTTCAACTTTCCAAACCACTCAAGTTCCTCTTAAAAGGGCTTGTTTCATTCTCACGGGAACCGACATTATCTATCGACTTTCTCTTAGAGATTGTTGATATTGAAGAAGGAGACCTCTCCCGAGTCTCCCAGACAGGATCCAAATATGCACATATTGAGTCTAGAGCCACGAGATCATCAATAAATCTCATTAGGACACTTTCAATGAAGACTCTCTGTTTCACACAATGTGGAAAGAGATTATATCTTGAGTCCCACGCATTATCCTTGTGGTATTGCCGTAACATCCGAGTGATGTGTATACATATTCACAATGAAGATGGAAAGCCTTCGGAGCCAACATCAAACAAGCTCCTAGTAGGTGGCATGTGAGATCTATTATATAGATCAACCATGTGACAACCGAATGTAAACAATGGGGCGATTCAATCTCTTGAATCAATCCTAGTTCGAGTTGTGGATTGACGGATACCTTTGAAAACCGGTCATTGTGCTTAAAAACTCTTTTCTTTAGCACATCGACCGTGTACGAATATTTCAAATCAAAAGGTGTTTTATGATTGATAATTGATGTTCATTAAAACCTTCGTTGTATTGCAAAAACAATTTCTATTGAGCAATACACGATTGTTTTTCAAATATCTTTTCATCAATCGCTGAATTTCTATTCATTGGTTCACTCACTCCGTCTTGTCTTCTTTGAGACGTTCGGTTTGAGAACGCTAGAGCAACAAGAAACCCTGTCAAGGAAATTCTTCGAATTATATCGATCACGGCGCAAGATTGTCTCGATCAACGGGAACCGTGGGCGTGTACCTCAATTCAACGAAGTGATCAAAGACACTTTCGTGCGATTTATTGCTAATCGTTGTATGCGGTACGCCCCACGTTTGCGGTGATCGTAATGAAGCGGTCAATCCATAGCCGCATGCTCACTTAACACATTCATCTCAAAAGAAATCATGATTAGTGCATCAATGACTCGATATTTTCACTCCATGCTTCGCTACACCGCCGCCAATATCATGAATCAACAAAAGCTTCCGCTACTCGATGAGAAGATATCATGATCCGTAATGTGAGCATGTCGGTCCGAAAGTCACAACATCACATAATACCAACACCACAATGGATGTCTCGTAGATTTTTGATTGTCGATGATCTCAAAAGTGGCTCAAAATTATTATCACGTGGATCAAGAAAAGACCTCCACTTGGAGTAACCAAACATGCAATGTGAAGAATCAATGACTACGAGCTTAGAGCAAAGGACTACATCAAGAATGCAAGAACAATTTTAATGTAATATCTATTTGTATTCTATGTAATTTTGGTACATGATTGAGGTGACCTCCTTAGGGAGATTGTTAGGAATTAGAAATTCCGTGTATTAAAGAGTCGGTCACCTCAAGTATATGTAATCGTTAGAAAGCTCGTAGTCGTAGTTCTTTAAGTTAAGTAGTATTTAGTTAAGTAACACCGTGGAGGACTGGACGGGTCTTTACCCACTGTATGCCCGATCCACGACCCGATGTGTGGCGTTTTATGTAAGACTATAAATACTCTCTACCTCCCAAGGTAGAGAGTTGGAGCTCATAATAATATCTTTCACTTTCTCTCACTAAGTTCCCTAAACCTCTAACTTTCTCTCTCTAGAATTCCATTCATACGCCACTTTGTGTTATGGTTTGATGTGTATGTGAAAACTAATATCTTACAACATTGATTAATCTGAGCAAAACATCATCTATTTCTACATCAATCATTGCACCTGCTTTATCTGTTCAATCTACTGCAACCAAACCTAAAGGAAAAAGTTTAGTTATTGGTGAATCATTGAAGAAGAAAGTGGTTAAATCCGATATTGGGAAAGGAAAACGGATTGCTGAACCAGAGCTGAAGTTTAAAAGTAAAGCAGAACAAGAAGCTTATGATGAAGAATATGGAAGAAACTTGGTGGCTGAAGAACAAGCAACTTTGGATAAAAGAAAGAAAGAAGAGGAAGAAGCTAGTGAGAAATGGTTAGCTATATGGTATGAATCACAAAACTATCTTCAAGCTTCTTTACAAATACTTGATGAGTTTACTGCACAAGAATGGGCACTGCTTGGATGATAAGGAGAAAGCTAGACCGATGAGTGGATGGGCAAGGAATGTGAGCAAAACAAAGAAACAAGTTATAAGAAAGAAACCTCCTACTATGGCTCGATGAGGAATGTATTGATGAAGATTATTAAGAATTCGCATATATGTTTCGATAATCTCGAGAGGTGTTCATTTGAAAGAATTTTGAAATTTATGAGAGATGTATGAGGATTAATAAAGATGATTTACATCCAATGAATTCTAAAAGGAAGAAGAGTGGATTAAAAAGATGATGAATGGATTCAAAGTAAAAGAAAGAGAAAATCGAGGTTCGTGAGACATCGATTCTAAAAGATTGAAAGTTGTTGAAGATGTAAATCAAATCATTTCTTATGAGTTTAAGCTAATAATTGGAAGTGAAGGAGTTTGGAAAATTCAAAGACTCAACAATGAAGTTTACGAGTATAATAAATTTTCACAGATGCTTCAAAGATTTTGATAGAGATGATTTGATGAATCTTTGGATACTTTACAAGAATAAATTTGGTGAAGTACATCCAAATGATTATCATGAGAGGTCGGTTTATCATAATTTGAAGATTCTATTTGAACCTACTCATGATGAACCCGAATGGCAAGGACTCTACAATGGTCAAGTTACTAGATGGTTTTTATATCAAACTTGTGGAGTTCATGTTTTAATCTGCTTCGGAAAGGTTATTCATATGCTTGTAGAAGGTGATTATCCTCAACCAATAAGCATCCGGGAATAATTGCTCGGATGTTGAAGCCTCGTTGTATCAAGATGTTAGTATCTTATGATGGTCAAGCTTACGATTTGTTGTCAAGTATGAGAAGATACTTAAAGCTAGTAAGTGTTTGGCTACATCCTCCATTTCGTATGTTTTGAGCTTAAAGAAAACTTGAGAATTCGTTGGAATTTATCAAGTTTAGGGAGGATTGTTGGGTTTTAGGTTTCTTGCATCAAGAATTACTCTAAGTATCGGAACCACGGACGGGTTTGATATAACCACGGACGAAGTGTGAAACCACGGATGAAGTCAACCGCGCTAGTAGTATTGTGTAACCACGGATAATATATTGTAACCATCGCTAGTCTTGTATAGTCGGTTGGTTTATTGTATTAGATAAATATGGAAAGATATTTATCTTGTAGGTTACGTATTGTATATTGTATAGGACTCCTTAGCCTATAAAAGGAGGTCCTAGGTTAGGTTAGATATACGATGTTTTATATCTAAGGTCGATACACTTCAAGGTTGCAAAACCCTAATAACGTAAGAGTATTCGTATTAATAAATAATATTGAGGTGTTGAATGTTTCTTCGTTCTTCTTAAGATTAAGTATTAAATTCGCATAATACTTGATAAGCTTTTGTTCCAAGTCAGTTTCTATATTAGATCGTTTGCTCAGCTGGGATCAACACAGTTTCTTACGTTGTGATACGGTTTTGTCTGTTTTATACGTTTTTCTTTGTTTTTTATGCTTTTGTCCGTTTTTCTTACGTTTTCATACGCTTTTTTTCCGTTTTTCTTACGTTTTTGTCCGTTTTCCTTCGTTTTTTATGCTTTTGTCCGTTTTTCTTACGTTTTGTCCGTTTTTATACGGTGTAATTTAAAAAAAAATGACGTTTTTTTTAATCTGATTTTTAAATTTTTTTTTCCGATTTAAAAAATACGCTTTTTACTCGATTTAAAAAAGTTTTTCCGATTTAAAAAAAATTATGTTTTTAATCGATTTTAAAAAGTAATTATTATTATTTATTATTTAAAAAATCTTTCCGATTTAAAAAAATTAAGTTTTTTTATCCGATTTTTAAAAGTTTTTCCGATTTAAAAAATATGTTTTTAATCGATTTTTAAAAGTTTTTCCGATTAAAAAATTGCGTTTTTATCGATTTTTAAAAGTTTTTCGATTTAAAAAAATACGTTTTTAATTTGATTTTTAAAAAGTTTTTTCGATTTAAAAAATTACGTTTTTTTATTTGATTTATAAAAGATTTTTCCGATTTTAAAACTTCTTTAAAAATCGATTAAAAATGTATTTTTTAAATCGAAAAACTTTTTAAAAATCGACAAATAAAAACGATTTTTTTAAATCGAAAAAAATTTAAAATCGATTAAAAACGCTATTTTTTTAAATTACACCGTATAAAACGGACAAAACGTAAGAAAACGCAAAAGCGTAAAACGAAGGAAAACGATAGAAACGGAAAAAAAAGTAAGAAAACGGAAAAGCGATGAAAACGATATAAACGGACAAAACGCATGAAAACGGGGAAACGATAAGAACCACGTAGAAAAGATTTTTTAATAAAATTTTGAGTTATTAACCGTCGTTAGTATAAAGGACTAACGCGCAAGTGATCGTTTGGTTAGGACTAACGGTGCCATTGAGATAACGAAAAGATAACGACGCTTAACGATAAGGACCGACAACAGTGCATTATGTAAACCACAAAGAGCAAAAAGCAAAAAAAAAAGAAGGGGACTACGGTAGTGATTTGGAAAGAAACCACGAGATTTAACGGTGTAATTTACTCTAATATAAATGATAACCGGGGTGCAATACACACACAAATTTACCTAAACGTAATACTCAAACAGAGGCGGACTTACACTGTAATAAGGTGGTTCCCGGGAACCACCTTAGAAATCGACATTCTTTATAAGGTATATATGCATAATATTTGGGACCTACCTTGTGTATAGATTGGGAACCACCTTGCATCGTGAAAAGATAAAAATGTGACAAAAATAGAGAAGGAAATAACTGAAAATGGATCTCGAAGTATTACGTTAATGGAGTTTTGTGGTTTAATGTACTTTGGTAAGGAAGATGACACAGGAATCAATGTTTGTTTATTTTATTTTTATAACCTTATTCTTATTTACAGTTCGATTTTAACCTTTGACTTATAATGTACTACTTTACTTTAACTCTTATTCTTATATAGAGTGTTGTTTTAACCCTTATAGTTGAAGTATCTAGTTTAGTTGAAATATCTAGTTTAGTAGCCTCATACTAAAGGTCAAACCTAGCAATCGAATACGAATATAAAAGCGTCTGTATTATTTTTGAACTTTTGACATGTCACGTATGATTATGTTACAAAAGTTTATCATGTTTTTTCTTAATTTTAATGACGAACGTAGTTGCTTTAAACTGGACTTGTCTCGATCCGACCCGACCCGACCTAACGTATTGTCCGTGTAATTGTTTGACCCGTAAATTTTTCCGCCTATACTATATCAAGGAACCACCTTAGTTTTGTGCCTAGGTCCGCCACTGTACTCAAAAGCACGTTTTAATGATAACCAATGATGACTCCCTCATGCAAACTAACATTCACAAGCCACACAATCATGGGGCAAACGCATGCACCTGGGCTTAAACATCTATATCAGCAAACTCACAAATACAAACTCATTAGAGCTTGTGATTATGTAAGAAAACACTATGATCAATGACAGATTATTAATTAAATTGTAAACAAAACCCTTAACTGCATGTTAAAATCAAAAGCTTTCATGCACCAAACTTGAGAATAGTAAGCACAAATCAAGACATAATGATAAGATTAGAGTTGAGAAATCATACCGCACGGACTAAAAGCGGCAGAAGCGAGTTGGTGCCCTAGCGATCCATTTAGGAAATGAATGAATAACAAGATAAGTAAGAGTATAATAAGAAAACCAAAGTCGCGAGAACTACTTAAGCTTTAGCCTAAAATTGAGAGCTAAAATAAAAAGGTGAAAAAGGAGATACAGGTGTTTGAGTTTGGGATGGGAATATGGGATGACCGGATTTATATAAGGCTCTTGATCGTCTCTTTTACCCAATGGTTCTTGATCATCTCTTCTATACATTCATTAATATCTAGTCGTTGTGACTTGTCTTTGTCTGCATTTGCTTTTCATTTAATTTAACTATGTGCATTGTTTTCATTTATGTGTTGCTTTTGATTTTGTTGATTCTGTACAGCCAAAAACATAAAATAAGTACTATACTAGTGTAATAGTGAGACATACGGTTGTTACATATTCAAAGCATTGTTTAAATGTAACTGTACAGTGTACCATATGAATTACTGTAAGAAACTAATAATGCATAATAATTTTTCTTGTAACTCACCATATCATCTTTTTCTTTCTCCAAAAAGTATGTGAATGACTATTTTGAGAAAAGAAGTATTTCCTTTACCTCCTATTCAAAAGTTTTTTATCATAAAAAAAACTATTCATCAAATATATCTCAAACATAAAAGAAGTCTTCGTAAATTTTTTCTTTGCCTTTATATTAAAATATCTATTTGTCTTTGAAGGGGCTAGCTTCAAGTTTTTCTTTATAAGAACATCAAGTTATTTGTGAAAAAACTTTTTCTCCAATGCAAAAAAGCTATTGAATGACTAATTTGAGAAGTTATTGCATAGGAGATGTTTTTATAATGCAAAATGAAGACACGAATATATGATAGAGTATACAATTTCTAAGAGATAGATTACATATTTAATAGAGAAAATTCTCAAAATAGTCTATTGTGTTGTGAAACTAATAATTAAGAAGAGAACAAAGAACAAGAATAAAGATCAAAACATGGAAGAATTGTATTATTCATCTCTCTATGGAGGCATGTATATATAGTTATAAGATGGAGTATTCCACAAGATACAATACTCTAAATAAGATAACTACAAATACTAAGAGATATGGACATCCACTCCATATTTATCCATAACACTCCCCCTTGGATGTCCATTTAAGGATTATGCCTCGTTTAAACCTTACTAGACAAAACCCAGTGGGACAAAAATCTAGTGAAGGAAAAAGAGTACATACTTCCTTTATACGCTCGGAGTTGTTGCCTCATTAAAAACCTTGCCGGAAAACCCTATGGGGACAAAACCGTGGTCAAGGGAAAAAGAGTGCAACACGTATCTTATCTCCCCCTGATGATCACATCACTTAAGCTCATTGAATAAGTGAAATGCACATTAAAGTGTCTTGATAGAATCACATAAATAAATATTCTCTGCATGTTGTTTTCATATTCATATTACCATATGTCATACATGTCATGCAAGTATATCATCATACTTCATAAGTTATTCATTGCCAACAAATTCAAAGTGAATGATATTTATATCATGTATGACCACTAGCGAGAACTTCAATCGTTTCATCGCATTTTATTATCACACTTTTAAATCTATACTGTGATCATCATCTTTATAAATCAAGGGGTCTTTCAGCATCACGTGACCTCATAAACATGAGTGTCATTTATCCATATATAGTTATTTAGCATCTTTCTTTAGCTTTCATCATGTTCAAGGATTTCATCCTTAAGATATCCAATTCGTAAAATCATAAAAACTATCTTTTCTTTCAAGGTTCAATTTCTAAGCATTTAATCGCCTTTGAAGCTCTGTCGGAGTTTCATCAATATTCAAATTATCAACCTATATGAAACTTACATCATATTGAAGACCAAGTCTTTTTATAAAGTAACATGGGCAAACATAGTTATTTTATAGCACAATTTTCAATGAGTATATTCTAAGACGATTATAACATATATGCCTAATAATATGATTAATTCAGTATAATCAAATAATGTTCTTGAGAACTTTTCTTATATGCTCTAATCATTAAAAATCACTAGCATGCTTCTTGCATTTTATACCTTTATAAAATCTCAACATTACATGAGCTCTATTCATTTATCTTTTAGATGCATATCAATTACTTATTATATTGCCACACTTATAAATATTATATACATTATTGGAGCCACCACATGAAAACATATCTCCTTATGATCATTTCCATGTCTTTATGAAAGTATTGCGTGTCATTAGTTATGCCTTATATACGAAAATTTCAATGCTTTAATTTCACTTTCTCCTAAAGACCAATGCGTATCCAATAATTCACACATTCATATATACAGACTTCAAGTCCCAATAACCATGTCTCATCACAAGAGACTTCAATTTTTCATTAGTTCATTGCGTCTTTATATCTTTTGGCCATTCATTTATAAAACTGCAATTCCTGCAGGTATGCTTTCATGATCCTCACCATGATTATAGCGCTATCTTATTTATTTACACAATCATTACCATATCGACGTCGATTCATTACTTTTCGATTCCACACTTTACTAGACATTATATTTTATCATTTATTGAGATCTCAAAGTTTTTCATGTACCCGAGGTTTTCAATAACCTTCATGTCTAGTTTCTCTTTTGAGAGAGTATTATGGGGTCTTTATTACCTCGATTCGACCATTTTGATTTTATTTCTCCATTTTATCTCTTCATTCGAGGATTTTTATTTGGAATCGATTAGTCTATCACGTTGCAGACATGCCATAGACTTACTATCAATCATTGGTTTCAATGTTGGGACACACATTTTAATTGGAGCATTAGCAGCGTATGTATGATCTAGTCGCTTTATTTAGGTCACTAAACATGTCTGGCATTTACTAGATCTGGAATGTTATTTGTCCCTTGAACTTTAAGTTCATATTCATTAGTGTGAGGATCAACATCATAATTCATTCCGAATTTCTTGCTGCTCATTCTCTCCCCCTGAATGAATTATCAATTTAAACATCCGATTTTGTGTGTTGTGGTGGATTTACTATATATCGCACAAATACATAATCTCATGGGAAATATGGTTTGTGACCAAAAACTATTCTAGTGGGGAGGATTCATTATAGATTATTGGCAAGATGCGAATTCATATGTTATAATATGCCCCATAAACTAAATGTTTTGTTCTCATAATATTATTGGCTTTGCAATCAACTGAAGATGTTTTATAAACGTTTCAACAAAAACAATTCGCCTATGAACATGGGCTACTTTATGTTCAACACTTATTCCAATAATCGCCCAATACTTGGAGGTATTCAGTACCAATCTCAAAGATATAATTTGGAAAGTCATGCTCGCATTTGATAACTCGAGCCAATAATCACGCTAACTTTAAGTTGCGTCTTTGATAATCATTTTGACGATGCATCGATTTTAAAACTCAAAATGATCAATATGACGGATGTATAGGCCTACATACATCCCCGTCATATTCTTTCCAAAATTTTATAGGCCAAAATCCTTACTTATATTGTGGTGATATATGATCAATTAACTTCCATTGAGAACAATCATATCTATTTTGAAAGATACTTATTGTTCTTCTATATATTTCGCATCTTCATTGATCCGGGATGGTCTAACCGTTCATGCCACTCAATAAAATAATCTTGGCTCATATACTTCTTGTTTATGATCACTTGTGCTTCAATTGCACATTTTTTATTATATGAAAGTCAAATAATATGGAGAGCTCACATTTTTCCGATTAGCTCTTTTATGTCTTTTAAACAATTGTATATAATATTCAAATTCACATATAGCATTATCAAATACTAAAACACAATCTATACTAGTAAAGTATGTCATTAATCAATTAATCAAGTATCACACAAGCAAATAAAGCTACATTCGAAATAAATCACATATATAAAACAAAGTCAATAAGATAATCTGAGTTACCATATACATCCGTATACAAATATATTAGTTATTCTTACGCAACCCTCACAAACAATTGTGCAACATTTACAATATTGCTCCTTATTAACATTTTTACAAAAGTGAGTACTTCATGTAAAAAAAAAACATGCAACTATCTATGTGGTCAACGTCTCTAATACATACTCCATACATGTCAATAAACACAAATAATATTTAATATTTGATCTCATGGTTTCCTTCAAATCATCCAAATACAAACACATCTAAATAACCACAGGTCTAATTGATCTTCCCATTGGAGGTCGTTATTTCACTTGAATGAATAAAGCAGGTACTAAACTCAGTAAGCTTGATCGATTCCTCATCACTGAAGGTATTATGAAAGCCATTCCTGACATCAGAATCACAGCCATTGATCGCTTGTGGTCGGATCATACTCTTATTCTCCTTCATGTCAAGAAATCAGACTTTGGCCCTACTCCTTTCAAATTCTATAATTCGTGGTTAACTAGGGATGATTTTGATGATTTTATTAAGTCCACGTGGGCTACTTTGGACACATCTAATGGCGGCAGACTTCTCAAGTCTCACGAGAAATTGAGGGGTCTTAAAACCGCTATCAAACAATGGCATGTCGAGGTAAGGAATTATGATCGTTCTCAAAAACAGGTTGCCTTACTAGAGATTAAGGACATTGAGAAAATGATTGATGACAGTTCTACAAGTTCTAGGGACCGTGATAGAAGAATTAAGCTCCTTCAAGACATTGATAAGTTTAACAATCTTGAAGCGCTTGATTTAATTCAAAAAGCTCACATCAAATGGGACATAGAGGGTGACGAAAATTCAAAATTCTTTCACGGGATGATTAACAACAAGAGGAGATCTCAAGCTATTACTGGTATTTTGCATGATGGAGTTTAGATCACGGATCCACATCTCATTAAGGAAGCTTTCGTTAATTACTATAAAGATAAGTTCCAAGCTCATGATTCTCAAGTGGTGTTTTCTCCGATGATACATGCTACTAATCTAAGTCCTCTTGATCGTGACTCTTTGGAGACAAATATTTCATTAGATGAAGTTAAAAAAGCTGTTTGGGATTGTGGAAGCTTCAAAGCTCCTGGTCCTGATGGATTCTCTTTCGCCTTTATAAAGAAATATTGGGATCTCATAAAGAAGGATATTTTTGAGTTTGTCGTTCTTTCTTCACTTGAGTGTTCGTTGCCTCAAGGTGCCAACTCCTCGTTTTTCACACTTATCCCGAAGATCAGTAACCCTATTTCTATTAAAGACTTTCGTCCCATTTCGCTCATTGGTATTCACTACAAGATCATCGTCAAAATTCTTGCTAACCGGCTTTCTAAAGTTATCGACAAGGTTGTTAGTAAAGAGCAATTTGCCTTCATATCTGGTCGTCAGATTCTTGATGGCCCTCTTATCATTAGTGAGGTCATTCAGTGGTATAAAAAACGGAAGAAAAAGATGTTAATCTTCAAGGTGGATTTTGAAAAAGCTTTTGATTCGGTTAGTTGGAAATACCTGGATTAGAGCTGGTCTTCACTCTTCTAGAGCTTCTATCTTGATTAATGGTAGTCCTACTTCCGAATTTTCTATTAAACGTGGTTTAAGGCAAGGAGATCCTCTATCTCCTTTCCTTTTCATACTTGTTATGGAGGGACTTCATTGTGCTATGTCTAATGCGGTCGATTCGGCCTCATTCGTGGATCAATCTTGGCTCTTCCGGTATTACTTTATCTCACTTGTTTTATGCGACGACGTGGTTATTACTTCGATTGGAATTCTAGTGATATTGACAACATTATCCGTGTTCTTCATGTTTTTTATCTCGCATCGGGTCTAAGAATCAATATTCACAAATCCAACATTTATGGCATTGGTGTATCTAATGAGGAGGTTTCTTCAATGGCTAGTAGGACTGGAAGTGCTGCGGGTTTATTTCCCTTCACGTATCTTGGTCTTCCGATTGGTTCTAACATGAGCCTCACTTCCAGCTGGCGTGTTTTGATTGATCGCTTCGAATAGAGACTCTCTTCCTGGAAAGTCAACTTATTATCCAGAGGAGGGCGTCTCACCCTTATCAAAGCAGTTTTAGGTAGTCTCGGCTTATATTATCTCTCGATCTTTAAAGCTCCAGAGATTATTTTGAAATCCTTGGAAAGGCTTCGCTCTAGATTCTTTTGGGGTGGTTCTCAAGATTCCAAGAATATAGCATGGGTTAAATGGTCTAATGTTCTTCCTTCCTTCGATAAAGGAGGCTTGAACATTGGTATCTTAAAAGCTTTCAACCTTGCTCTCCTTCAAAAGTGGCGTTGGAGGATGCTTTGTTTTCCGAATTCTCTTTGGGTTAAAATTATTAAGGCGCTTCATGGTCAAGAGGGTGGTCTGGATAATCAAGGTTGTAACTTTAATGGCATTTGGTCTAGGATTGTTGGTTCTTCCAATTTTCTTCATTCGAAAGACATCATCCCGCTTAATTCCTTTCGTTACAAAGTGGGATGTGGTACCCGTATTCGGTTTTGGAAAGATATTTGGATTGATGACTATACTCTTCATACTCGGTACAACAGGCTTTATAGACTAGATCAAGACAAAGACTGCTTTATCATCGATCGTATTGTCAATGGTCAATGGCATTGGAACTGGTCCAGGGCTGATATTGGCATCCGAAACTCTGCTTATTTGAGAGACTTACTTATGCAAATAAGCCAGGTAGATCTTAGCATGGAAGACGATACTTGTGTTTGGACGATGGCTGATGATGGCGTTTTTTCTGTAAGTAAGGCTCGCCGTCTTATTGATTCTAAGCTCCTTCCTTCCATGTTACCATCGACTTCTTGGAATAAAATTCTTCCACGTAAAGTGAACATTTTCTTGTGGAGGTTGTCTTTGGATCGGTTACCTCATCGGTTAAATCTTTCGTCTCGTGGAATTGATATCCAATCGATCTCTTGCCCCTCCTGTAATGGTAATGTTGAATCCTCTGACCACATATTCTTTGATTGTGATTTAGTTAAGGAGGTTTGGTCGCTCGTTCGTAAGTGGTGTGATATCCATTTTCCTCCATTTGCGTCTTATGATAGTTGGAAAAGCTGGTTTTATACGTGGCACGCTCCTAAAGAGAAATTTGGTCGTTTATCAGTTATCTTCGCGGCTTTTTTCTGGTGGATGTGGAGATACCGTAACAGCATAATCTTTTGTGCTCAACCGATGAAAAAAGGTGATCTATTTGATAATATCCGTTCATCTTCATTTTCATGGCTTTCTCACAGGGGTCGCATGTCGAGTAATTTGGTTGAATGGCTGAAAAATCCTTTGTTGCTCGCGGGTTCTTGAAGTTTATTTCGTGGTGTCGCGGGCTTATTACCTATATTTGGAACATATGTTTCTTTGTTTCTTTTTTGTTTTATTTCCTCGAGGCTTGTTTGGGACTTCATCAAAATCACTCCGGAGTGAAAACCGGTGGCTCGGCCTCCGCGAGTGGGGATTTTTCTCTAGTCTCAGGTTCCCTGTAATCGGCTAGAGTTTTTTCATCTCTTTTGTTGTCCTCGCAGTTAAAGCCTCGGGTATAGTCTAGTTTATGTTGTTTGTGTCTAGTCTGTACTGTTTTTTGCTTCTAGCGCCTTGCTAGTAGCATCTTTATATTTTATATATCTCTCTTTGCCGTTCAAAAAAAACTATCAAAACAATAAATCCACACACCAAGTAATACAAAAGTACAAATGTGTGGGATATATATATATATTTTAAATAAAATAGTATTCGTAAAATCAGCTTAAGTCTAAATCTATAACATGCATTCTAACATTTAAAGAATGAATGATGGTTCTTTTTAGTGTTGTCTAATGCCCGAAATTTACATTACAAAAAAATCTCATTATCCTTAAGCATAGAGATACAAGGCAATCATGGTGATAAAAACAGAGATTAGATATTCAAATGCACAACCAAAATACGTATCATATTTGTACTCCACTAAACACGATAAAACAAATGTCGCATGTATAGGCTTTAAAGTTTGGGTTTTTCTAACTTGTGCCATGGTGGCACAAGCTTAGAAGTGTTTAATGAAGACAAATATTTATTTAAATAACTTAATTTCTATATAAAATATTGATAATTTTGGTAGACATCATAAATTTAAAAAATTATTAATATCAACGAACGTAAAAACATGGTAATTTAAGTTCATTTAATGCCTCTTAAGCTCTACCACCGTGGCACAAATTAGAAATTCCCAGTTTATAATGACTAGACTGATTCAAACTAACTAGTAAAATAAATAATCACATGTCAAACAAATATCTATCATCATCTGTTAATCATAATTACAAATTCTAATCACATTTAATACTACCTCCGTCCCATAATAATTGTCCACTTTCACTTTTCTAAGTCTTTTTTGTTAAACTTTGACCATAAATATTTTTATTTATATAATATAATACTTGATGAAAAATATATGAATAAATTGAGTTTTAAATATATTTTCATTTGGTATTAATTTAATCAAATATTATATAACGCAAATTAAAATATTAGGGGTCAAAGTTGAACAAGAAAGACTAAGAAAATTCAAAGTGGACAGTTATTATGGGACGGACGGAGTAGTAAAATTTTAACTTCCAGTTTCATGTGTTTCTTCTTTACCCCTACGTATGACTTTTCCTTAAAAAAACGTCAGTGATTAATCTCGTTTTGTCCGGGTTAAAATTCACGATTGTCTCTTAAATAAACACAACCATCAATATTAAACAACCATGACACTAATATTTAAATTGGCCAAACAGAATGTGAGCATATCACGATTTGCTTTTAGATTGAACAAAACATAATTCACATCAACACATCATAAACAATAATGAATGCAAGTTTCTTATTACCTATATATTACTCCATTATACATATTAACTAGTTTAATCCAAATTAGTGCTTTATCGCCAGCCTTTTTCCTTATTTTTAATACACAAACTATCTATACTATGGAGTACATAAAATGTAAAAATGATCAAAGGGGAAAAATGAAAACTTGAAAATTGAATATTGAAAGTCAAAGTTTTCAATACCTTTTAAAATGTCAAAAATATAAATTGAACTCAAAAATAAAAATTGAATTCAATATGAAAAGGGTCAAACGTCTTCTTCAATATTAAAAGGGTCAAACCTTTTAAAACGTCTTTACTATATATAAGTCTATGATTTCAATATTAAAACGTCTTCTTCAATATTAAAAGGGTTAAACCTTTTAAAATGTCTTTACTATATATAAGTCTATGATTTCTATATTAAAACGTCTTCTCAATATTGCGTCTATGCGTGGAAAGTATCAACTCTCATGTGTGCATGGAAAGTATCTCATCTTGCATGGAAACTAAACTATCTTTATTACACGTTTTTAATTTTGCCTTTCAATTTCAAACACCTTCCCTAATATTCAAATCGGGAAAAATCAAAATGAGCTTTGCTTATTGCCTATTGCCTAAATAAACAACCACCAATAAAGGTTCGTATCTCACTACAGGAAAAGAAAAAAAAATGAGATGCAAAATCAAAAGAATGTTGATGATGATCTTGAGGTTAGCAATCATTTTTTTTAATGATCTTACGCACTTGATACTCTTTTAATGTGCATTGACAGATTTTTTATTTATTTATTTATTTATTTATTTATTTATTATTATTTTTTTTTACAGCTTCATCCACCTCCCCCCTCCCCTCCTCCACATCATGTTCCTTTTTACAATCCTCATATGATTAATTGGAATTGGGATGACGTCATTGTCATATCAAGTGATGACGAAGATGATGATGAAGAAGAAGAAACGAGTCAACCCATCAATCTTGGTCGGAAGCGAATTTATTGTTTGGTTGATCAAAGTGAGAGTGATGAAGATTAAAATTTATGTTTTGGGTTTTTGTTAAAACATCTCGTTTTACAATAAATATAAACGATGTATTTCTTTTCTTAGTTTCGTTGCCAAGAATTCCTCTTGCTCCATCTGAAGACGACATGTTCCCTTTCAAACTAAAGAGAACACAATTCCCCGTGCGTTTTAGCTTTGCAATGACTATTAATAAAGCTCAGGGCCAAACAATTCCAAATGTGGGTTCTATTTGCCAGATTCTATTTTCTCTCATGGCCAGCTTTATGTGGCATTGTCTAGAGGCATATCTCGTAGAACAACAAAGGTATTGGTTAAACCAGTCAATGAGTTCCGTCAAGCAGGAATCTATACCTCAAATGTCGTGTATCAAGAAGTTTTACGCGGCGAGTAACATGTGTTGTTAGTTACTCCCTCCGTCCCAAAATTATAGTCCCCTTTTGACTTTTTCGGTCTTTCTTTTATAACTTTGACCTTAGGTATCTTTGTTTGTGTTATATAATATTTGATACAAAATATATGAATTGATTGGGTTTTTAAGGTATTTTCATTTGGTATAATTTTCACCAACTATTGTATAACATAAACAAAAATATTTAATATCAAAGTTGAAAAAGAAAGACTAAAAAAATCAAATGGGGACTATAATTTTAGGACGGAGGTAGTAATATTTTATAATTGATGTAATATTTTATTATAAATTTCATTAAATATTTTTATATCTATACTACTTATAATACACAAATCACTCTTTCTCCTAATTAATTTTCAGACTTTTCAGACTTGAAAGTGTTAAAGCATGATGTACAACACATTAAAGCCCAAAAATTCAGACTTACAACCACATATGCATAATATACAACACATTTATACACATATTAAATATAGAAACCACATTAATGCACATCTTTAAAGTTGAAAAAAAATCTTAAATTACGATATAAACCAAGACTCGAAAACTATTGTATCTCGATTTATTTCGTGCTCATAGATAAATCGACCTTGAAGGTCTTCACACTAAACATCACCATCGACCAATTTGGAAGTCAAAACTTCATTTTTATCCGAACTAAAAGAAAAGAATCATAACAAAATTGCTATTCTCTTTTTCTGGGTTCGTTCTCAAACACAAACACAAAACGAAAAAAACAAAACAACGTCTAAACCCGAGACCCAAAGGATCTTGATGTCACGTTATGATGTCTTGAGTCGTTGAAGCGTAACACGAAGATATTTGGTGCAGTCGTTGAAGCCTTTTTGAGAAGAAAGAAACCAAAGGAGTTTAGTTAGTTTTTTCGATCTAAGATTCGAGTGTAAAATGTATCCGTTTGTTTTAAAAAACATCCGTTTTTTTTTTTTTTTTTTTTTTAAATCCCAAAAGTGAGCTTATTTTAGATGGAGATTGTGTTTATTTGAGAAATTGAAGATAATAGCATGTGATTTCTTTGCGTTTGAGGAGGGATGATGTATGTGTTAGTGTTGATCGCAAACAAAGAAGGGACGGGGCGTGCTTCTAAGAGAATGAGATTAAGGTTTTCATATGAGAAATATTAGGGTATATGGGTGGCGTTATAATCCCACCAATTATTGGGCTTTTTGTGCTATACAAAATTGGTAATGGGCTTATTTTGGATCCGAAATTTTGGACAGATTAAGTGTTTTATAAAGAAATTTTGAGATAATTATGGTTGGGGGTGCTTCTAATTAAATAATGTAATGGTGTAATTAGTTTATTTAGAAAAATGAAAAAGAAAAAAAGTTGAGAGTGAGCGGGACCCAAATGAAGAGGTAGTGTTGTGTTATAATGGAGTTAGTATAAACCAGTAGCAAATACACGTGTCCTCCTCTCAATCTATACTACTTATAATAGAGGAATAATCTCTCTCCTCATGGTCTTAAAATTAAGACTTACATAATACAAAGCCTATTGTACAATACATAATGCACTATTAATGATCTTTCTCATCAATCTTAATTTTAAGACTTACAAGTCTTAAAGCTTAATGTACAAAATACAAAGCACTATTAATGTGATCAAAATATTTAATGTAGTTAATTAATTAACTGGTCAATAAATACAATTAATGCAGTTATTAAAACACCCCTTACACAAAAAATACAAATTATCAAGCATATTGTAGAACCAACTTAAACGTAATTCCTGCATTAAAATGTCACTAATACAAATAATAAAGAACATTATACAAATATTCAAGCCCGAACGGGGCAACGGTGTCACAATTCTCAATTTCCGGTTATTTCTCAAACTCCATATTCATCATTTCATATCAATTTATTCATGATTTTTCATTTCACCTTAAACGCGTAAATTTTATATTAAATAAACGTTATCGCGTGAGTTATTATTTTGAACAATTAATCCGTTACTTTCAAAAATGATCCCGATATATTTTTATACTTACATTTAGTTATAAAAACTATATTTTGAGTTTAACTAGTGTTTTGAATTTATTTTGTATATAAATCGTTAAATTTATATTATTACGACGCTTTTCTTAAAAACTATGCGAGAATTTTTATATCACTCAAATTTTACAAGAAAAGTATTTTTACAATTTTTATAACTACAATATACTTTACTTTGATCCCCTAAAACTTATTTTAATCCATATGACTTTAACTTCACATCTATGTACAAGTTACATTTTCCTACATTTATATCATTACTTACATTTTTATTTACAACTTTATACAAGTAAAAGAAAAAAAAAAAATAAAAAAAAAAAATAATTTTTGGGAACCATATCCCCTAAAATCCGGCTCCAAGGGGGAGGGGCAAGCAAATTGGGTAGATTTTCTACAAAGCAAGATTTATACTCCATCTCATTCTTTCACTTCACTCATGCTCAAATAATTCACAAGCTACCAAAGTTTTTCTTTCTCTCTTCTTGTTCTTCCTCCAACCGGCCATCATAAGTTTTAGCAAGGGAACATCAAAATTTTGCAAGCACAAGTAATTACAATCTAGTTTACACTCTTGTTTAGGTTTTGAAATAAAAACCTAGGGTGTTTAGGTTTAATCCTTGGTTCTAATCACCTCATCATATCACTTGTAAGCATCTCATATTTATTTTTCATCTTACATATTCATTTCATACTCATCTCATCATTTTGAGCAAAAACATGCAAGCCTTATGTGTATTTATACCATTTTTACATGATTTTAGCGTTATATATATATAAATCATCCTATAAATATTCCCTTGGTATATGTTGGTCTTGATGATGTTTAGGAACCCATGACACCCTAAGAAGGTGTATGGTAGGATTAGATTAGTTTTGGAGTTGATTTGAAGGGATTAGAATAGGTTTGGGTACGAGAAAACTATTTTCGATAAGTATATAAAGTGGTCTGTCCCTATTTTGTTTTTCTGGAAAATCCGACAGTTGACATGAGTTTTTGGCCTAGATAATTAGAAAATATACTTTAAAACGAATCCGTGGCCGCTTGAACGGATTAAAACGGAGTTATAACGAAGAAGTTATGAATTTTTCAAGTTTGACGACGATATATATATTTTCTGAAATTTCAGCCTTTAAAAATGTTACACATTATGAGTCAAAAATGAGTCTTAAGTTTTATAAATTATTTCGACTTATCAAAAATATATTAGTATACTTTGACACGAATCTAAGGACGTATAATACGTAGAAAACGGATTTGAAACGACCAAGATATACACGTTTTCATAAAATTGCCGTAACTATTATTTTTAGAGAAACTATATTATTTTTACGAGACAAGTGTTACGGTAACTAAAACGACCATGTTGGAGGCTGTTTTTAACTATGATGTGGAACTTTTTGTAACGAAGTGTCTTCTAATAAAATCGAGATCACCAAACATATTTTCTAAAACGATCAACCGTTTGTATAGCGGAGTTGTAATAAATTATTTACGGATGCTTAAACTTTGCCGAAACTCATTTTTAACACAACATTTAGACAAAATCACCATCTTTAACCTCTATTATCTTTATGTTCGAGACCTCTATGACGAAAACTCATGAACTGAAACTTCTAGATTTTGATACAAGCTTTCCAAAACCGTCGAGTTCGTTTCCTAACGTTCGACGTACACTATTTTACGACTAGTTTTTCGAAGCCATTTTTGTCACTTTCATGAAATTTCCGACAACATTATTTTACGACGAAAAGTGAAAATTTCACCATAAACCATTAAGAAACTATTGTAGGATGACATTTTGACGTAAATACTTGTAAAGTATTTTATAATATGACGGGATGTCATAAACATATTTTGACGATAAACATTATTTCCAAAACATACAAGTGGTATGAATATCATATGGAGTTGCATGCACAACATTTTATCACACTATCATGCATTCACGACAACATATCATAACTCAAGTCATGACATTCATTTTAGGTCGCGGATAGTTTCGAGCCTCATTTTAGTGCACTTCATTTTGTTAGCATATCAATCACACCGGTGAGTTCGTAGCCCTTTCTATTACTTATTTGTCTTACAAACTCTTTGGGAGATACATGCTCAACTACTTGCTTTTACTATCACAAATATTCTAAACTTTGACATAATACTATGAGTTTTCATAGCCCCACTTTCTATTAATTGTTTACAAACTTTTGGGGGAGATACATGCTCAAACTATTTTCATTCACTATCACAAGTACTCTAAACTTTTACATACTAAGTTGAGTTCATACCCCACTTTTACTCGTTTAAATTCTTACAAACTATTTGGGGGAGATACATGCTTAAATACTTGTTTCACTTTTGCGAATACTCAAACCATTTATACAATTGTGTTACAATATACTTCTTATACACTTTGGACATTATGTGTGGTTTATTGCGATATGTGCCTTAATGTGCTAAACTAGTTTTCAATTATGCATCAACATACATACTTTAGCAATCGGTTAACTCTGGAGGAGCCAGAGAGGTATTGATAGTACTATCGGTGACGCCCCACCCTTGTGTCCTTGATGACGCGACACAGGGTGAATATAATCTGTTATTCAATGCAACACAACAAACAAGTTAGACTCACAAGAGGTTCGATTGGCTACATACAAGAATTAGTGGCTCCAAATTAAGTTGTTGAAGGCTATTAATTTACAAACATCCCAACACGAGTTGGAAGACCTGTGGTGACACATATACTTTTACTACTATGATATATACATACATGATTGACATACTATTTTTAGCGATGGGTTGTAAATACACAGGTTGCAAGTTTTGTATGGGCGGGACTTGAACCGAGTGGATTTACGATGCCTTTGCTTTGCGAACTATTCTATATAACCAAAAACTTTGCCTTTGTCGCATTAGCGCTCTTTAAAAGCTTTACTTGTTAACCAAACTCTATGAACTCACCAACCTTTGTGTTGACACTTTTTAGCATGTTTTATCTCAGGTATCTAAGGCATTCACTTCATGGCATGCATACGGACATATCATAGAGTCGTGGTGACGACGCGTCTCACTTGGGATTTATAAACTTTAAAACATCGTTTGGCTTGTAACAAACTTATTTCCGCACAAGTTGATTTTCATTTGGGACCTACATTTTGTAAACACTGATTATTTTACTTAATCCAACGATGTATTTTCTAAACGACACTTTAGGTCGCTCGATATAACTCAGAACTTTGATGCTATGACAATCATCCCCAAGGTATTCCATTCACGCAAAACAGGTAATTTGGGGTGTGACAACGGTCCAAATGTGCCCGAGCCCGAACGGGTACTATCCAAACGGCACGGGCCAAAGCGGGTCGAGCCCGAACTGCACGAAGCTAAACGAAATTTTGAAATCAGAATTTATTATAAAAAGAACATAATAAACTAAAATACATGATTCACGGAAAATTTAATTACAGGTATCCGCCGCATGCAACGCTGGAACCCCATTAAATGTCACTAATACAAATAATAAAGCACATTATACATGAACGGTCAAAGGGCAAAATGGGCTTAAGCCCGAACTGGTGCGGGCCAAACGGGCTCGAGCCCGAACGGGCATGGGCCAAATAGGCACGGGCTAAACGAAATTCTTGATATCCGTAAATTTATTGTCAAAAAGAACAAAATAAACTAAAATACATGATTCACCGGAAAATTTTGTGTCGTTTGATATATGTTAAGAATTTTTGCTAGAGTTGAATTATCACATGTTACAACCGTTTGTAATTACATTTTGACTCTTTCACGTTCTATTTTGAACGTTATACGAAACACTTACCACAATATCGCATATCGTTAATTATCTGCCGCTATAAACCGATGCCGCTAGGCACGGGTACTCCCCTATTTGCATAAATGGAGTAACCAGTCGCTTATTTTTGAATGATGGTTATAAAATCTCAAATATGTGAAAGTTAAAGAACAAATATAACCAGTCGCTTATTTATTTTTTATTTTTTTATACCTACTGAGGAAGGGTGTTAAGTTTTACGTACGTACCTTTTCGAATCAAATGACAATATCGTATGCGACAACGAACACCGAACCTGTTTAATAAATACTTCACACGTCTCTCTTTAATAAGGAATTTTCGACTGAAAAAAAACTTAATAATTTTAAAGCGTGCTGATAACGTGTTGTGAAACTAATAATTAAGAAGCGAACAAAGAACAAGAATAAAGATCAAAACATGGAAGAATTGTATTATTCATCTCTCTACGGAGGCATGTGTATATAGTTACAAGATGTAGTATTCCACAAGATACAATACTCTAAATAAGATAACTACAAATACTAAGAGATATGGACATCCACTCCATATTTATCGATAACATATTGTTCTTTTCTTTTATATATATAAAAAAAAAATGCATTTATTATTTTAGTCATGTTAAACTACGCAACTTGTGTGACATAAATAATTATTGGACACACGTCTCCTGTTATGAAAACATTTGTTACTGAAACTAAATAAAAGAACACAATAAAGATGCTCCCACATACCAATCAAGGAATTCCGTTTTTACCGCTATATTGTTTGTTAATTACCCACTTTATCATTTGGGTATTTAATCTGTAAAAGATATACCCACTCCGTCCCATATTAAATTGCCCTTTTGATTTTTTAGGTATTTTTTTTTTAATTTTGATCATACATATTTTTGTTTGTTTTATATAATATCTGATGCAAAATATATGAATGTATTGAGTTTTAAATGTGTTTTCATTAAATTTTATTAAATATTATATAACACAAACAAAAATATTTAAGATCAAAATTAAAAAAAAAAAAAAAAAAAAAAAAACTTCAAAAGCCAGGACAATTAATAAAGGATGGAGGTAGCATTAAAATGGTCATATTTCTCACTTGACCTGGAGATTTTCACTATTTTATACGAAAGGGATGGACAATACATTGTTTTCATGCTAATCGAATATCCATCAGGTTCAAACATGCCATTTAGTAATTTTTAACTCCATCGATTAAGACAAATAGTTAGGTTTTAAACTACTGTAGGTTTTGTGATCTTTTGAGTGTAGCAGTATTCCCAGCGCTCTAAGAGCGCTAGGTATCGTTTGGCGCCGTGGGTGGTGCCGTGAAAAAAAGTGATGCCACCTCAGCACTATTTTCATATAACATCACTTTTCGCTATGACACCAAAACCCCCTCCCTAACATAACACCAATTTTTGTGGTGCCGTTGTACCTTTTTTTAATTTCTAAATAAAACAATATATATAAATAAAATTTAATTTTGTTAATAAAAAACACATTATATAAATAAAAAAAAGACATCAAATTAAAAAAGTACATTAAATGATAAAAGTCTTGCACAAGATTCCTAATTTCCGTTGTTGCAATGAAAAGTTTTAGCTCAAGATTGCCATATAATATTTGGGTGTAAAATAAAAAAGTAAGCAATAACAAAGGGTGTAAAATGAAAAAGTAAAAAAGATATACATACATCATCTTCTTAATCTTCTACATCGCAAACCTGCAACAAAAAAGAAAAAATAAAAAAAGCAAACACAAGCACAAACACAAACACATCACAAAAACAAATGCAAGACACAATCACAAAAGAACAAACCCACCCACCAAAGCGTAAAAAAAAGAAACAAAATTCCTTCGGCGTGAATGGTACACTACGGCCAAGACCCACCACCACCTTTGTGGTGTCTCGTACATAGGGTGGCGAGGGTGATGGCTTGAGCCATCGCCCTTGTACCGAGCTCTAAGGAACATCATCAAGATATGTGAGATAAAACAAAGCATCACATTGAAATTTATTTTGAAACCATTTATTTGAGAACTGAGAATAAAGAATTGATGATCCATCAGGTTCAATTAAGTCTATGTCTACTTTAGTTGTATAATTCGTACTTATATCAATGTCTCTGTATAATACATCAGGTCTATCATTTATGTGTATTTATGTCGATGGCCTACGGCCTACCTATCGGTATGAGGTGATTGATCAATGGAGTAAGATACACGAGACGACCAAAAGACCCATAGGATCAGGATTTACTACTCATAATTAAATTCAAAACCGTTGAAATAAAATTGTAAACAAATCTACAAAAGTTTCTCAACAAGGCAACAACATAACATATGAAACTTAAAAATTAGTCTTTGTAATGATCTTTCCAGAAATCAGTAAAGGAAATGAAGAAAGATCAAGTAATCAACAGGAATTCTCAAGAAATGAAGAACAAGAATCCGAATCGAAGACCAAAGGATTTGTTATAGAAAGATGTATCGTACAAAGATAGGAGTTTGATTACAAATTGATAACTACTTGTAAATGAATCTAGATGATGTATACAATGATTAGTGAAATGAAAGTGAAAACAAAATGGCGGGAAAACTTGTTATGAAAGTGTTCTTGTGTTTGACTTTTCTTTTTGACTTTACTTGTTGACTTTATTTGACTTTCTATTTTTGACCCATAACAATGCTCCCCTCTTCAAATATTACTGGTCCACAAAAAATAAAAAAAATGCTTGCCCACAAGTAATTAGCATCAAGCATCATGTCAAATGAAGGAAATTGTGCTAGATTCTCATATAACTACAAAGTTGCATCAGTTGCAGTACCATTAAGCCATTGGACAAGAACTTACACTACAGTTGCATTACATTTCTTAGCCATTATTTCGTCCAGGATAGCATAGGGCTCCACTGAAATCACCCCATCCTTGTTAAATGTAGGCAAAACAGTTGTGATAGTAAGGGGATCACCTTTATGAAACTTCAATCGTGAGACAACTTTCGTGTCATTTCTACACCGCTCATGTCTCATTATTTCAACATTTATAGTAAACTTGGTTTACTTGTTTCAAATTGCAGAACCTTGGAGGTTTAGCGGCGAATTCATGATCATGACATCACGTACATTTCATATGGACTATGATTAGTCTACATATCATTGACATCATGTGCATCTCATTAGTACATTCACGACATTTCATTTCACCTTCAACGCGTAATTTTTATATTTAATAATCTTTATCGCGTGAGTTATTATTTTGTATATTTAATTCGTTACTTTCAAAAATGATCCCGAGGTATTTTTAAACTTACATTTAGTTCATAAAAACTATATTTTTAGTTTTCCTAGTGTTTCAAATTTATTTGGTATATAAATCGTTAAAGTTTAATTATTACGCTGCTTTTTCTTAAAAATTATACGATAATTATTTTATCACCAATTTTCACAAGGAAAGTATTTTTACAATTTTTATCATCTCATTACATTCTATTTTGACCTATTAAAACTTACTTGTACCAAAATTTTACCATTTACCTTTACATTTCTTATACAAAACTTACACTTTCTTAAACAATTACACAAATATTTATACAAGTAAAAAAAAAAAAAAAAAAATATAATATACATCCTCCCCTCGCCGACCAAGGGGAGGGTGTATTAATTGATGGCATGGTTTGTTGATTGTTTATAAATTTACACAATCTTAAAGTCTTACTTGTTACTTATATTTCATTCATTCATTCATCATTTTCAAGTGTTAAACAAAATTTTTCTCTCTTTCTTTTGGTCTTCAAAACCGCCACACATCAAGAGAACCAAGGGATCAAGATTTTCATCAAGTTCAAGTGTTTTACAACCTAGTTATATCCTTTATATGGTTTTGAAATAAAAACCAAGGATATTTAAGTTTAATCCTTGTTACTTTCACCTCATCACTATCACTTGTAAGCATGTTTTTATCATTTTCATGTTTCCTTTTCATTTTCATATGTTTCTTTTCATTTTTGGAGCTTATATGCATGATATGTGATTTATACCATTTATTTCATGATTTTAGAGTTATTTATATACTTATGGTCATCCTATAAATATTCCCATGGTATTCTTTGGTCTTGATGGTGATTAGGAACCCATGACACCCTAAGAAGGTGTATGGTAGGATTAGATTAGTTTTGGAGTTGATTTGAAGGGATTAGAATAGGTTTTGTCCGAGAAAACTATTTTCGATAACTATATTTTAGGTTCTGTCCTTGTTTCAATTTCTGGAAAACCTACTGTTGGTACGAAACTTTGGCCTTGATATTTAGAAAATATACTTTAAAACGAATCCGTGGCCTTTTGAACGGATAAAACGGAGTTATAACGAAGCCGTGGTGAATTTTTAAAGTTTGACGACTAAATAAATACTTTTCGTAAAATTCAGCTTGCGCTTTTAGTTTGTTCGGTCAAAACGAGCCTTAAGCTTCACAAATTATTTCGACTTATCAAAATATATTAGTTTACTTCGATACGGCTAAGGACATATTTTACGAGAAAACGGATTTGAAACGACAAATATATGCACGCTTTTATAAAGTTGCCGTAACTATTATTTTCTAAAAACTATATTATTTTTACGCTACAAGTATTTCATTAGTCAGAACGACCATGTTTATGCGCTTTTAACAAGGTTGTGAAACTTTTAGAACGAAATGTCTTCTAGTAAAATCAAGTTCACCGCCATATTTTTCAAAACAAAAAGCCGCTTTGTCAAGCGGAGTCATAGTAAATTATTTACGGATGTTCAAACTTGGCGAAACTCATTTTCTCGCACACAATTAGCAAAACCACCATCTTTAGCCCTTGATATCTTTATGATCGAGACCTTTTGAACGAAAACTCCTGAACTGAAACTTCTAGATATCGATACAAACTTTCCAAAACCGTCGAGTTCGTTTTCTAACGATCGACGACACCGCTTTACGACTACTTTTCCGAAGCCATTTTTGTTGATTTCATGATTTTTCCGACGACATTGTTTTGCGACGAAAAGTGGTAATTTCACCAAAATCATTATAAAACCATTGTAGGATGACATTTTGACGTAAAACATGTAAAGTCATTTTTGAAGGGTCAAGACGCCAAAAGAGTATTTTTCGACGACGAGTAATATTTTCAAAACCCGTAAATGGTATAAATAACATACGGTGCATGCATAACATTACATTGCAACTCATGACATATCATATCATTGATAATAGGTCCCGTTGACGATTACATTAAACCTCGTGTACTCACTTTTGCCGTTATTCCGCTTTATCCAAGTGAGTTTTCATAGCCCCGCTTTACATGCTTTCGATTATTTTCAAACCCACGGGAGAATACATTGCACTACATTTTTTTTTTGTACGATACCAAGTATGTTAAATTCATTACATTGCTTAAGTTACCGTGATTTGCCAATTTGAAAGTCCCCATTACTTGAACATGAACCGTTAATCTTTGAAGCGAGGATGAGTGGATAGATCTATCGAGGGTGACGCCCATCCGGTTGGTGAATCCCAACCGTGCAAACGGATGCATTTCATTTGATCACATTACGGAGTTGTCCGCAAACACTCGCAGGGCATACATTATTGAATGCCTAGTTTCGGGGTCATGGGCTTAGAGCAATTGTAACATTATTTTTACGTGATCGATTGTCATGCATGGTCTATACTTGTGTAGTCGTATAAAACATTTACATAAACCTATGATTTCTCACCAACATTATTGTTGACCGCTTTTAGCAATGTATTTTCGTGTAATCGAGGCATTCATCATGACATGGTTTAGGGACCTACATTTTGAGTCGCGGCCGACTTACATTATGTACATTATGGTACTTTATTTCAAAACATCGCTTGATTTGTAACATGGATGTATTTCCGCAAACTTTGTAAACCTTTTGGGACCGATGTTGTACTCGATTGTTTTTATGAAATATCCAACGATGTGTTTTTAAACGACACTTTAGGTCGCTCAATATAACTGTGATGTGGTGCTATGACAACAATCCCTGTGAATTCCATTCCACCGCAAAATGTAAATTGGGGTGTGACAGATTGGTACCGAGCTACGCTTATAGAGAACTAGGTTGCATCATTGACCCTAGACTATAGCTACATTATCATAGCATCTCATCATTTCATCATAGTACATATTCATTTTTCATCATGCGGATTCACTTACACTTTATTCGAGATTATTTACATTTATTTCACATCGGTTGTCACAGCACATGTCTTCGATTCTCACCCTATCACCATATCATCGGACTCTAGCTCGGATGATGTTCCAAATAACCCCATCATGGATGATGATTCATCACATTCCACTGAGATCGTATCTTCCATTGGATCTACTGCAGCCTTCCCACTGATCATGACCGACACTGAGACCGAACCCTTCGAGGAGGGCGAAGTCGCACCCACTCCTCACGTTAGCCCAGCTCATAACCCGTTGCTCGCACCATCACCACCACCAGCACCACTACTAGCACCATCATCACCATCATCATCATATTTTCTTAGAGATCCTTTACCTACGACAGACTTGCCGCCCAAAAAGCGTGCTCGTTTTGATATCCCTACACCACCATCCACTGAGCCCGAGCCACCCGCTAGATTTGAGTTAGGCGAGAGTTCTAGGGCCTCATCGCACGACGACACTTTCTATCGAGGCATTAGGAGCCCGTATTGATGCTCAGCAGATCCGATTGATAGTTTGACGCGACAGCTGGAGAACCGCTCTTGTAGATAGGATTGAGCCCATCACGAGGAGGTCGAGGGTTTGATATTAGGCGTGGTTTGCATTGACTTATCTCATCGTAGTATTCAAAGATAGATGATAGAGGATAGAGAGCATATCACGGAGTTGAGGCGTGAGATGCCCGAGTTGTTCGACAGAGCCGATATGGCACGAGATGAGTTACGAGTCACCACAGGAGTTATCTTTAGCCCGTGAGCGTATTGTTACTTTGCAGGTCGATGGATGAGTTGAGGAGTTTGGTGGATAGTTTGGTTACTCGTGTTCGCGATCTTCGTGATAGGGTCATGAGCACCATGAGGTGCCTTATGTAGACTTTTGTCATGTATAGTTTTGACCATTATTATCCTAGTCACAAGGTGTGTGACGTAGTTTAAAGAACTTGTTGTATTTTGATTGTTGTACAAACAAATGTATCAAGTATTGACTCTACTATGTAGGAATGGTTATTATTATCTATGATATCGGTCCATGTAGGCCGAAATTTTCATGTATATTATCCACGTGTGTTGTGATTATATTGTGATATTTCGTTATTGTTCCGCCAGATTCCATTTATCTTTATGCATGTTGTGGTTGTGGATATATTTGTATGATGGTTGTTTCTACTTACGAGTTCTCATGATTGTTTCATCTTGTGATTTTGAAGAGTTATGGCAATCAAGAAAGCTACAGCTTGAAATGACCCAAGCAAAGAATTCAAAAGTTGGAACGATAGCATTGCTAATGCTTTAAGAGTCGAAAGGAAATAATGGTCATTGCCGCCGAGCCGCTGGTCACGCGAAGCCGCTAGGCTAGCCACTCACATCGGTAATGCCGGAGGATCCGGGGTTAAGAAATGTTCGTACAAAGATTTCAAAAGTGGTGAACCCACTAAGTTTCGAGGTACCGAGGAGCAACAAAGAATGGTTAGATGGTTTGAAAAGTTGGAATCGGTATTTTTGCTTTGTAACCGTCCTGATGATAGTAAAGTTAAATTTGCTACGAGCACTTTACTCGATGGAGCGTTGTCATGGTGGAATTCATACGCCAACCGATTGGTATGGAGAATGCTTTTAAGCTTACGGGAGGAATTTAAGAGTTTGGTGACTAAGAAGTTTTGTCCTCGAACGTAAATCAAAAAGTTAGAGACGGAGTTCTATGAATTGGTCACTATTGGGTATGATATTGACACTTACATTCGGAGATTCCGTGAATTAGCCGCGTTATGCCCGCCGATGGTATCGGATAATGAAAAGTTGCTAGAGGCTTTTATCGGGGACTTCCCAAGTGATTCAAGGAGATGTGACATCTTTGATCCACAAACAATCGAGGAAGCTATTCGAGTGACTCGTGGTTGATGGCACAAGTGGTGAAGCGAGGCAAGTACACCACCACCAACCGAAACAACAACAACAACCCCAACAACCGCTTCAACAACAATAACCGAGGCAACTACAACAACAATAATAGCAACAACAACAAGCGCAAATGGGACAACACTAGGGTAGAAATGCTACTCAACAACCACCCAAAAGGCAAGAGGTTGCTAAGGTTTATGCCGCTGGTCAAAAAGAAGGAAAAGGATATTCGGGGTTTTGCCGAAATGTAATAAGTGTTTGAGTCACCACAATCCGGTCGATGTCCCGATCCGTGTGAGAATTGCAAGAAAGTTGGCCACCGTATTAGGGATTGCACGGCACCAAAAGTTACATGTTTTGGTTGCGGGAACCCGACACTACAAGAGGGATTGTAAGAAGGAAAGAATCAAGCAAATCCGAATCAAGGAGGTATGGCTCAAGGAAGGGTTTACGTTATTGGAGGCGGAGAAGATAGGAGGACCCGAATGTCATTACGGGTACGTTCCTTCTCAATAATCGTTACGCTTCAGTTTTATTTGATTCGGGTGCCGATAAAAGTTTTGTGTCCAATGAATTTGCACCTTTGCTCAACATTAAACCAACTACATTAGACATATCATACAACGTCGAATTAGCTAATGGTAGCGTAGTTAGCACCAACACCATTGTTCGCGGTTGCACATTCAATTTTCTTAATCATCCTTTCAACATAGACCTCATGCCCGTAGAGCTTGGTAGTTTTGACGTCGTCATTGGCATGGACTGGTTATCTAAGCATCGCGCAAAGATCATTTGTGATGAGAAAGTTGTTCATCTTCCCTACAATGGCGAAACTTTGATTATTCGTGGGGAACGGTGGAACTCGAATTAGTATCATATCGAGTATCAAACGGAGAAGTACATTAAGAAAGGTTGTCTTGCTTTCTTAGCCCATGTAACCGAGAAAAGTCGGAGGAGAAGCGACTTGAAGATGTTCCTATTGTCCGTGAATTTTCTCAAGTATTTCCCGAGGATTTACCGACTTCCACCGCACGCCAAGTAGAGTTTCAAATTGACTTAGTGCCCGAGTCGCACCGATTGCGCGAGCACCGCATCGCTTAGCGCCATCCGAAATGCAAGAGTTGTCTAATCAATTGCAAGAGCTTCTAGACAAAGGATTCATTAGGCCGAGTTCCTCGCCTGGGAGCACCGGTCTTGTTTGTGAAGAAGAAAGATGGATCCTTCCGAATGTGCATAGATTATCGAGAGTTGAACAAGTTAACGGTGAAGAATCGCTACCCACTCCCCGTAATTGATGACTTGTTCGATCAATTGCAAGGTTCTAGTATTTATTCCAAGATTGATCTTCGTCGGGTTATCATCGCCTTCGAGTTCGGAAGAGGATATTCAAAAAAGCGCTTAGAACACGCTACGGTCATTACGAGTTTCAAGTGATGCCGCTTGATTGACTAATGCACCGCGGTATTCATGGATCTTATGAATAGAGTTTGTGTCGATTTGGACAAGTTTGTTATAGTGTTCATCGACGACATCTTGATCTACTCCAAGAGCAAAGAAGAGCACGAAGAGCATTTAAGGACGATTTTAAGGCTACTCAAGAATGAGAAGTTGTATGCCAAGTTTTCAAGTGTGATTTTGGAACCACAAAGTGCAATTTCTTGGTCACATCATTGATAGTCAAGGACTACAAGTTGATCCCGCAAAGATTGAAGCCGTGAAAGATTGGGCTACTCCAACGAATCCTACGGAAATTCGACAATTTCTAGGACTAGCCGGGTATTACCGAAGGTTCATCAAGGTTTTTCAAGATAGCGAGACCTTTGACCAAGTTGACACGAAAAACAAGAAGTACGAGTGGGAAAGAAACAAGAAGTTGCTTTTCATTGTTGAAGCAAAAGCTTTGCAAAGGCGCCAATTTTGGCACTACCCAAGGCATTGAGAACTTTGTTGTATATTGCGACGCTCGCATAAAGGACTTGGGGCTGTTTTAATGCAAAACGAGAAGGTGATTGCGATGCTTCTCGACAACTTAAGACTCATGAGAAGAATTACACCACTCATGATCTCGAGTTAGAGCCGTAGTTTTGCGCTCAAGATTTGGAGACACTACCTCTACGGTACAAAGTGCACAAGTGTTTACCGACCACAAGAGTTTGCAATATATTCTTGATCAAAAGGAGCTTAATATGAGGCAACGCTGTTGGTTGGAGTTACTCAATGACTATGATTGTGAAATCAAGTATCACCCGAAAAGCCAATGTTGTGGCCGATGCTCTTAGTCGGAAAGAGAGGCCTAAACCTTTAAGAGTTCGATCATTGGGAATGACGATTATTTCTCCTTTACCATCGAAAATCCATGAAGCACAAGTCGAGGCACTTAAGGAGGAAAACCGACCAAGTGAAAAGCTTTATGGTATGCCCGAAAGCGCAAATGGTTTTGTAAAGAGAGCGATGGAGTACTATGTTTCAAGGATAGAATGCGGTTCCATTGTATGGCGGAATACGAGAATTGATTATGCATGAGTCGCATAAGTCAAAGTATTCTATTCATCCAGATCGGATAAGATGTATCAAGATCTTAAGAAGCTTTATTGGTGGCCGAACATGAAAGCGGAGATTGCCACGCACGTTAGCAAATGTCTTACCGCGCTAAGGTAAAAGTCGAATACCGAAGCCTTCGTGATTACTCCAACAACCGGAAATTCCTCAATGGAAATGGGAACGATTACAATGGACTTTGTTACGAAACTTCCTAAGACATCGGAGGTTACGACGCTATTTGGGTAATTGTTGATCGCCTTACCAAGTCACCCCATTTCATACCGATTAGAGACTTATTCCATGGAGCAACTCACTAGACTTTATGTCAAGGAAATAGTCTCGAGGCACGGAGCACCAATTTCTATCATTTCCGACAGAGATAGTCGATTCACTTCAAACTTCGGAATTCATTGCAAGATTCATTCGAACCGATTAGAGATGAGCACAAGATATCACCCACAAACCGACGGTCAAAGTGAAAGGACCATTCAAACATTAGAAGACATGCCGAGGGCATGTGTGATTGATTTTGGAAATGGTTGGGCTAACCATTTGCCATTGATTGAATTCTCGACAACAATAGTTATCACACCAAGATCAAGATGGCACCATTCGAGGCACTCTATGGTCGAAAGTGCCGATCACCGCTTGTTGGGCCGAGGTAGGAGACGACAACTTATCGGGTCCGTAAATGGTACGGAAACCACGGAAAAGATCGTTCAAATTGTGATAGACTTAGAACCGCCAGAGTCGATGTAAAAGTTATGCGGATGTTAGACGCAAGGATTTGGAATTTCAAGTGGGTGACAAAGTTATGTTGAAAGTATCGCTTGGAAGGGCGTGGTACGCTTTGGAAAGCGTGGAAAATTGAACCCGAGATACATTGGACCATTCAAGATTTTGAGCCGAGTTGGTCCGTAGCTTATCGACTTGATCTTCCTCCGTAACTTAGCCATGTGCACAACACGCTTCACGTTTCAAACTTGAAGAAGTGTCTTTCGACGAATCGCCGTTATTCCATTGACGAAGTTCACTTGACGACAAACTCAACTTTGTGGAAGAACTCAGAGAAATCATGGACCGCGAGGTCAAGCAGCTTGAAACAGAGTCGTATTCCTATTGTGAAAGTTCGTTGGAATTCTCGACGAGGTCCCGAGTTTACTTGGGAACGGAAGACCAGATGCGACGCAAGTATCCTCATCTTTTCGCCGACACCGTTAGACCTAATAACGATTGAATTCGTGGACCGAATTCCTTTTGATGGGCGAATGTGACAACCCGTACTTTCGTGTCATTTCTACACCTTCATGTCTCATTATTTCAACATTTATAGTAAACTTGGTTTACTTGTTTCAAATTGCGAACCTTGGAGGTTTAGCGGCGAATTCATGATCATGACATCACGTACATTTCATATGGACTATGATTAGTCTACATTTCATTGACATCATGTGCATCTCATTAGTACATTCACGACATTTCATTTCACCTTCAACGCGTAATTTTTATATTTAATAATCTTTATCGCGTGAGTTATTATTTTGTATATTTAATCCGTTACTTTCAAAAATGATCCCGAGGTATTTTTAAACTTACATTTAGTTCATAAAAACTATATTTTTAGTTTTCCTAGTGTTTCAAATTTATTTGGTATATTAATCGTTAAAGTTTAATTATTACGTCGTTTTCTTAAAAATTATACGATAATTATTTTATCACCAAATTTTCACAAGGAAAGTATTTTACAATTTTATCATCTCATTACATTCTATTTTGACCTATTAAAACTTACTTGTACCAAAATTTTACCATTACCTACCTTTACAAGTTACAAAATTTCTTACACTTTCTTTACAATTATTACACAAATATTTATAAGTTAAAAAAAAAAAAAAAAAAAATATATTTTAGACATCCCCTCCCCTAAAACCGCCAAGGGGGGGTGTATTAATTGATGGTATGGTTTGTTGATTGTTAATAAGTTTACACAATCAAAAAGTCTTACTCATTACTTATTTCATTCATTCATTTCATTTATATTTCAAGTGTTAAACAAAAATTTCTCTCTTTCTTTGGGTCTTCAAAACCGCCACAGCATCAAGAGAACCAAGGGATCAAGATTTTCATCAAGTTCAAGTGTTATTACAACCTAGTTTATACTCTTTTTATGGTTTTGAAATAAAAACCAAGGGTATTTAAGTTTAATCCTTGTTACTTTCACCTCATCACTATCACTTGTAAGCATGTTTTTATCATTTTCATGTTTCCTTTTCATTTTCATATGTTTCTTTTCATTTTTGGAGCTTATATGCATGATATGTGATTTATACCATTTATTTCATGATTTTAGAGTTATTTATATACTTATGGTCATCCTATAAATATTCCCATGGTATTCTTTGGTCTTGATGGTGATTAGGAACCCATGACACCCTAAGAAGGTGTATGGTAGGATTAGATTAGTTTTGGAGTTGATTTGAAGGGATTAGAATAGGTTTTGTCCGAGAAAACTATTTTCGATAACTATATTTTAGGTTCTGTCCTTGTTTCAATTTCTGGAAAACCTACTGTTGGTACGAAACTTTGGCCTTGATATTTAGAAAATATACTTTAAAACGAATCCGTGGCCTTTTGAACGGATAAAACGGAGTTATAACGAAGCCGTGGTGAATTTTTAAAGTTTGACGACTTAAATAAATACTTTTCGTAAAATTCAGCTTGCGCTTTTAGTTTGTTCGGTCAAAACGAGCCTTAAGCTTCACAAATTATTTCGACTTATCAAAATATATTAGTTTACTTCGATACGGGCTAAGGACATATTATACGAGAAAACGGATTTGAAACGACAAATATATGCACGCTTTTATAAAGTTGCCGTAACTATTATTTTCTAAAAACTATATTATTTTTACGTTACAAGTATTTCATTAGTCAGAACGACCATGTTTGCGGCGCTTTTAACAAGGTTGTGAAACTTTTAGAACGAAATGTCTTCTAGTAAAATCAAGTTCACCGCCATATTTTTCAAAACAAAAGCCGTTTGTCAAGCGGAGTTATAGTAAATTATTTACGGATGTTCAAACTTGGCGAAACTCATTTTCTCGCACACAATTAGCAAAACCACCATCTTTAGCCCTTGATATCTTTATGATCGAGACCTTTTGAACGAAAACTCCTGAACTGAAACTTCTAGATATCGATACAAACTTTCCAAAACCGTCGAGTTCGTTCTCTAACGATCGACGACACCGCTTTACGACTACTTTTCCGAGCCATTTTTGTTGATTTCATGATTTTTCCGACGACATTGTTTTGCGACGAAAAAGTGGTAATTTCACCAAAATCATTATAAAACCATTGTAGGATGACATTTTGACGTAAAACATGTAAAGTCATTTTTGAAGGGTCAAGACGTCAAAAGAGTATTTTTCGACGACGAGTAATATTTTCAAAACCCGTAAATGGTATAAATAACATACGGTGCATGCATAACATTACATTGCAACTCATGACATATCATATCATTGATAATAGGTCCCGTTGACGATTACATTAAACCTCGGTGTACTCACTTTTGCCGTTATTCCGCTTTATCCAAGTGAGTTTTCATAGCCCCGCTTTACATGCTTTCGATTATTTTCAAACCCACGGGAGAATACATTGCACTACATTTTTTTTTGTACGATACCAAGTATGTTAAATTCATTACATTGCTTAAGTTACCGTGATTTGCCAATTTGAAAGTCCCCATTACTTGAACATGAACCGTTAATCTTTGAAGCGAGGATGAGTGGATAGATCTATCGAGGGTGACGCCCATCCGGTTGGTGAATCCCAACCGTGCAAACGGATGCATTTCATTTGATAACATTACGGAGTTGTCCGCAAACACTCAGCAGGGCATACATTATTGAACAGCCTAGTTTCGGGGTCATGGGCTTAGAGCAATTGTAACATTATTTTTACGTGATCGGATTGTCATGCATGGTCTATACTTGTGTAGTCGATAAAACATTTACATAAACCTATGATTTCTCACCAACATTATTGTTGACCGCTTTTAGCAATGTATTTTCGTGTAATCGAGGCATTCATCATGACATGGTTTAGGGACCTACATTTTGAGTCGCAAGGCCGACTTACATTATGTACATTATGGTACTTTATTTCAAAACATCGTTTGATTTGTAACATGGATGTATTTCCGCAAACTTTGTAAACCTTTTGGGACCGATGTTGTACTCGATTGTTTTTATGAAATATCCAACGATGTGTTTTTAAACGACACTTTAGGTCGCTCAATATAACTGTGATGTGGTGCTATGCTATGACAACAATCCCACTGAATTCCATTCCACGCAAAATGTAAATTGGGGTGTGACAGCTATGCACCAAGTGTAGTTGTTAATACAAATAATGTCAAAACATCATTTGCATTATTCGATCTCTATACATTTTGATAATCACAAAATGTAAAAACACGTTATGTGAAACTACACTTGATAAGTTTTTAATCGAGAAAACTCGTTTCGACTACAACATCACTTAAGGTATGAACAAACACTATACCAATTTAGCTAAGTGATCAAAGAAGTTATTTTTCTTCAAACCTCACATTTTTATGTGACAAAACATTTTTGTAATTATAAAGAAATGTTTAAATAAAAAAAATTAATTTGAATTTGAAATTCTCCAACAACCATTTTTCCCGCCTAATCAGAAAAAACTTTCACCAGATAAACTTTTACCACATCAGGAAAAAATATGGAGCGTCTCTTGGGACGGTCTCGTAAACATGTGGACGATCCCTTATATATGGGGGACCGTCCAAGGTTTAGGGACTGTCCCCCGCTCCTCCTGGTGATTATAAATATAACATTATTTCACATAAAAATTAACCCCTCTCAGCACAAAAAAATTCTATTTTCTAAACCTCATTTCTTTGATTACTATAACTTGTTGATATATGTTTATAAGTGATCCTGCTACCTCGTTACCTTCTACATCAAAGTGCAAGGGAATAACGATCGTATTCGCTAAGAAACGAAATGTTATATATTAGGCATCACACACACGTAACTTGTGTTACGATTCTCTTCTCATCTAAACTCTCTTTATCCTCTTTGTACATTTATATATCCGACTTGTGTATGAGTCGAGATTAGTTGTGTCAGGACAGATTTGGACAAAGTGTATTTTCGTGAAGTGTTGTATGTAGATTAGGACTTGGTGTGAGTCCGTGTATTGGTGTATGAAGATTAGGACGAGGTGGAAGTCTGTGAATTGTAGTGTGAAGACTTGGATTGCGTGTAAGTCCAAGTGGACGAGGTGTATGTCCGTGTAGTGCCATGTATTGGTGTGTAGATTGGTTCTAGCTAGGACTAGGACTCGTCATTCCGCTTAGTGTCGTGAATTGGTGTAAGCGAAAGTGTACAGTTTTCTCCGCCTGAAGGAAGTTTGTTGACATAGGGATTGCGAACTCTCGAGTGTGATACTCGAGGAGTGGAGTAGGGCGAAGAGTGAGATTCGTGCCGAACCACTATAAATCTCTGTGTCTTGGTTTGGTTGTTTCTATCTCTTTATCTTTAATGCATCCATGTATTATTTATTTCATGCATATTTATAGTATTCATATATATTGTTGATTGATATCACATAATCTGAATCAAACAATTTTTAAGAAAATAACAAAAAGTTTCAAAAGTTTTTAAAATGTAATTAGCAATGGTGAAACTATTCAACCCCCTTCTAGTTTCTAAAATTGCTATCAGAGTCATGTTGCTCAATATCTTTAAAGTATACTATACCTTAAAGCTTGAATTGATCTATTGTAACACCCCCAAAATAGGGTCTAGCGGAAGCATACAAACCTTGGGGTGCTACCATCTTGGTATCGAACATAAGGTACAAAGAATGGTTTTTATTCCATTCATTTAGAATTAAATTTATTATCAAAAACATTAAGTTTTCATTATATGAAAATAGTGCGGAAATAGGCCCATAAAAAGTTTAAAGCGGTCCCAATTATTCATTAGAGTCGCCTATGACCATGCCCCTTGCCGAGCGTCTTTCAATAAACACGTAAAGCATTCAATCACCAAATCAAATATTTCAATCAGCAGTTATTCTCAAATAACATCTCACATATCCAATTAGGTTCAGTTAAAACCAACGCATGTATTCTCCCCCAAAACAGTTATAAAAACCTTTGAAAATAGGGGCTATGAACTCATCTTAGCCACAACAATGCACTATTCACTACTAACACGACTGACATCTAAAGCTAATCTCCATGGCATCCAGAAGAAGGTACGGCGAGTAAGATAGAACAGAAACGACGCAGCCTAATGCGTATACGATTTTCTCAGAATACGGCTCATACGATGACAAAGTCGATAAAAGATAATGTGTCGTAGTTTTCATGGATTTATTCGTGTCATTACTTTCAAAAGTCCTTTATCAATCTCCAAAAAGTTTAGTTTTAACATTTCGTGTGGTGGTAAGAAACGTAGACTCGACATACAACTCACGCCAAACTAGGAAAAGACATCGACAAAAAGAGAACTCGAGACAATGATGACACGTAAATGACTCAAATAAAGTAACCAATTTGTAATTTCGATAATTACCCATACTCCCAAATAATACATTCATGTTTTATATTACAAGATAAGTTTGCATATATAGCTTGAGTAATAAAGGTTTCACAACTGTTACTCGTACATAGAGGAGTTTATAATAAAGTAGTTTTTGTAACGTATAACTATGTAGTATTTTATAAATGACGCGTCCGTTTATACAACGTTTCCAAATCATTATGACTTTAATAAATTTACTTTCTCAAAACAACCTTTCCCCATAATTTTATAGACAAACATGTGTTAGTTACTTCAAACACGATCCAATATTAGATTAACTAACTCACTTATTATTTTATCAGGTTTTACAACTCGTTATTAACTAATATGGAACAACTGAATATTTAGGCCCGTTACGAATCAAATATATTAAATTCATTTTGAGTCTAATATATTGTATCCGTTTAAGTCCAATATGTCCAATTTTGTCCAATATTAATGATCTAATAAATCTAATGTGTCCAAATCATAATCCGTAATTAAGGTGTAATCCAATCTCCAATTCTTAATCCTAAGATACAATTACCGAATTGTACCATAATTACAAGTCAACCAAATAGTATCACGTTAATCCGTTAACTCGATAAATATTATTAGTGCAAGTTATTTTGTATTAACTTACCTAATCTAATACATGTTTTTCTAACACCATTTCCAAAATTGACAGAAGTAACATTATTTGAAATAAATAATAACTTAACTCTAATGTTTTTATTTTTATTTTTACTTGTGGACTCAAATCTTTACTAACCCAAAACACTCTTTTTATTTCACTGTTTGGGCTAATGGTCCGGAAACGACACAAACGCACCCTAACAGCAAGATGTGCACCATTTTAGAGATCATAACCACACGAGACTAAGCCCATGGTGGGTCTGACTTCGTCCATACGGGTTCTAACTCGACTGACCCGACTCACCAGCACGTATACGATCCGAACCAACACTATCTTACCCATAACCTAACAAGAGGTCGCGAGAGGAGACGGAGGAGGTGGGGACAGTCGTGGTGGCTGAAGTGGCGACAGCATCACCCGTCTGTGGACGTAAATGTCAATCACCCGTCTGATGGGCAGAAGTCGGAGAGGTACAACTTACTAGCCCTGAAATTGTTCAAGAAACAACTGAAAAGATAATGCAAATCAAGCAACGCCAACAAGCAGCAAGAGATAGACAGAAGAGCTATGCTGATGTTAGGAGAAAACCCATGGAATTCCAAGTATGAGATAGAGTTATGCTAAAAGTATCTCCTTGGAAAGGAATGGTCAGATTTGGCAAAAGAGGAAAACTCAAACCCCGATACGTAGGACCATTCAAAAGTCTGAAGAGAATTGGTCCAGTGGCGTATAAACCCGAGCTTCCGGAAGAGCTTAGTCGGGCACATGATAACTTTCACGTATCTAACCTTAAGAAATGCTTATCCGATGAAACCCTTGTTGTTCCTCTAAAGGACATTCAACTCGATGACAAACTTAGCTTCATAGATGAACCCGTAGAAATCATGGATAGGGATGTCAAGAGGCTAAAGCAAAGCCGCATCCCTATTGTCAAAGTTTGATGGAATCATAAGAAAAGAGGTGTACGAGGATGTAATGTGTACCAAATATCCTCACTTGTTCACCGAATCACCCATGAAAACCTCTACGAGTTAAACCGCGGGACGCGGTTCTCTTAAGGGGTAGGTACTGTAAGCTCCCGAAAATTTCAAATATCATTAACTATCTAATCATGAATAAAGCACGGGTCTTGTAACTATAAAATTTTCTTGATATCGATTTTGTATATCATTTGGTATGTGCATCATAAACCGTCAATTAAAAGCTCAAAAATACACCGTTGTGATCCGATCGAATTTACCTCAACCTCGATAATTATATTTCTTTATTATATATATAATTATATAAAATGTATATAATTTTTTTATTTATTTAAAATCCTACCGGGCCTCTAGCCCAACCCGACCCACTCTTATTTCTTACGTGGGCTCTCGTGTACTCACAATCCAAACCAACCCAACTCCTTCCTACTTGGGCCAAGCCCACCCGTTTACCCCTTAAGCCCAGCGCACCCTTATAATTTTTGTAACACAAAATTTAGCACAAGTATTTGGTAACATGGTCTTTTCGTTTCTGTGATGACCAATGAACACAAGAAAACCAAATACCACAACACTTTGGTCAATGTAGTTGCGTGTGTGATCAAATGAAGGAGACAAAAACTAAAACAAACCACCCTAATCAATATTTTATTAACCTAAAACACACTTTGACTTGCATTTTACTTCATTACCCAAAGGTTCCAATGTCACCCATGTTTCCTTGTGACATGACTTGACTCAAAACACTCCCCATTTGCAGCTACAAAACCGGGCATGCTCAAAGACCCAACACACTCCATTTTCTTTTCTTGGAACTAGAATAAGAAGCACATAAAATATTGTAAGAGCCATACCTATTTCTGCTATATAATGCAACTAAAGCACTTGTTGAACACTACAAACCCTCACACTCATCAACTCACTCAAAAATATTCTCTCATCTCATTCATAAATCGTCTACTGTGGAATTCGGGTATAAAGAAACAAGTTGCAAAGTTTTGGTCATTTTGCTTGGTTATACGGATCGAGGGAATAGTTGGTCACGTTCATTCACCACTTTGAATCTCGTCACCACCCTCTAGGGTGTTGTAAGTTCCTCACAACTCTTTTCAAAGTTCACTGCCTCGTTAATATCTTATGTCCTCGTATATATATTAATGCACCCTGTTGGGAATTAGGTTCCTTGAGTTGATAAGACAAAATAGTATGAAAGATGAAGGACTGTTTATGACAAGGAGGATAACTTCAAAGAAGAGAATATTCGTAAGATCAATATACTTGTTAAAGAAGATATTCTCAGATATTCACATTTATCTCTTGTAAACCCTAGCATTCTCTAGTATATAAAGAGATGCAGGTACGTGGGTTATATACAAGTGTCAAACAATGTAAACATCGGACATATGTGTGTGTGTGTCTAGGCGTGAGTTTATGAACGCCTAGACTATAGTGTATGTCGACATGTAGTTGGTCGACCTCAAGGATCATGAATCCTCATTAGATTATAACCGTCTTAGAGTTGATCGTCTAGGATTGGGGTCGTAGATGTGTTTTGTAGAACACATCATGATGACAAAGAAATCTTTAGCAATAACAATGTTGTTTTGATTTATTCCATGTGCATTCTATTTATTGTTGTTATTGTTATTCCTAGATGAGCTTAAACGATTCTCAACAAGTGGTATCGAGCGGGTGGCTCTTGATATCTAGGATTTCGCAAGGTTTCTTGATGAGGAAGAAAAATTAAGAGCGGTTAAATTTTCGTAATACTACAGTCGGTTTGAAACAGTATAACTTTTAAGTGAACCGTTGGATCGGGCTAAAATTTTGGTGGAGCTTCTATATTCACATCTAACTTTCCACCGGAGGATTGTTGATCTAAAGTCTCGGTCAAAGATATACGTGCTGGCGATGCCGATGACACAATCATGTAAGTTGAATTTTTCAAGTTCTTAGTGACTCTAAAAGTGTCACTAAAGACCAAAAGTGTCGTTTTTATACTTAAAAAAAAAAAAAAAAAGACGATACTATCTATTGATTGCAATTAGGGTTTTCACAAACCTTAATAGATACATATATAGTGAATGATTTGAATGTTAAGGTTTGTAACAAACCCTAGATGTCGTCGTTGGAGTTGGGTTCGTTCTGTAGTATTCTCGCCGATGCTCGCTCAATGCTTACACTTGCCGGAACTCGTGCTCAACACAAATCTTTAAACGTACATCGAACTTATGCTTAAAGTCGCTATTGTTGTGTTTCGATCAACCCATCGGAATCTGGCGATAGGTTAACGAAACCATCGATAGCTATGCTCATCCACCGATGGTATGTGTCTAACCACGGATAGTACTTTGATTTCCACCGATGTACTTTGGTAACCACGGATAGTTTTCTCAAAACCATCGCTACCTTTACATCGTTTCCATCGCTACTTAACTTGTTACCTCATTGCGTTCTACTCAACTCGCTTTCGTTTAGCTTCTACCGATTAACATTGGTTTGTGACGGTTGGTGTATTTTATTCAAGCGAGTTGTTTTAAAGTTTATGGGTTGTCGTGGCTTTTCACTTCATGTTGTCTATTGCATGGATTGAAAGATGATTATTGGTTTTATGGCACGAATTACAAACAGTAAGGGAAAGTCATGCATTATTTGTATTGTTTGATATTGGGTGTCATATGGCGTTATGGTTTTTGACCGTGATTACACACACATGGGATTTGGATCACACACAAGAGGATTTTGGTTTTGTTCTTAACAGTTTATGGCTCATTCTTATTGTCATAGTTGATTACGAAGAAAGGCGTTTATCATCTACTTGACGATGAAGTGGAATTATTTGAGTTTGTGTTTTATCATATCTTTTGGTAGGAGGTAACTTGTTTGTACATTCATGTGACAATGAATTGGCAAAACACTGAAGGAGTTACATTATTGTGCTCGGTGATTATTGTCAAGAGATTGCGGTCTCCTATACACCATCATTGGGTATCGTTCGATGTCGTCTTTAGTGCAAGATATAAGACACGAGTTTGGATTGTTTTACTTGACATCAAGTTGGTTATACTTGGTTTTCTTCACAAGTGATCATTACAAGGAGCTTCTGATTGGAAGAATAAAAAATGGTTAATATATGGGTTTCGGGGAAGCTTAATGTTAAAATGTTTAACCATTTGCATGCATCATTCGAGGTGAAGGTTTTACAACTGCTAGTTGTTATTACTACTGCTGATTTTGATTTCTATTGTTTCAAGTTCATTTAAAGATGCGGAAAACTTAATGGTGGGTAATTTGAAACATTGGAAGGATGGATTGGATGTATGATATTGATTCGTAGTTGTGAAGATCAAGGTTGCTCACTTATGATCCCTAATTGAAGATGACAAAAAGGGGAAGAATATTTACATGGAAGCTGCAACTTGAAGATTCTTGGTGATTGCATGGTTAAGGGGAAGTTCGTTTATCTTTCATTCATATTAGCTTCAGGGGAAGTTCATGCTTATGTGGTTTTGTCATTATCAACTAGGGGAAGATTGTTGGGAATTAGGTTCCTTGAGTTGATAAGACAAAATAGTATGAAAGATGAAGGACTGTTTATGACAAGGAGGATAACTTCAAAGAAGAGAATATTCGAGATCAATATACTTGTTAAAGAAGATATTCGATATTCACATTTATCTTTGTAAACCCTAGCATTCTCTAGTATATAAAGAGATGCGAGTGCGTGGGTTATATACAAGTGTCAAACAATGTAAACATCGGACATATGTGTGTGTGTGTGTCTAGGGCGTGAGTTTATGAACGCCTAGACTATAGTGTATGTAGACATGTAGTTGGTCAGCCTCAAGGATCATGAATCCCTGTTAGATTATAACCGTCTTAGAGTTGATCAATCGATCACATTAACATCTAACAAATATAACGCAAACCTTTGAAATGTCGAAAAACCATATAAAGACGTTTTTATATCAACCAAACCATAAGATATAACTTGTGTTAAAGGCAAGCTCTCGTTACATTCTACTTTTACAAACCTAAGTCGCGTATAAAACTCGTTATCTTCACTCAAGCTTGTTTTGCTAAATGAAACCCTAACGACACTTTATACCAAGTTATTGAAGCTAATAACGATCCAATAAACTCACAAAAACTTCCCCATGTCGCGTTACCTTCTAAAACTAAACGAAACACACATTGGGCCTTAAGGCCCAATCGTGTTAAAACCCACGACCCAACCCGTTTACTCGGCCCATTGGTAATAAAAATAAGCTCATAAGCTAAAATAAGCTATTTATAAGCTAATATAAAAGTTTAATAAGTTAAACATAGTCGAATCATATTTTGGGACTAAAGTTGCAAATGTTTTAGTTCTCGGGTCAATAGTGTACATTTTGGAAAGTTAAAGGGTGTGCATGAACGTTATACACATGCATGTAAAAGTCCGGGGTAGAAATAGTAAATGTGGAAAACTAGTTTTTAAAAGGTAAATAAAAGTTTTGGAGTCAAAAGTGTAAGTTTCGAAACTTGGAGGACCAAAAACGTAAATATAACTTTTTGGACAAATTTTGTAAAAATAGATTTTTGAGGGACCAAAACTGTAGATTCTGGATATTTTGAATGAGAAACATATTTAGTTACAAATTTTCATTTTTCCAAAGTATAAGGACCAAACTCGTATATTTTATAACTTGAGGGTAAAAAGTGTAAATTTAGGAAAATGTCTAGAAAACTTGTAAACTTATAACGATTTCATAAAAAAGAGTATTTTGATGACCTAAAATTTATAACGAGATTTATTAAGTTGATAACTAACTAAAATTGTATATATATTTATAAGTATATTAAATATATGAAAACATTAATCGATATCGACACATCTTAAAAGAGAATAAACCAAACTCTTAGAAACATCGTTATTTTTGTAAATCGACAACGGAGAACATTTCACTTATATATAAGTGTGAACTTTTGAAGAATAACCAACAAAGTCGATATAACACATATTTTGAATTTGAACTTTAAACACTATCCACACAAGTGAAAACAACGCTAATATTGCTCTATTGAATTGTATATTTAATGCTCTATCATTTTGGTCGTGAACCAAATGTTTATCATTATTATGAGACTTGCCATCTCGTTCCTAGGTTCCGGGTTGGAGCCACGGCTATATCACACTTGATCTCTTTGTGCTTATTCACTATCGATAAGGTGAGTTCATAGCCTCGCTTTTACTTACATTTACAAACCCCGCGAGGGAGATACATGCTATAAACTAGAACACAAGGTTTTTACAACTGTTCGCTACTTGATTATTGGTATTGCCTAAGTTATTAGCCGAAAGACCCTGCATCATGAATCATTAGTCACATGCGAGTGAGCATAAATATCGTGAATAATACTATGGGAGTGTGACCCGCCTTGGTTATCGAAAATAACCGGGTGCACCATATTTGAATGCATTAGGTAATTGGCTATTACCTCCTTGAGGGCAAACTGTGACAAATCGTAATTTCAAGTCATTTATCAAACTTTGAAAATTTCACTATTCATCTTGGGAAATTACTATTCACTGATTGTGACAACTCGCAATTTCAAGTCATTTCTCAAAAACAATTCACGTTTCACTATTTCAACATTTATCGTAAACTAGGTTTGCGTGTTCCAAATTCGCGTAACCTTAATGGTTTAGCGGCGAATTCATGACCATATCATCACGAACATTTCATATAGACTAAGTTTAGTCTACATTTCATTAGCATCATTTGCATCATGTTAGTTCATTCATGACTTTGCATTTCACATTAAACGCGTAAATTTTATATTAAATAAACGTTATCGCGTAAATTATTATTTTGAACATTTAATCCAATACTTCCAAAAAAATATCCCGACATATTTTTATACTTATATTAAGTTTATAAAAATGATATTTTGAGTTTACCCAGTGTTTTGAATTTATTTTGTATATAAATCATTAAATTTATATTATTACGACGCTTTTCTTAAAAACTACACGATAATTACTATATCACTCAAATTTTACAAGAAATGTATTTTACAATTTTATGATCTCAATATACTTTACTTTGATCTATTAAAAATTACTTTTAGCTAAAACTACCTTAAATACACTAATGTATATACAATTTTACAAGTTATCCTTTACTTAAATATATATTACATACACAATTATGTATACACAATAAAAGAAAAAGAAAAAAAAAATATATTTTGGAAAAACATCCCCCCTTGGCCGACCAAGGGGGATGAGACATTAATTGGTTGGTACAAATTTTCTACTTGGATGAATTTACACTTCATCTTAACTTCACACTTCACTCTTTCTCATTATTCATAAGTTAGTAAAAGATAGTTTCTCTCTTCTCTTGTTTATTTCTCTCCAAACCGGCCACAATAGGGTGAAGAAGAGATTTCATAAAAGTTTTTCCAAATCAAGTGTTTAACAATCTAGTTACACTCTTAATCAAGGTTTTGAAATAAAAACCTAGGGTGTTTAGGTTTAATCCTTGTTCTAATCACCTCATCAAGTAATTAGTAAGCATATTACTTTCATTTTACATCTTTCATTTTCATTTCATATGTATTTCATCATTTTTTTAGCAAGCATGCAAGACTGATTGTTATTTATACCATTTTTACATTGTTTTTAAGAGTTTTATACATATAAGTCATCCTATAATTTATCCCTTGTTATATATTGGTCTTGATGATGTTTAGGAACCCATGACACCCTAAGAAGGTGTATGGTAGGATTAGAATAGCTTTGGAGTTGTTTTGAAGGGATTGGAATAGGTTTAGTACGAGAAAAACTCTTTTCGACAAGTATAAAAAGTGGTCTGATCTTGTTTTGAAATTCTGGAAAATCCGACAGTAGACACGAATTCTTGGCCTAGAGATTTAGAAAATATACTTTAAAACGAATCCGTGGCCGCTTGAACGGATTAAAACGGAGTTATAACGAAGAAGTTATGAATTTTTCAAGTTTGACGACGATATATATATTTTCTGAAAATTTCAGCACACAATTATTGTTTTATTCGAGTCAAAAACGAGTCTTAAGCTTCATAAATTATTTCGACTTATCAAAAATATATTAGTATACTTTGATACGAATCTAAGGACGTATAATACGTAGAAAGCGGATTTATAACGACTAAAATATACACGTTTTCATAAAATTGCGTAACTTACTTATTTAAGAAAAACTATATTATTTTTACGAGACAAGTGTTACGGTAAACAAAACGCCATATTGAAGGCTATTTTAACGTTGACGTAGAACTTTTGTAACGAAATGTCTTCTAATAAAATAGAGATCACCAAGCATATTTTTCAAAATGACCAACCGTTTGTATAGCGGAGTTGTAATAAATTATTTACGGTTGCTTAAACTTTGCCGAAACTCACTTTTTAAACCACATTTTGGACAAAACCACCATATTTAACCTCTATTATCTTTATGTTCGAGACCTCTATGACGAAAACTCATGTACTAAAACTTTTAGATTTTGATACAAGCTTTCCAAAACCGTCGAGTTCGTTTTCTAACGTTCGACGTACACCATTTTACGACTAGCTTTTCGAAGCCATTTTTGTCACTTTCATGAAATTTCCGACGACATTATTTTACGACGAAAAGTTAAAATTTCACAATAAATCATTAATAAACTATTGTAGGATGACATTTTGACGTAAATACTTGTAAAGTGATTTAAAAATGGTCAAGACGTCAAAAGAGTATTTTTCGACGATAAGTATTATTTTCAAAACCCACAAGTGGTATAAATAACATACTGAAATGCATGCATAACATTACATCATAACTCATTACATATCATATCATTCGTAATAGGTCCAGTTAAAGTATCACGCTATACCTCGATGTACTCACTCTTGTCATCATACCGGTTTATCAAGTGAGTTTTCATAGCCCCGTCGTACATGTTTAATTATTTTCAAACCTACGGGAGAATACATTGCACAACATTTTATTACGATACCAAGTATGTTAAATTCATTTACATTGCTTAAGTTACCACATGCCAATTGAAAGTCCCCATTTCACGAACATGAACCGTTAATCTTAGGCGAGGGTGAGTGGATAGATCTATCGAGGTGACGCCTCCATCCGGGTTGGTGAATCCCAACTAGTCATACGGATGCATTTTATTTAATAACATTATTGAGTTGTCCGCAAACACTGCTGTTGGGGCATACATTATGAGCAGTCTAGTTTCGTGTCATGGACTTATTGCAATTGTAACATTTTTCGTGACATGATTGTCATACACGTCTATACTTGCGTAGTCGTATAAAACATTTACATAAACCTATGATTTCTCACCAACATTATTGTTGACCGTTTTAGCAATGTATTTTCGGTAACTAAGACATACTCATCATGGCATGGTTTAGGAACCCTTTTGAGTCGCAAGTCGACTTATATCATTGTACATTTTGGCACTTTCTTTCAAAACATCGTTTGGACTTGTAATATATTTATATTTTCCATAAACTTTATAAACTTTTGGGACCTATGTTGTAACTCGAACGCTTTTATTAAATATCCAACGATGTGTTTTTAAACGACACTTTAGGTCGTTCAATATAACTGTGATTGTGATGCTATGACGATAATCCCAGAATTCCATTCAACGCAAAGCAGTAATTTGGGGTGTGACACGATTACTATTCATCATTTTACTATTCATCATTTTTTAAGTCGGTTTGAGACTTTGAGAGGTTATTTCAAAATTATACTATTCATGAAACACTATTCATTCACGGAGAAAATTTTCTATTCATGATTATTATTCATCATTTTTTTTTTGTAAACTAGGTTTACGAGTATCGAATTCGCGTAGCCGCGAGGGTTAAGCTACGTATTCATGGAACATCATTAAGAACATTTCATATAGACTAGAGTTAGTCTACATATCATCAGTAACATCATTCCATATTAGTTCATGCATGAGTTTGCATATTTCATTAACATATATTTATTTATTAAATAAACGCTATCACACGATCATTTATTTTGATCAATTGATCCGACACTTCCAACAATTGTCCAGATATATTTTTATACTCATTTTAATGCTATAAAAATTATATTATTTGTTTACCCGATGATTTGGATTTATTTTGTATATATATTGTTATATATATATTTTTTCGACGGTTTACGAAATTTCTATACGATAATTATTTAATCACCCGATACTTGCGAGAAATGTAATTTTATAATTTTTATGACTTCGATATATTTTATTTTGTTCCGTTAAAATCTATTTCTAGCTAACTCTATACTTAATAACTAAATATCCTATCATAATTAACTAAACATCTTACATATAAATTTATTTTATACAAAAATACACCAAATCCATCTCCCTTATCCCATTGACGCCCCTAGTCACTATGGTGACTTGCTAATTTTATCAACATAAACTACCATATTACCCTTGGCTAGATATTTGTATACTTACCTCTTAAGTTTTAAGCTAAAGTAAACATACATAATATCTTAGAAGTAAAATTGAAAGAGAACTCTCTTCCTCATCTTTTTGTGGTTCGACCAAGCTAAGAACAAAAGAAGAATCCATCCTTTTTCTAAGATAAAGTGTTTTCAAGATTAATCTAGTGTTCTAGTATAGGTTTTGAAATAAAAACCTTTAAGTAATTAGGTACCTTGTTACCAAAACCTCTTCATATTACAAGTAAGTGTTCTAAATAATTTTCCTAATCTTACATACTCCTACTTGATCTATTTTTATGTTCTAATATCAAAACATGCAAGTATCCCATGTATTCATAACACTCTTTACATGTTTTTCTAATTTTTATGGACTCAAAAGTTATAACTAGTATTTATATGTAAACTATCATTGTTGGTGAATTTTAGGAACCCATGACACCCTAAGAAGGTGTATGGTAGGTTTAGAATAGCTTCGGTGTTAATTGGAATGGTTTAGAACAAGTTTCAAACTAGAAAAGTCATTTTCTACGAAATATATTTAAAGGCTGTCACGTTTTATAAAATCTGGAATTTTCAGTAGGTTGTGAGTTGTTTTGGCTTATATTTTCAGAAAATAGACTTAAAAACGAAACCGTGGTCGCTTGAATGGGTTAAAACGGGTTTATAACGAAAAAGATACGTTAATTTCAAGTTTAACGACGAAAACTAATTTTGTGAAATAATACAAGCTGTCAAGGGATTTTCAAGGGGCAAAACCGAGTTTTAAACATAATCTAAATGAGTCGACTTATCAAAAATATATTAGTATACATTAACACGAAACCAAGGATATATAGATCGTAGAAAACGGACCTATAACGACCAAGATACTCGCGTTTGAAATACGACGAGCACAACTATTTTCTTCAACACTAACACTCAATATTCACCATTTTGCGACTAAGCTTCACGAGGTTACTTAGTCATTTTCATGAGTTGTCAAAGTATATTATTTTACGACGAAAAACTATAAATTCTTGTTCTATTTCTAATCGACTATCGTGGGATGTTGTTTCAACATATATAAGCGTAAAGTATTTTATAAGTTGACAAGACGTTATAAACTTATTTTTCGACGATAAACTTCATTTCAAAAATAAATTCAAGTGGTATGGTAACGTGTGAACTTGCAATGCATAACATCATCTCATGAACTAAACTAGATCATATCATTCATATTAGGTTGCGGTTAGAGTCCGAGCCTTATTTTCAGCGTACCATTTGCTTCCATTATAATCATTGCATCAGGTGAGTTTCATGGCCCCTATTTTCAATTGTTTTGTACTATTTTTGAGGGAGATACATGCTACAACTTTTATCATGATCATAATTGTTTCAAAACCGAATGTTGTACTATATCTATTGTTCTTGATTGTGTGCTATTGTTCTTCGTCGAATTATGGGCTATATCAGTTGACTACTAATACATTGAGTCATGTACTATTGATTATGTGCTATTGTTCTTCGTCGAATTATGTGCTATATCAGTTGACTACTAATACATTGAGTCATGTACTATTGATTATGTGCTATTGTTCTTCGTCGAGTTATGTGCTATATCAGTTGACTACTGATACGTCGAGTCGTGTACTATTGTTCTACGTCGAATTACGTGCTATATCAATTGACTATTGATACGTTAAGTTAGGTACTATTATGTGAACTCATTTGACAACGTGTGCTTGAACATAAACTATAACATTTTGAGTAATGGGTTGTAAACACACAAGTTGCAAGTTTTGTATGGGCGGAACTTGGAACTGAGTGGATTTACAATGCCTTTGCTGGGTGAACGTTCTTTAAAGGTTTTTCATGATAACACAAGCTCTATGAACTCACTCAACCTTTGTGTTGACACTTTTAGCATGTTTTATCTCAGGTATTTAGCATATCATCATGGCTTGCATGGAGTAGTTGAGTTGACGCGTCTCACATGGATTTTATGCACTTAACTATTGTTTGATTGTAACAAACTCATGTTGGTACTTTTGGAAATCTTTTGGGACCTATATTTTGTAAACTCTGAATGTTTTAATAAATCAAACGATGTATTTTCAAAACGACACTTTATGTCGTTCAATATAACTGTAACTGTGATGCTATGACAGTCATCCCCCAGGTATTCCATTCCGCTGCAAAATAGTTATTTTGGGGGTGTGACAGATTGGCATCAGATCAAGAGTTATAGAGAACTAGGTTGTATCATTGACCCTATACTATAACTACATCATCATAGCATCTCATCATTTCATTATAAGTGCATACTCATTATACATGCGGTTTTATACGCACATTATGCGAGTTATTTACTTCCATTTCACATTTTTTGTCACATAGATGTCCTCAAATACCCATTCCATTATCATTTTCTTCAAAACTCAATGTGTAGAATATCTTGACATTCTCTACCACAATATTAACACTAGTCGATTCAGCACCAGACTCATCACCGATAACATCGAATGCCGAGACAAAATCTTCAAGGAGGGTGAAGTCGCTCTCACTCCTCTGTTTCACCACCAAATTGTCGTATTAGACATTAATTACACATTAAGTCATTAAATCGTCATACATTTGAAGCACTTATGACACCGCATAACCCATCGTCTAGAAACCGTCAATCATTTTGAAAAATAACCTTAAACTTATCACCTCATATCACATCTCTTTAGAGCGCTTATTCTTAACATAGGACTTTGCTACGTCTCACCCTTCCTCTTATTTTGAAGAGTTATGGCGCCAAAGAAAGCTCCACCAGCTATGACACAAGCTGCTATCCAAAAGTATGTCAAGGATAGTGTAGCCCAGGCACTAGAGAAAGAACGAGCAATGGTAGTTCTTTGCTGCCGAGGCAGCAATTTCTTCTTTGAAGTTGCTAGACTTCTTCTTTGCTCTGAGCCGGAGGAGAGTCCGAGTTCAAATTGTACTTACAAAGACTTTAAGAACTGTGATCCCACAAAGTTCAAAGGCACGTAAGGAGCCATTGCTATGATCCGTTGGTTTGAGAAGATGGGTTGTATTTCTTCTATGCAATTGCCGAGATGATTGCAAGGTGAAGTTCGCCATGGTACACTCTTAGATGGCGCAATGTCATGGTGGAATTCATATCTTGCAGCAGATTGGTATGGAAAATGCTTACAAGCTCACGTGGGATGAATTCAAGAAGTTGTTAACTAAGAGTATTGTCCACGCACGCAGGTGAAGAAACTAGAAAGCAATTTTATGAGTTAGTGACTATTGGTTATGACATCGAGACTTACATCGAAGGTTTCAAGAGTTGGTGCTCTTTGTCCAACTATGGTTTGGACAATGAGAAATTCTCGGAAAATTTCATTGGAGGACTTCAAAAAGTATTCAAGGAGATGTAACTTCTTTCGATCCACAAACAATTGAAGAGACTATCAGGATAACTCAAAAACTCATGGCTCAAGTTGTGAAGAGGGGAAACATTATCAACAATAACCGCAACAACAACAACAACAACAACAACAACAGCAACAACAACAACCAAAATAGCAACAACAAAAGGAAATGGGAAAATGACCATGGAGGTTATAATTATGACAACCAAACCATAACACTAACCATTATCAACAACAGAATAGAAGACAAGAAGTCGCCAGGGTTTATGTTGTTGCACCAACAAAGGGAAGAGCTTATACTGGAAACTTACCACGATGCCACCAATGCACGCTACATCATGATGGTCCATGTGGTATATGCTTTAGCTGTCACAAAGTGGGTGTTGAACCTTAGACCTTGATAGATCTTTGAGCGCTCGTGGATTGTTAGTAATGTTTATGTAATCACAAACACACTAATAGAAAGTCTCTATTACTTGTATTCTAAAGCGGAAATCAAACACAAGTAAGAACACAGATTACTAAGAATACTTTGATCCTCTATGGATCTTTGAATATAACTAAAACTTGTTTTTCAAACTCGTACATCATACATACTAATGTGTTCCTTTTATAGACAAGGAACCCTAAACCGTTTCACAAGAAACGTATATTCTTAAAACAAAAAGAGATATGCATTATTACTTCCTAATAAAACTCATGCATATCCTAACTAACTATAAAATACGCGAGAATATCTATATCCGCAGAAACAAGCTACGGTTATACTACTTCCATGAATCACTTCTTGTGAGAATCCAAGACTTCAAAGAAATTCGTCGTGATATTATTCATGAGATTTCTTATTCAAGAGAATTCCAATAATCCTCCCCAATCTTGAATTTGACATGGTTAAGTTCAAGATTCTTGATAGATCTTTAACACTTTAGAACAAGAGGATTCAATTCGAACATCGCAAAGAAAGAATCAAAACAACGACATCTCTATGATGGCAAAGCGGTGAAACTTCGGATCTTTGCGGCAACAAATGACAAAGTGTACATCAAAAGCAGTTAGTTTCATACTATTCTCATCACATCCGGTGTGTTAACTCCTGTGAGAGGTGAATCATTGAAAATAATGGATTTGATGTCTCTTTACCAATAGCCATTACTACTAGAGTAGCCAAATGTTAAAGTTTGAAAACTATGGTACGCTGATAACCATCTGATTTTTAGCAATCAACAGCTACAAACGGATTTGAAATGTCTTTACCTGTAGCCGTTTGCTCAGGACTAGTCAATTCTTAGGTGGAAAGAATTACCTTTGGTGAATTCATTACCAAATATGGTATTCCACTGCCTTTACCACAAGCCATATACTTGTGGGCTAGCCAATTCTTTGGATACCAAAAAGGTATAATCCATGGTGAATTGATGACCATACAACCCTCAACAATTAAGCATGGGTGAGTTGCAAACCCTATGGTTTTGAGCAAACCATTACAACTATCAACAGATTTGATGTGTCTTTACCAAAGCTGTACCCTTTGGACTAGCCAACTCTTGGATGGACACAAGTCACATCTGGTGAGTTGATAACCAGCAATAGAGTTATATACAACAAACCTGAATATACAATTTTTTTTACTAAGAATTAAACAAAGAAAGAAATTATACAAGATTGACAACTACAATCCTCCCCTGAGGCATATGCCTCCCCTCAAACTTTGCAGTTAAGGGTTAAGCATCCCAATATGGACAACTAGGTGTTGAAACCGGGTCCATCAAAGGCTTTAGTCAATAAATCGCCACATTATCATCTCGTGTGAATCAAGCACCTTTATCAAATGTTTTCATATGCATCTCTTATAAAATGGTGCACGATCTCAATATGCTTAGTTCTATTATGAAAAGTGGATTTTAACTATGTATATGGTACTTTGATTATCAATAAATATTGTGGTGTTCATGAAATTAAACCCATAATCCAAAATTGATTTTGTATCCAGTACTGACCACAACAATTTGCGAAGCAACATACTACCTCAATAGATGAGGTAGCAACAATAGTTTGTTTCTTGCATTGCCAAGAAATCAATCTTCTTCCAAGAAATTGGCAACCTCCGGTTGTGGATCTCCTATCGGTTGCACCAAGATAATCACTATCACTATATGCTTCCAACCTAAAAGGAGACTCTTTTGGGTACCTGTAGGATCGAAATATTATTGTGTTGATGATTCGGGTGGTGTTGGATGATCAAAATACATGTTAGACATTTTAGAGAGAGAAAGTAGAGAGAGGGAGTTTCTTGGTAGAGACTTGGTTCACAAATTATGGAATGTTAGATTAAAAAAAGCTCCACCCCTTCCATGGATGGAAGGGGTATTTATACTTACAAACATAACGACCTCCTATCGGCCTGTGGATCAGGTATACAGTGGGTAAAGACCCGTCCTTCCTCCACGGTGATACACTAAACTATACAATGCTATAAACTAACTAATTAACTACTTAATAACGTAAATAACTACAAGTCTACGAGCTAACTTATGCTAGACTATAATTGGGGTGACCGACACTTTAATATGGAATTTCCAATTCCTAACAATCTCCCCCTAAGGGAGGTCACCCTATGAAATACATTTTGCATCCTAGCATTCTATTCTTGACTTTGTTCTTGAGCTCGTAGACTTCAATTCTTCAGTTCCGCAATCTTTGTGCTTTTGTAGCGATTCTTCAAAGTCCGCATTGATTTGTGCTTTTAGTGGAGGCCTTTAACTGATCCACATCTTTGACGATCTTCGAGCTTTCTTTAAGATCATCAGCCACAACAAATCTCTCGGATCATCCATAGTTGTGTTGCCTTCATGTGATGTTGTGACTTTAGGACCGACATGCTCACACTTTTGAATCATGACATCTTTCCATCGAGTAGCGAAAGCTTTCTTGGTTCATGATATTTGCGGCGAGAGCGTAATCATAGTATAAAAATATCGAGCCGTGTTATGTAGATATGCACCGATCATGATTTCTTCAATTAAGTGTGGATCTTGTGAGCATGCGGCTTTGGATCGACTCCTCAATTCGATCAACTACAACCGTCAAATGTACCGCAAACAACAGCTTAGCAATAAAACACACGAAAGTGTCTTTGATCACTTCGTTGAATTTAGGTACACGCCCACGGTTCCCCGTTGATCGATTACAAATCTTACTGTGATCGGTATAATTCGAAGAATCTCCTTGACAGGTTTCGCGTTTGTTGTAGCCGTTCTCAAACCGGACGTCTCAAAGAAGACAACACGGAGTGAGTGAACCAATAATTGAGATTCACCGATTGATGAAAATTGATTTGAAAACAATCGCGTATTGCTTAGAAGAAAGAGTTTTGCAATCGACGAAGGTTTCAAGAGAAAGATCAGTTTTCAATCAAAAATACCTTTTGTATTTGAAAAGAGTACACATTCGACGTGCTAGAGAAAAGAAGAGATTCGCACATCGAACGGTTTTTCCAAAAGCATTTTTTTTTCAATCAGAGATACTTTTTGAGTTTGAAATATGAATACACATTCGATGCGCTAGAGAAAAGAAGATTTGCACATCGAACGGTTTTTCCAAAAGTATTCGTCAATTCATTTCTTGGACCAAGGTTGATTCAAGACTGAATCGCCCCATCGTTTCTATCCAGTTGTCACAAGCTTGATATTACGAGAAGATCTTACATGTCACCCACCAAGAGCTCGTTTGATGTTGGCTCTAGAAGGATTTCCATCTTCATCGTGAATATTTTTACATATCACTCAGATGTTCTGGCAATACCACAAGGATAATGCGTAGGAATCTTAATATATTCTTACTTTCCACATTGTGTGAAACATCAAGTCTTCATTAATTTAGTGTCCTAATGAGATATTGTGGATGATCTCTTGGCTCTAGACTCAATTGTGCACATTTGGTTCCTATGCCGGAGACTAGGGAGAGGGTCTCCTTCTTGAATATCAACAAACTCTAAGAGAAAGTCGATAGATTATGTTGGTTCCCCATGAGAATGAAACAAGTCCTTTTAAGAGGAACTTGAGTGGTTTGGGAAGTTGTAGTGCATTTGCATCACTTTGGGTCCATGACGTCTTGTCTTCAATACCGATGTTACCTTGGTAACCACCAAGAGCATATGAATTGAACCCGTTCACGCCCTAAGGTTGAAAAAATGGAGGCTATTTATTTTCACCCTTTCTCATTCAATTCTTTTCATTCTTCAACCCTTCATTACTTACCGAGACTTCATTACTAGAACCTTGTTGGGTTTATTCCGGTTCTAGCTCTATCTCATCCATACTCTTCCCATATTCTCATTTTCTCCTTTTTCATCATACCTAAGGACTCTACACTAATCTAGTGGATTGTCCTGGTAGATCCCTCCGTTCAAGCGGATCGTGGGAACGAATACCTAACCTAACCATCCTTATAACACCATGCATAAAGTAAATTGGTCGGTCTTTTGGTATTGTTCTTTCCTTCATGAAACCAATTGAAAAATCATTTGGAAAAATCAATCAAGGTACATGTGATATAAAATCAAAGCATTTTGTACCTTAATTGTTTTGATCATTTAGAAAAACTCCCCCTCAACATGTGCATATGATTTAGAAATTGTTTAGCACATGGAGGCAAGAGGACTTTGAAATATTTTCTTTGATCACTATTTTCGTAGAAAAAGCCATTTGATTTTCTTGGTAATTTCTCCCCCTCAATATGTGCGTAGGATATATGAAATCATTTTATCACATAGAAGCAAGAGGTTTTTGAAGTACTTCCACGATTGGATTCCATACAGAAAACCATTTAGAAAATCAATCAAGGTACCTTTTGATAAAACATTTAAATCTTTGTACCTTGATAGTTTATTTTCTTTTGAAATGCTCCCCTCAATATGTGCTTGAGATTCGAAAGCGTTTAGCACATATGGAGAGCAACATGCACATTGAATCAAAGCGATCACCTTTTATCAAATTTCATTATTAAATCATAAATTCTCCCCGATCAAAATATCAAACCCTTTGAGATTTTGGATCCCAAGTGATTTAATACGGTTTAGAAAACATGGAAGAATATGTGCTGGTTTAAATACTCATCGGTTTTGGTTAAATGGTCCTCCTCAACATGTGCATTGTATATTTGAAATCGTTTGACACATGGAGGCAGGAGTGTTTTGAAACAATTACCCTTTAAAACCTGATTTGAGATTTAAATCACGATCTCTCCCCCGATCAAAAATTTCAAACCAATTGAGATTTTGGATCCCGATTGATTTAAATCATTTAGAAAATTTTGGGGAAAGGCGTGGCAACATTTAATTTTGAAAAATGACCGATAAAGATCAATTTAAGACATTAAAGATTGTTAGTGTCAGGTATGATAATTTTTAAGAGATCTTTAAGTAAAATAAAACAATTTCACAATCAAACAAGAACAGAAAAAATTTCATTTTGTAAGATCTTTGAGTTTCAAAGAAAATCATACCATGACATAACATTAAATCTTTAGATCACCATATTTTAACGTACAAACGGACTTGATAGATGAAATATCGTTTGAAAATATTTTATTTTAAATCACTCTCCCCCTCAATCTATGATCGAAGTCGATAATTGAGTGACTTAGGTTTTGATAAAAAGAAGTCCGGTGATTTTCAAAATTTAGTCCAATTTATTTTCAAAACAATATTTTCCATTTTCAAAACAATTTTTATCAAATATTTTGAAAATGGTATCATTCACTACTTTTCTGTACAAGATCGTTAGGTGGTTAAGTCGCTTTTGTTGTTGTTCTTTGAGGGTTGGAAGAAACCGTCTCACGATGCGATGAGACTTCTACGTTGCATTTTTCATGCCAACCGAGGTCAAATTAAGCTCCGTTTCTTCATTTGAAGATGAAGAAAACCATCTGCTGATACAGTGAGACCTCTTACGTTGCATTTCATGCCAACTCTCCATATAAGTCCAATTAAGCTCTGTTTCTTCATTTGTCAACCCAAGAGATAGTTACCCTTTCCTTTCGGCATCCAATCATCATATTATGTGGGATCCGGATCGGGAACATTCCAATATACCTGCATACGTTAGTGGACATACATACAGATATATGGTGGTCGACATCACCCAAACAGCAATCGACTAATAAAAGTCAATCCAACATAACAATCAGTTCATATAAAGCATGGGAATAATGTGTTTATCAAACTCTAATCATCTAATCCTAACAATCATATCCTGGGCACCTAGTCCTTCAACATAGGTTAACATCATTTTTAATTAAGCACGTAGGATAATTAAGAAAGTCCGTTAGATGATATGAATTTGAAAACATTCTCCCCCTCAATCAATGACTCATTTTATGAAAAGATTAAAAGTGCTGAAGTCATTGATTGAGTTTTGCAAATTAATAAAAATTCTGAAACTGATTGATTTTGCAACTCATTAACCACCATTTTGTTAAAACAAATATTTTTCTGAAGAGTTTTTAGAAGGAAAAATATTTGAGTAGGAACAGCAGTCTGTTAATACAAATAAGCCGTAAAAACGTTTATTTATATTTTACGATCTTCTAATGTTTTGTCGATAACAAACATAAAATCATATTAACAAAACAAATAAAATACGTAAATGGTTTGAACTAATAGTTTCTAACATATTCACATTTTCACATAAAACACTAAAACAAGTATAAGTGATTTTATGATTTAAGTAATGCATATGTACAACAACTAGTGTTTACATATTTGGATAAAATATACACATAACTAGTATGTAGTATATTGGGTAATATAAATGGGTAGAAACTTAAGTATCACAACCCATTGGGCAAATACATTGAATGTAGTTGGGTACAACCCAAAGCCCATAACCCATTGCATGACATAATGCTTATATCATACATGGATAATAACCCATGGATCAACCCATACCCAAGTGACTAAGTGCATTGCACTTAAAGATACATTGTATCTAGCCAAAGATCCATGGTTCAACCCATGACCCATAACCAAAATACCCATGGGTAAAGAGGAGCGTTCCACGGATCCCTAGCTTTGTGCTAGCCGGATCCCAAGTGGAAGGGATCCGTGGGATCTGGGGAAACAGTAGGATTTTTCCTCTATAAATAGTGAGCCATTTCTTCATTATTTCTTACCCTTTCCAATACACTTTCTCCCCACAGGTTAAATCTCACTAACCTTAGATCCAAGAGATCTATGTTTGTAGTTTTGTTTTGTGTGATCTTCTAGGTTCCTCTTAAAGGCAAGATCACCACCTTTGAAGTCAAGCAAGCTCAAGTCCATGAGTTGCCATGCTTCCTCATCATCAAGGCTATTGAAGTCCTCTTGTTGATGATCTCTTTCTTTCTTCAAAGAAGTGTAGTGTTGAAGAAATTAGTGAAAGATGTCTCAAGTGTCAAGACGAAGATATTAGTGAAGGGTATCTATCGTCTATAGGATAAGCACTTATGAAAGGTGCTTAGAAGTCAAGACTTGAAGCATTAGTGAAAGGTGCTTCGAAGTAAAGACACAAGACATTAGTGAAAGGTGACTTGTAGATCTAGTCAAAGGCATTAGTGAAAGGTGCCTTAGATGTACATTCGATATGGTGTGTTTCGATGTACTAGATAGACTAACATTAAATCCAAGGATATTGATGTCCTTGATGATGTTGTAAAGGAGTAGATATCCTTTGGGATTAGTCGTTGGTGTAGTGTGGTAGTAGTTCCTCCATTGCAATGGAACTAGGTGCTTAGCCTAGTACCTAATAAAGGGTAGGCGACGTTGTGAAGGTGTAGTTCACCTAAGGTGTGAAAGAACTCGGTGGTTAGCCTAGCACCGTATAAAGGGTAGGCGACGTTGTGTTAGGTGTGGTTCACCTTGGTGTGAAAGAACTCGGTATTACGCTTTGTACCGGAAAAGGTTAGCGGCGTTGTGAAGGCTTCTCGCCATAAGGAGATTGGTGTAGTGTTTACAAACTCTCGAGTAGGTGACTCGGGAGTGGAGTAGGGCAAGGAAGGTGTCCTTGTAGCGAACCACTATAAATACTCGCGTTGTGGTTTTGTGCTTTTACTCTTATCTTTTCATTACATATCCTTATATGCTTGTTTATCAACATCCAACACACACAACCAAATAGATTGACATAAGTCGATCTAAATAGTTTAAAGGAAGTTTTAATTGGTAAAACTATTCAAACCCCCTTCTAGTTTTCCACAATTGGTATCGAGCTTCGTTGCCAAGTTTCTTGAAGTATATTGTACTTTAAAAACTTGATACGATCCATGGTTAATTGAAAACTACAAAGAAGGTTTTTCATAAAAACAAACACCATGTCTTTTAAAACTATATGTTTGGATGTTGATTTGATAACAACATTTTTCTTATTATTATTTTTTTAATTGCACTAATCTTCCTTGTCATGTTGATTAGTCAAAGCTCATACCCACCAAGCTTTAGGAGTCGCTTGGTAACAAGAATACCTTCCTTAAGAAGGTATCTTAAACGCAAAGGAGCGAGAATAGTCTAAGTAACATTTGCTGTGTCATTTGTAAAGACATTCCTAAGTGCGCTAAAGGTATGATTTTCTTTTTACTTTGCTTGATAATTAAGTATACCTTGTTAGGTATTTATATGATCATCTTTTGTGCAAATTACATGTTTTACTTGAAGCTTCATTAGGAAGCCTTTTTCTCACATACGTGTTTTATTTCTCATATAAAGTCGTGGTATATAAAAATTATGTTTTGCTTCTTTTAATCCAATAAAACAAAACACGAATTTCAAAATTCCTCCTTCCCCATAAAACTCCCACCGTCGACCACTTTATCAAACCCTCACTTTTTCAAATCTTCCAATTTCAAAATTTCCTCTCATTCAAAACTTCATCTTCCTCCTCATTCCATCTCAATCGAAATCAAGAAGATCCGTCATCAACATGGTTTACATCGCACTCGTGCTCATCGCCCGAACACTCATCGCACTTGTGTTCCCTATGATGAAGTTCACATACGGAGACATTTACTTTGTGTTGTTAATCTATATTGGGGTCATATACCCAATCCTTTGTATCATCCTTAGTATTGAAATGCAATATTATTAATCTAGTTTATCTAGGTTACTATTATGTGTTTATCATTTCTTTTGATTTATATGTTTTATATTTTTTTGTGATACATTAGAGGTCATGTATGCATGCTAAAAGAAAATGTAGGATAAAACATACTTCGTGGTATAAAAACTGTAAAACCTATGCTTTTATCAAATCATTTACATTACTCGATCCACGGATCCCGGAAGATATACTCTCCGGATCCCTTTTGTAAAGGAACCGTGGGATCCGACATCGGAAAAGCAGTTTTCATGCAAAACTAAAATCCACTAGAAAGTCAAAACATTGAGTAAGTTAAAGTGTTAAATACCATTGTTAATAAAATCTAGTAAAAACATTAGATTATCATAGGTTGATCATTAACATCACCTCTTTCTAACCCATCACTTCTATAGGTTCAAATATGACGCATGCATACGAGTTTGATTTTTCACTCACTAGCGTCTATACTCCTAACATCTCTCTTGAACCCAACACACCTGGCAATCATGTCCGTTGGTTCAACAATCTCGAAACCCGTCACTTCCATGAAGGACGTATTGTAGACACCTCTCTACAATTCGAAGAAGGTATCAATACCTCCTTCTGAGCAATAGGACTAGAATGTCTTCTTGAAATCAACGAGAAGATATGTCCAAGGTTCATAATGGAATTCTTCCGTCAAGTCGAACTCGTTCGTAACGAGGATCGCTCTCATCTTTTGGTTTTATATCAAAACCAAAGTTTACTCTAACCCTTCGGCATTTTGCTCACATCCTCCGGATTCCAAATCATGGACAATGTGCCTTCACGAAGATTGGTCTCTTGATTCTCTCTTCAACTTTCATGAATAAAATAGTCCATATTGTTCACATATACCCTCTCCGGAAGATTTAAATCGCATAATATGCAAACCTCGACCATATTACTCCAATCCAAACATTATCCATACACGGGATATCCGAGAAGAGTACAAGCCTCTTGCTCTCATTCTACGTGAAAATGTTTGGAGTCTTAGAAATCGAGATATTCTTCCCGCTTGTTGTGCTCACATGTTGTCTTGTTTGCTAACACAACAACCATACAATCTCGCCTACTTCTTCGCAAGGCGATTGCAAATCTTCAAGGCTCCAAGAATAAACTCATCCCTTATGGAATGTTCTTGACACGCCTCTATCACAATGTTATGCACTTCCATCCTCAATTTCAAAGTCCGTTGTATGCGTGCTTGTGAACAAGATGATGGAACCGCTAAACATATCTCTCTTGAAGACTTTCTTCATTCTTGATTCCACCAATACCCATCAATCACATAATGATCCTCCTAGCGAAGACACTCAAGGAACCTAGTAGTAGTCAAATAGGATCAATTCTACTATACTGTGATTTATCAATGTAATCCTATTTCTTTCATGAAATAAAACATCTTACATTTGATATCTTAGTTTTAGAACTCCTTTAAACAAATCTTGGAATATAATGCATTGTCAAGATCATTGCGTACCTTTAGTAAAGGTTACTGCTAGCGAGATGGTCGGATCCCAAATGTTGTACTAAACGGATCCCTACACCTAGGGAACCGTGGGATCCAAGAAACAAAAATGCAATTGCAAGCATTGTATGTCAAACACATCCTTAGAACACCTCACACTAAGCTAAACATAGTGTCTTAAGGTAGATTAAGTCCTTATCAAGATAGGTTGATCTTTCCTACTCATTCCAACTCACATAGATCACACTCTAAGATATTCATAGATCTATCACTTTGTTTTAATCCATCACTCTTTCGCCTCAAAACTCACACTTCATTTTTATTTGACCCTCACATCTAGGTTAGAAATCTTTTATGACAAAATTGATCATAAATCAACCTCACCTCAAAATTGATCAAAGTTGATCAAATCCTAGTTTTCCATCTCAAAACCATTAGGATATTTTCCAAAACACAATCCTAAGTCACAACCTCATCTCTAGGATCATTTAGCTTCAATTGACACTCATTAGCTACATCACTCACCACCTTCAAGTACTTAAGCACCCCTTCATTTAAGACACTTAGGAAGACTGAAACACTCAAGATGTTATAGGTCTTAGATTTTAGAAACATCATTTCCACTCTTTCATAGTCTGCGATAGCGGATCCCTAGGATTAGCCTAGACGGATCCTCTCGAGAAAGGAACCGTGGGATCCGGATGACAAGATAGGTCAAATCTTGCTAAAATAATCATTTCAACTTATCTTCCTAACTCAAACACTCCATCTCATCTTAAATGAGTTCCTAGATCAGTCCAACCTCTGAAGTTGACTCTTGTGCATGTCAATCATCACATTCCAATGAATCCTAGTGGCTTAAAGCTTAAATGCACTTGCCAAATCTCTTAGTTTATAAACCACCTTGTTAGGACCTCGATAGTCATCACTCTCACTCTAACTTTCAGCTCTTGAAATCATTTCATCATGAGAAAAACCCTAAGTAGTAACTTATCCACCAAAGAACCACCCATGAAAAAGGCTCGTGTTATACATGAAATATCCTCAACCGAATCATCTCCCGTCACACCAACAAATGAGAGAATCCTTCATCATCCAATCAAACCAATTCCTAAAAGGATAGTACCCACAAAACTACCTATGCCTAACACCACTATACCTCCTAGGCCAAACAATATCATCTCCACTAAACCATCACCATTGGTTCCTAGAAATATTTCATTTACTTCACCACTATCATCACCACACCTCTACAATTTAGAGGACTTGCCTCCTAGGCCGTCTCATCCGCTTCAGCCGACAACATTCTCCTCATTAGGAGGAATAATGGTTCAAAATCAAGGTGTTGAGTCAACACTTGCTCCGGCTTCCTTTTCGCTGTCTCCATCACATAATCCTATTTGGATTATGAGAAATCATCAAAGTCAACCACCCGACCATATGGAAGTTGAAACTTCTTTACCACCACCATCATTCTTGGTCGAGGCATTCTCAAATGCACCTCCACCAATCCCTTCATCGTTTGAAGCTCCTAAGCCGATTCACTTGATCCTTCGCATCAAGCCTTTTCATTTCATCCACCACCACTACCTAGCCATGACAAAGATTGCTATCATTGTCAACATGTTGAAAGTTTGATACATGAAGTACGAGAAGACCAACGTTTCATGTTCTATCATCTCCTCGAACGTTTCGACGAGATCAAACCTAAACAAAACTTGAGCTAGAAGAATTTTAGTGGTGTCCTAGCATCAAGCGTTAGTTGGTCTAGAAATTCCTAGTCATGCAATCGTCTGCATTTTCTTATTTTTAGAGTCATGTATATCATAACTCTTGTTTTATTAAATGGAATTACATGCTACTTGTTATTTTTTTTCCGAGCATATGTATTCATATCTCATTTATGTGATAACATTACTTGTTATATCACCTTTGCTGATTTTAGTCATCGATGACGGATCCCTCGGACTGCCTAGACGGATCCCTACTAGGAGGAACCGTGGGATCCGTGAAGACAGAAGTTTTTTTCTACTAACTTAAATCACATTTGCGAAATTGTGAATTATACTTGTTTTCTAACCCTTGTTTTGCGAGTTATTCAATTAACACATAAAGAATTTAACATCCTAAAGCTAGGGGAGCTTGGTGTCAAAACAATACGTTGCAAAATTACTTGCAACCTTTGATTTAAATTTCATGACTTCCGTTGCAAATATTGCAATCATCTAGGGGAGCACACCATCACATAGACGTAATCTTTTGCATAAGTTAGTTGCAAATGAACTAGATTAGAATTAGTTTCTTGACGCCTTACTTAGGGATGGACTCGTCAAGGGGAGTAACGACGAGATCCTTTCCGTTACTTGCTCTCTATTTTGTTTTCCTTTCACATGTTTTTCTTAAAAGCGATGTGTTGCTTTCTTCAAACACTTTTGTTTTGACAAAAGGGGAGAAAAAGTAAAAACTACAAATTCAAACTTTTACGAATTTTAGCTTTTCCTTAAATAATTTTATGTTTTGTCATCAACAAAAAGGGTGTAGGACCGTTTAATACATAAGATTTATGTGGTTTGGAGGTCGGGGTTGGTGGAAGAAGATGAAGATCTTCATCCTTTTAGAGAGAGAAACTAGAGAGAGGGAGGAAAAAACAATGGAACTTTTATTAATAAAACACACACTACACTTAACCAAATGCTTCACCTCACCCCTCATGGAGAGTCATGAGGGGTATATATAGGCCCTATCTTTGCCACTTAAACGATACTAGTCCCTAAGGGCAAAGTATACTACGCGTCTAGTCCAATTCACGTAAGTGACGTTATCTTTATAAAAAGCGAGGCTAACAATCTCCCTCCAAGATACCGTCACACGTGAATGGGTACAATGAGACCTATAAATACAAAACAAAGTAAATTACAATAGTAATGAACAATGTTGACTTTCTTGAAGTGTAGAGTCTCGTAGTCTAGATCTTGAGGCAAACTTGAAGTTCTCCTTCCGATGACCTCGACATTTGATCTTTGGCGATGGCACAAATTCTTGTAGCTCGAACTTCAATCATAACGGTCTAGTTAGGTTATTACTCCTCCTAACTAGTGAGCCTTTTTCGCTCCCTCCCGAACCGACAACACTCTTCCAACACGCAATGAGAAAGTAAACTCTTGATCGTACAATGGTTGTCGCCTCGGGAACATCGTAACAACATAACTCACTTAGTATTGCATCCAAGTTGGTAAAAATCCCCGATGTACACCACACTACTTCTCCTTCTTCAGTCTTAAGCACAAATCCCTTCGTAATCCAATCACGGAAGATGAAATACCAACTTCTCCCTCCTGATGGTTGCGAGCTATCGGAATCATCATAATGTTGCGTACATGCCGTATTACCTTCTTCTTGATGCAATATTAACATCATAGCTTGATCAAAATTCCGTGAGAATATGTCGCAAAAATACTCTCAATAAATTTCTCTAACCAACCTTTTATCGAACCTCCTTTGAATTCACCGGCTAATAGTAATGACCACATATGGAGATAACCCGATACAACTAACGTGAAAAGGAAGTAAACATCCCAACTTTGTGACTTACTGCTTGTTCTAAATTTTTGAACAATCCAAAACGCCGTGTGACACTGAGCACTACAACGTAGCTCCTTAAAGTGATGGTTACACACTGTGAGCACTACAACGTAACTCCTTACCGCTTATAACCGCAGTTGTCAAATTTCATAATGTGCTCCAACAAGTTATCTTGAGACATGCATCCAACCAACCAACGTCTCAAAGATAAAGAAGATCACCCGTGAAATGTCACTTCAATTTCGCATCAATAATACCGTACAAAACCCCCGTGATCATTTTCTTTCAAATTATCGCGCAAGCCGTGAATTATATATCCTTTCGTGAAAATATATCCGACCAAAATACCACTGAGTGGCCAAATAATTAGAATCTTTATCCAATTTGGATAAAAATTTTCTTTATCCCACTCGTTGACCAGTCCGTAACTCCACATATGCATTGAAGCGTTTGTAACAATACGCCCATTCCATCTTTCAACCCAAGATGACTTTAAGACACAAGGCCCATTTCAGTCCACGCTATCTCAACCAGTTGTGATAAAAATGTTTCACAACTTTTCATATCACTTAACCTAAACCTAAAAAGACATACTCACAAATATTCGCCTACCATCAACCAATTTCTCTCACCAAACTCATTTCTCATCAAACCTAATCTCAGAATCATGAATCACTCAAGTACAAAGCTACAACTTCTTGAACATCCTTTCTATTATAATAACATCACAGCCGACCACCATGAGTACCACCGTTTCTTATTCCAGCTTTGAAGACACAAGGAGAGCATGCGACTTCAAGATCTTTTGAGGGTCTCGGGTAGGTATTATGGTTTAAGTTTTTGTCCATGTGATTTCAATGAACAAACGAACGAGAGAAGCAATGAAATGGAATCATTTTGTTCTTCTCAAGATGTTCGGATATTGACCAAGAAGTGTAAACTTCATAATGATCTATGATGATAAGAGTTTCAAGTAAAACAATCTTTAAGAGATTGCAAAAAAAAATGAGACTATTCTGAGATCTTTTCATGTATACTTTCTTTTTGTTTTTTTGTTTTTGAGTATTGGATTTGAATGAGAGATGGGGAGAGATTGTGAGGGTCCTTTGGTGAGTCTAGATGTAGGTTAGGTTAGATTCCGGTAAAGTAGTCTTGGACCGATGATGTTATGGCTGAGGTCTTGATGTTGGTAAATGGTTGCTTGTGGTCATGGTCTGGTCGTTACACATAAGGTCTTTTTCATTTTCAGTTTTACGCGTAATATCTTTCTTCGGAAAAAAAAACTCTTACGCTTAACTTCTTCTCGTACCACTTTCTTATGCGTAAACCCAGTTGCTTATGCGTAAGTTATGATTCTTATGCGTAGAAATGGTCTTACGCATAAAGCTTATGCGTAAGCATAGGCTTATGCGTAAAAACATACGCGTAACTGTTCTTACGCATAACTTCACAGTTATGCGTAAATGTCTCTGAAGATGCTCCTTATGCGTAAGTTTAGGGTTTTGACCCAGTTGACCATTTTTCCGACGAGATTTTCCGACCACTTTTCCATTAATCTTCATAAAAAACCCAGAAAAGCATAAAACTGCTTCCATTGACCCGTTTTGACCACAGTTGTTTCACGGATATGAATCAAAAAGTCCCAAAAGTTGATAAAAACACTGACTTGGACAAGAAAAATTCACAAGATAGGTTACACAAAGATTGGATGACTATTTTGACCAAGATACATAACATGTATAAAACTGTTTACCCACAGAAATAGGAAAACAATTTCCGACCCATAAAATAGTACCAAAACAGCTTCAAACATGTATAAAAAACCGACATAAATCATCAAAAACATAACCATGGCTCTATACCACTTGTTAGGATCGAAAAACTTATGATTTATGTGGTTCGGGAGGTCTTGGTTGGTGATTGAAGATGAAAGTATTCATCTTGTTTAGTGAGAGAAACTAGAGAGAGGGAGGAGAAAACAATGAAACTTTTATTAATAAAACACACACTACACTTAACCAAATGCTTCACCTCACCCCTCATGGAGAGTCATGAGGGGTATATATAGGTCATATCTTTGCCACTTAAACGATACTAGTCCCTAAGGGCAAAGTATACTACGCGTCTAGTCCAATTCACGTAAGTGACGTTATCTTTATAAAAAGCGAGGCTAACAAAGGGGGAGATTGTTAATACAAATAAGCCGTAAAAACGTTTATTTATATTTTACGATCTTCTAATGTTTTGTCGATAAAAAACGTAAAATCATATTAACGAAACAAATAAAATACGTAAATGGTTTGAACTAATAGTTTCTAACATATTCACATTTTCTCATAAAACACTAAAACAAGTATAAGTGATTTTATGATTTAAGTAATACATATGTACAACAACTAGTGTTTACATATTTGGATAAAATATACACGTAACTAGTATGTAGTATATTGGGTAATATAAATGGGTAGAGACTTAAGTATCACAACCCATTGGGCAAATACATTGAATGTAGTTGGGTACAACCCAAAGCCCATAACCCATGGATCTTGACCCATAACCCATTGCATGACATAATGCTTATATCATACATGGATAATATCCATAACCCATGGATCAACCCATACCCAGTGACTAAGTGCATTGCACTTAAAGATACATTGTATCTAGCCAAAGATCCATGGTTCAACCCATGACCCATGACCCATAACCAAAATACCCATGGGCAAGAGGAGCGTTCCACGGATCCACGGCTTTGTGCTAGCCGGATCCCAAGTGGAAGGGATCCGTGGGATCCGGAAACAGAGGATTTTTCCTCTATAAATAGTGAGCCATTTCTTCATTATTTCTTACCCTTTCCAATACACTTTCTCCCCGAGTTAAATCTCACTAACCTTAGATCCAAGAGATCTATGTTTGTAGTTTTGTTTTGTGTGATCTTCTAGGTTCCTCTTAAAGGCAAGATCACCACCTTTGAAGTCAAGCAAGCTCAAGTCCATGAGTTGCCATGCTTCCTCATCATCAAGGCTATTGAAGTCCTCTTGTTGATGATCTCTTTCTTTCTTCAAAGAAGTGTAGTGTTGAAGACATTAGTGAAAGATGTCTCAAGTGTCAAGACGAAGATATTAGTGAAGGGTATCTATCGTCTATAGGATAAGCACTTGTGAAAGGTGCTTAAAAGTCAATACTTGAAGCATTAGTGAAAGGTGCTTCGAAGTAAAGACACAATACATTAGTGAAAGGTGTCTTGTAGATCTAGTCAAAGGCATTAGTGAAAGGTGCCTTAGATGTACATTCGATATGGTGTGTTTCGATGTACTAGATAGACTAGCATTAAATCCAAGGATATTGATGTCCTTGATGATGTTGTAAAGGAGTAGATATCCTTTGGGATTAGTCGTTGGTGTAGTGTGGTAGTAGTTCCTCCATTGCAATGGAACTAGGTGCTTAGCCTAGTACCTAATAAAGGGTAGGCGACGTTGTGAAGGTGTAGTTCACCTAAGGTGTGAAAGAACTCGGTGGTTAGCCTAGCACCGTATAAAGGGTAGGCGACGTTGTGTTAGGTGTGGTTCACCTTGGTGTGAAAGAACTCGGTATTTAGCTTTGTACCGAAAAAGGTTAGCGACGTTGTGAAGGCTTCTCCGCCATAAGGAGATTGGTGTAGTGTTTACAAACCCTCGAGTAGGTGACTCGGGGGTGGAGTAGGCAAGGAAGGTGTCCTTGTAGCGAACCACTATAAATACTCGCGTTGTGGTTTTGTGCTTCTTACTCTTATCTTTTCATTACATATCCTTATATGCTTGTTTATCAACATCCAACACACACAACCAAATAGATTGACATAAGTCGATCTAAATAGTTTAAAAGGAAGTTTTAATTGGTAAAACTATTCAACCCCCCCTTCTAGTTTTCCACACAGTCCTTCGACATACTTTCCTCATTTTGTTTTAGGATAAGTGCACGAAATTTTAGAAAATAGGCTTAGCGCAGCACTTTCCTTTCTTGAAGAGCGGGTTGCTATCTGAAATAATAGCAAACCATTGTTTTAAGCACGGGTTACAGTCTGAACTAACTGCAAGCCATAGTTTAAGCACGGGTTACAGTCTTAAATAACTGTAAGCCATGATTTAGAGACGTGTTTAGAAAGAAATATTTACACCTCCTGCTCGAACTTCATCTATGGTCTCGTGCCATTATTGAATGACATTTCTAAGGCCGCAGATGTTATCGATACCAGAAGACATGTCATGAGAAAACATATTTTTTGTCTTTTTCAAATTTTTTGATTTTTATAGGTTTTAGAAGGTTTTATATTTTTCTATTTTCTTTTTGTTAGTTTTCTATTTTTGTATTTTGCTTTTAGATAGATATATACACAGATAGAGTAGATGATATAGTTTAAGAAGATGATGATACGAGTACCGAGATAAGGATATCGAGTAGCGCCGTTGTAGAAGATAGAAGTCATCATCCCTAAAACTTTCACCACCAAAGCTTCCGAGGCTCTTGTATAGAAGAAAAAAATTGAACTAACATATGAAAGTGAGACTTTGGCAGCTTCCCCCCAAACAGAAAATCCTTTAGATGAGCAGATTCGAAGCTCTATTTCAAGCTTGCCTTAGCCAGTGCCTGAGAAGCACACCATTATCATAAATCCATTGCTCCTTTTAAGAATAAACACCATGATTCTTCGCTCGAGGTTATATCATCCATAAGAAGAATGTAACCACCGTAAATTTCACCTCGTATTAAACTAATATAATATTCTAACGAAAGAATACTTATCCATTTTCTACGTCCAAATTTTTTTAAGAAACGATATCCATTTATTTGATCACAACAACTAGCCAATGTGATGAAACTCACATCTTTAATAAACATAAACATCTTTATATGTTAAACTATAAAAGTTTTCAACTTTTATTTACCACTTTACGTTATTTCGTTAACATTCGATTATTAAACGCTCAAACAAATCGTTTTCTACCTATTAGAGTTTTTACGAAACCGTAAATTATTATAACTATGATTTTGCACAACTAAATTATAAATGCTAAAGTACAATATTTTATAGCTAATGTACAAGCTTTTAAAGCACTAGTCTTAAAAATAAATTTCTTATATTTAATAAAACTAAGTACAACGTCATAATGCCTAAAGTACAAGTGCGTAAAGCACAAGGCCTAAAATTATATTTTCACTTGAACTTACTTAAACTTAACTAAATACCCTAATCAAGTTTCTTACACATTCGAACCTCATGAACAACCACATCTAGCTTATAGTACAACCACCTTAAGCCTAAACTTGCCCTAGTTCTTGTTCTTGTCCAAATCGAACCCTAACCATCCAACTCTCTCAAGGCTCAAGTTTAGCCACATCATGGATACATCACCTTGTCCCTTGAAGAGTTTACCATGGTCAAATATTAGGGCAAGACCCATGGCTGAAATTTAGCCACCATACGCCACCCTCATCACCATCACATGCACCACACAACCTTTAATACTCCACCTCACCATGTCCCTTACACTTCAACATACTTTCCAAGTGTCCATAGCATTTCCCTCCTATAAATAGCAAGCCATTCTCATGCATTTGAACTCACACCATTCGAACCACACCTAAAACACAAACAAAATCAGTTAGTCATTGATCTAAGGGTCCTAGTAGCAGCCAAGTAAGGATAGTATAGAGCCTAGAAGGAAGAAAAGAGTCTTGTTCCATTTGAAGCCAATCTATTCTCATTTCGGTTCTTGTCAAAATCCCAAGCATGTAAGTCTATTAAACTCATCCTATTTCATTCTAAACTTTTAATATAAATTGCATACTGTTAAAAGGGATTTTATAAGGAAAACGTAGCAATTTGAATCACTTAAAACGCAGTACACGAGTCAAAAGTTATGGTCTAAACAAGTTGCCAATAATCGTTAAAACTTTCTGTGGACGAAAGTTCGGACACGCAAAACGAGGCATTTCTGGTCCGTTTCATGAAAAAGTTAAAACACGAAAGTTGTCCGAACGACGTTTTCTTCAAAAACTCAAGAGCACGGGTCTAGAAAACGCGAAAAAGCGCCGAATTTAATAAAATTCCAACAGTATTAAGTATATGTTATAAAACAAATTAAACCCCCTACTTGCGCCTCATTTATTTACATCATGTCAAAGGTATTAAGGCCAACCAAAGTACCGTTGTAAACACCACCTAGGACACTCTAGAACGCCCCATAACCCGGTTAAAAAGCCTAGTCGTTATCTTTAAAACAATCATCATTTTGGTCAAAGTCATAAACACCAAAAAGCTTTTACAACAAATATTTGGGAAAACATGGGATTTTGATAAATTTGAGTAAGAACTATCTTAGAAACATTAGGAATGGGTAAAACAATATTTCACAAGGTCGCATGCAAAAGATATAGAGCTTTATGGGTTAAAAATGGGTTAAACGAAATTTTCATAAAATGCGTCGTGGTCAGTGGCCATGTTTGTGGACTTGTATCTTTCTAATCAAAGAGAACTAGGACATGAGACTTATACCATTTAGAAGAGCTTACACCTAGTGTTTGAAGGGTCAAATGCGTTGTAGAAACCCTAGCTGGTCTTGTGTAAAATATGCCCTCTTTAGCCCCGTTATCGCCCAAAACAACAAAAGCACATAACCCCCTACTTTGGAATATCATTGCGACCAAACCATAAGAGCTTAAGACCTCTAGTTTGAACCATTAGAAAGACCACCGGACAAACTCTTGAAAGGATCAAGAACGTAGTAAAACCTATTAAGGCCTCGCTTTTATTCACCCGTATTTTGTCCATTTATGCCAAAACAAGTAAATTTTCTTATAAAATTTTAAGCATGAAAATTGTAATTTTGTAAAATAAAGTTTCTTTGGACTAATAATGTAATTTTGTGAAGTTAATTATATAAGGGCTGATTTTGTCAATAACCCATAGTTGAGGGTTTAAAGTGTCATTTTGAAAGTACAAAAGCTGTAAATATTTAAAATTGTAAATTATAACATTTTGGAAACATAAGATATTTAACAACTTTGGTTTTGATAAAACTTATTATTAATCATTTAAGTCATAATAATAAGTATGATAAGTATATTAAATTTTGTAGAGACTTCATGTTATCCATAGAACATTTCACGTGATAAACTTGAATACTGAATACTAAATACATGATATACTAACTCGTGTCGAGAGTCGGAGCGCTTTGTTCATATTATCTAATTTGTTTTCCATCCGACTACAATAACACCGAGGTGAGTTCATAGTCCCACTTTTACATATTTGTTTTCAAAACTTGTGGGAGATACATGCTACTAAACCGAACACAAGTATTTTTCTATATGCTATCCCGATTGATATTGCCTAAGTTACCTATCTGCCACTAAAAGTCCCTCATATCATGAACCATTAATCACTTGCGAGTGAACTCGAATATCGTGAATAGATCTATTGGCGTTGACGCCCATTTGGTTAGCGGGATAGGTAACCAAATGCACGTTATTGAGAATACTAGAGAATGGCAAACTCCTACCGAGGGCATTGTTGCTCACATCATCTCTATGATGTTTGTAACTCACGTCATTATTATGACGCGTTCTTTGTTAAGGTTCATGCGTCATGAGACTTAAGGCAATATACACTATGTTGCAATGATACAAATGTCGCAACCACCAATATTACTAATATTACTATTTTACTAATGCTTATCTTGTGTTCAATCGATTATTATACAAACACTATGGATTCACTCAACCTTTGTGTTGACTTTTAGCATGTTTATCTCGTGTTCATAATTTACGAGGATGGCATGGAAGGACACGGATACTCAAGAAGGCTATATTATCATTCGATAACTTATTTAATAAACTCAGAAAACCACTGGGACCTCATTTTGTAAACTCTGATATTTATATAAATCGAATGATAAATCTTTTAAAATGATACAATTAGAGTTCGTTTTCTGTTATTGTAACTGTTGAGCCATGAAGTAACACCCAGTTTGAATTCCGCTGCGTATCACGAAATAGGGGGTGTTACAGATTGGTATCAGAGCTGCAGTTATAGAGAAACGGATCTAGTTGAGGTCCGAACTATAACTATTTTTACAAAGAAAACATTTTATAGCCTTTTCGCTCTCCGTGCCTTCCATCCTCCAGGTAATTATGTGACTTCTAGATAGTTTAAGCTACACAAACACTTTAGTATACTGATATATACTTCTGATCACTTTATACAAAATAAACATACTTGCATGAGTCTATTCTAAGGCATTATGACTTAATCACATTTCCCCGAGCATGTACCTACTTTTATATTTTTCAAATTTATGAAACCTTCTCAAGACATTGTAACCAATTACAATGGTCTCTCCTACTTATCTTATTCACACTAAACATATATACTCACCAACTATTTTGGCAACTTTCCTTGATTTTCTTACTTCCATCTCTAAAAAGATGAGTGTAAATACTCTTCCAGACTCAAAAATACCTAAATCTCCTTGTAACTCATCGCCATATACGAATGTTAAGTCGAAACTCTTAAGTAGGATGATTTACAATGTCTTTATTTAAATGGATTGGGACGCCTTTTTATTTAAATAAAGAAATTGTGAATCGCCAAACCATAAGTTTATATTCCTTTATTTACATTGTTTGGGACGCCTCTCTATGTAAGTAATGGATTGTAAATGAGTGGGCTTATTTGTATCTGAAATGATATAAGTACAAACTCGAGGATCAAAAAAAAAAAAAATCACAAAGATATATGGCAAACACAAATAACGTAAATTTTTAGAATCCATAAATATTAATACATAATGATATAATTAGCATCGGTAGTGCTAATGTTACAAAAATCACTAAATAAGGTATGGTATCGCCAAATGGTTGATCCGCCAAGCTAATGAAAAACACGACTACACCTATGAGAGCGAGAATCATGACTGGATGCAGTATCTTGATTATTCATATAACAAATATAAATGAGTTATTAAGCATGGTGAATGAAATAACAAGAGACGTAGCTCAATATATAAAACGCTTCCTTTTTATAACGAAAAGTGGGCTTCAACCCATTAGTAAAACAAACAAACACAACCCACATTTAGATTAAACGGCCTCGGCCTAGATTACATAAACAAACACACCATTAAGCGTATTGGGTTTCAACCCAACAACCAACACAAGACCACAACTTAATACTAACGCAGACGATTACAAAATAACATAAATTAAACAACAATTTATTTCAAACATTCCTAACATAATTACCCCATAATTTATCCACGCCGATGGCTAGGATCACTAGTGGTACAAGGATCACTAAGATCACAGCCAAGAACACATAATCTTCATCCGTAACGTTGGCTAAATAGATAGCCGCGACAACAACATATACGAGTGCAATAACGGTAATAATGTGCGGCATTTTGAAAGTATGATATGAGAAATGTAGGTGGAAAATTTAGTATGAAGGAATGAGGATTAAAATGGGGTATTTATAAAAAGAAAAGTGATCGTTGGGGGTACTATTCCTGACCGTTGGGAGTACTATTCCTGACCGTTGGGGTACTATTCCTGACCGTTGGGGGTACAATTCCTGACCGTTGGGGGATACTGTTCATGACCGTTTGAAATTACTGTTCACCTTACTAAGGAATAAACTAATTCATCATCTACAAAAGCTGAAGTTCAACAACTTTCTACATTCATCAATTTCTCACCCGAAATTTTACTTATTAAAAGACAGCTTTCAATATTAATAATTTGATTTTCACAAATCATTATGAACCATGTTATTTTCAAAATTTATTACTAAAACATGATGACCTTTATAAAATAACAATCTTCACTCAAAATAAATTTTCTTAAGTTTATATGACCTTTAGAATAATGTTATTCACATGTAAAAACAATAAATTTTAACATATAAGCTTTTACAAGCGAAACCACATTTCATCCTCATTACTTCAACATTTAACATGGACCGAATCTCGGACGAGATTCAATTTAAGGGGTGAGATCAGTAACCACCGTAAATTTCACCTCGTATTAAACTAATATAATATTCTAACGAAAGAATACTTATCCATTTTCTACGTCCAAATTTTTTTTAAGAAACGATATCCATTTATTTGATCACAACAACTAGCCAATGTGATGAAACTCACATCTTTAATAAACATAAACATCTTTATATGTTAAACTATAAAAGTTTTCAACTTTTATTTACCACTTTACGTTATTTCGTTAACATTCGATTATTAAACGTTCAAACAAATCGTTTTCTACCTATTAGAGTTTTTACGAAACCGTAAATTATTATAACTATGATTTTGCACAACTAAATTATAAATGCTAAAGTACAATATTTTATAGCTAATGTACAAGCTTTTAAAGCACTAGTCTTAAAAATAAATTTCTTATATTTAATAAAACTAAGTACAACGTCATAATGCCTAAAGTACAAGTGCGTAAACCACAAGGCCTAAAATTATATTTTCACTTGAACTTACTTAAACTTAACTAAATACCCTAATCAAGTTTCTTACACATTCGAACCTCATGAACAACCACATCTAGCTTATAGTACAACCACCTTAAGCCTAAACTTGCCCTAGTTCTTGTTCTTGTCCAAATCGAACCCTAACCATCCAACTCTCTCAAGGCTCAAGTTTAGCCACATCATGGATACATCACCTTGTCCCTTGAAGAGTTTACCATGGTCAAATATTAGGGCAAGACCCATGGCTGAAATTTAGCCACCATACGCCACCCTCATCACCATCACATGCACCACACAACCTTTAATACTCCACCTCACCATGTCCCTTACACTTCAACATACTTTCCAAGTGTCCATAGCATTTCCCTCCTATAAATAGCAAGCCATTCTCATGCATTTGAACTCACACCATTCGAACCACACCTAAAACACAAACAAAATCAGTTAGTCATTGATCTAAGGGTCCTAGTAGCAGCCAAGTAAGGATAGTATAGAGCCTAGAAGGAAGAAAAGAGTCTTGTTCCATTTAGAAGCCAATCTATTCTCATTTCGGTTCTTGTCAAAATCCCAAGCATGTAAGTCTATTAAACTCATCCTATTTCATTCTAAACTTTTAATATAAATTGCATACTGTTAAAAGGATTTTATAAGGAAAACGTAGCAATTTGAATCACTTAAAACGAGTACACGAGTCAAAAGTTAGGGTCTAAACAAGTTGCCAAAAGTCTGTTAAACTTTCCTGTGGACAGAAAGTTCGGACACGCAAAACGAGGCATTTCTGGTCCGTTTCATGAAAAAGTTAAAACACGAAAGTTGTCCGGAACGACGTTTTCTTCAAAAACTCAGGAGCACGGGTCTAGAAAACGCATAACGAAGCCAGAATTTAATAAAAATTCCAACAGCTATTAAGTATATGTTATAAAAACAGCCTAAACCCCCCTACTTGCGCCTCATTTATTTACATCATGTCAAAGGTATTAAGGCCAACCAAAGTACCGTTGTAAACACTACCTAGGACACTCTAGAACGCCCCATAACCCGGTAAAAAGCCTAGTCGTTATCTTTAAAACAGCCATCATTTTGGTCAAAAGTCATAAACGCCAAAAAGCTTTTACAACAAATATTTGGGAAAACATGGGATTTTTGATAAAATTGAGTAAGAACTATTTTAGAAACATTAGGAATGGGTAAAACAATATTTCACAAGGTCGCATGCAAAAGATATAGAGCTTTATGGTTTAAACCGAAATTTTCATAAAATGCGTCGTGGTCAGTGGCCATGTTTGTGGACTTGTATCTTTCTAATCAAAGAGAACTAGGACATGAGACTTATACCATTTAGAAGAGCTTACAGCCTAGTGTTTGAAGGGTCAAATGCGTTGTAGAAACCCTAGCTGGTCTTGTGTAAAATATGCCTCTTTAGCCCCGTTATCGCCCAAAACAACAAAAGCACATAACCCCTACTTTGGAATATCATTGCGACCAAACCATAAGAGCTTAAGACCTCTAGTTTGAACCATTAGAAAGACCACCGGACAAACTCTTGAAAGGATCAAGAACGTAGTAAAACCTATTAAGGCCTCGCTTTTATTCACCCGTATTTTGTCCATTTATGCCAAAACAAGTGAATTTTCTTATAAAATTTTAAGCATAAAATTGTAATTTTGTAAAATAAAGTTTTTTGGACTAATAATGTAATTTTGTGAAGTTAATTATATAAGGGCTGATTTTGTCAATAACCCATAGTTGAGGGTTTAAAGTGTCATTTTGAAAGTACGAGGGTAAAAGCGTAAATACTTAAAATTGTAAATTATAACATTTTGGAAACATAAGATATTTAACAACTTTGGTTTTGATAAAACTCATTATTAATCATTTAAGTCATAATAATAAGTATGATAAGTATATTAAATTTTGTAGAGACTTCATGTTATCCATAGAACATTTCCGTCGCATAAACTTGAATACTGAATACTAAATACATGATATACTAACTCGGTCGAGAGTCGGAGCAGCTTTGTTCATATTATCTAATTTGTTTTCCATCCGGACTACAATAACACCGAGGTGAGTTCATAGTCCCACTTTTACATATTTGTTTTCAAAACTTGTGGGAGATACATGCTACTAAACCGAACACAAGTATTTTTCTCTATGCTATCCACTTGATTGATATTGCCTAAGTTACCCATCATTGCCACTAAAAGTCCCTCATATCATGAACCATTAATCACTTGCGAGTGAACGCGAATATCGTGAATAGATCTATTGGCGTTGACGCCCATTTGGTTAGCCGGATAGGTAACCAAATGCACGTTATTGAGAATACTAGAGAATGGCAAACTCCTACCGAGGGCATTGTTGCTCACATCATCTCTATGATGTTTGTAACTCACGTCATTATTATGACGCGTCTTTATCGTTAAGGTTTGCGTGTCATGAGACTTAAGGCAATATACACTATGTTGCAATGATACAAATGTCGCAACCATATATACCGATTATTACTAATTTTACTTATCTTGTGTTCAACTCGATTATTATACAAACACTATGGATTCACTCAACCTTTGTGTTGACTTTTTAGCATGTTTATCTCGTGTTCATAATTTACGAGGATGGCATGGAAGGACACGGATACTCAAGAAGGCTATATTATCATTCGAAAACTTATTTAATAAACTATAAAACCACCGGGACCTCATTTTGTAAACTCGATATTTATATAAATCGAATGATAAATCTTTTAAAATGATACAATTAGAGTTCGTTTTCTATTGATATAATCATTGAGCCATGAAGTAACACCCAACTTGAATTCATTGCGTATCACGAAATTGGGGTGTTACAAAGAACAACAAAGAATAACCCCGATGTATACTTTTCTCTCCCACAATAAAGTGTATGAAGCTCACGAACCAAGTACCCAAATGCCCAAAGAGAGAATAACCGATAACATTGAAGATGCATGTCAATCATCGATTATCTGCGGATGACAATCTGCGGATGTCAACTCCGAATAAATGATTATATCTCTGAATCACTGATTAAGCCCTCAAGTGAGACAGTTGAGCATCCCCAATGTACACAATCTCTCTCCCCCATTATCATCAAAAACCAAGTTCAAAAACAGATTACCCGATCCATTACAAGATGTAATCGGATATAAAGGTGAGATACCCTAATCTTTAGGTTATAACATTAACCTAATCTCTCATACTCAAAATAATCGCCTACCACAAACATACTCCTCTCACCAAACTCAGATCTGGGAAAACAATAATAATTCTCAATAACTAATTCACCCATACGTTTCACAATCATTCAAACATATAACACCTCGAATCTCATCTTCATCATCAATTAAACAAATCTGAACCTCAAAAATATCACCCAGATACAACGTATTATTTTAGTTTACATCGTTGGAAACACGTACAAGACACACCGAGAAGAATATGTCCTGCTTATGGTAGCTTCAAGATCCGTTATGGGTCTCGGGTAGGTTTGTTTTTTGGTTGAATTCGTTTTAAAGTTTGAGGAACGAATCATGAAAAATGATTTTTAACAAACTTGTTATAAATCTTTTCATACAATATTCGGATATTTAGCAAAAGTCTAGCTCTTTTATCTTTTCATCTCATGAATGTTTTCAAATTCGGAGATTTGCTACATATAAGGTAATTAAAAATGATTTTAGTTTGATGATTGGACAATGTTGACTATGGGGGTGTTTGGACGGTATTTCTTATTTGGATTTGAAGTGAGGTTTTCCGGGCGTGTTTACTTATTTCGTCTTCTTTCTTTCTACCCTTCCGCGAAGATGACTTGGTTGGTCTTTTATAGAGGGTGATAAAGACTTAGCTATTTAGTTGCGTTTGTGATTCTTTCTCACTTAACCCACAACGTAGCTATTACTTTGGTGTCTCACTCAGTTGAGAATGTCAAGAGGTTTTGTACATTGGGTACACCATTTATTCTTCACAAGGATGACCTAAATTGGGCTGGCCTTTTAGGTACTTGAAGATCTCTTCGACTGCATTCAAGTGGGAAGTAAGTGGAGTGACCTGATGTCTAGAACAAGCACTCACAGCAAATGTAATGTCAGGCCTAGAAGCTGTCAAATACATCAATGAACCAATCATGGATCTGTATAAGTGAACATTCACAGCAGGATCTGGTTCAAGATTGTTCTTTGGTTTTGGAACTTCATAAGGTGTAGTGGCATTTCTGACATTTTCCATATCAAAATTCTTCAAAATGTCTCTCACATATTTATCCTGATTGATAAGAATACCATCAGGTTTCTGCTTAACTTGTAGACCCAAAAAGAAAGTAAGCTCCCCCATAGCACTCATCTGAAACTCTCCCTTCATCAATTCGTCAAACTCCCTGCACCAAGCTTCTTTAGTGAAGCCAAAGATAATGTCATCCACATAAACTTGCACAAGAATGATGTCTTTGTAATTCTTCTTTATGAAGAGTGTTTTGTCAATGGCACCTCTTCTGTAACCATGCTTCAGCAGAAATGCTGATAGCCTAGCATACCATGCTCGTGGTGCCTGATGTAGTCCATAGAGAGCTTTTACAACCTTGTATACATGGTTTGGATTATCTGGGTCTTCAAAGCCTTTGGGTTGAGTGACATATACTTCTTCTTCAATTTCACCATACAGAAAAGCACCTTTCACATCCATCTGATATACCATGAACCCCATATAAGATGCAGAGGCCAAGAAGATTCTAATGGCCTCAACTCTAGCTACAGGTGCAAAAACTTCATCATAATCAATTCCTTCCTATTTCACGAACCCCGAGCCACTAATCTTGCTTTGTTTTTTACCACAATACCCTTGCATCTCTTTTATTCTTCAAAATCCATTTTGTCCCAATTGCAATCTTCCCATCGATAGTGGTACCAATATCCAAACCTCACGATTCTTGAATTGTTGCATCTCATCTTGCATTGCTTCAAGCCAACTTGAATCTTCAAGAGCTTGAGAAACACCGTTGGTTCCACTTGATAAAGAAAGCAAGCAAGACAATGCTTAAAGTCTGTGTGATTGTCCCTTTGCTGTTGTGAGACATAGGAAAGAAAAGCAACTTGACCATACTTAGAACTTGTCATAGTACTTCTAGTTCGAACAGGTGCTTGAGGATCACCAATAACATTTGATTGAGGATGAGCAATGTTGATCCTTTTTGTAGCAGTGGGGTTGACATCAATTGTGGTGTCAAGATTGTTCACAGTTGGTTCAAAATCACTGTCATAGGAAGTTGAGGTGAAGATTCCAGCTTTGGGTTGGTAATTACCAAGATCTGAAAGACTTGGAAATCGTATATATGGTTCTTAAAAGTCTGTGGACACACTAGTAGAAATAGGAGTAGAACTGTCAGGAGAACTGTCAGCAGAATCCTGGTTTCCACTGACTGCTTGTGCTGATTGTCTGATTAGTGCCTCAGCATCTCTTGCAAACTCCACACCAAGCCTCTCAGCTTCTAGATTGGCTGCATGCTCTTGCTTCTTGAGTCTAGCAAGGTACTCTGCATAGTGTGACTCATCTTCATTCTCATCAGAAGTTAGTTTAGAACTATCACCTGCAAGATGGTTAGGGGAAAAGGAAGGTACAACGATGGATTGTTCATCATGCTCAGACTCACTATCTGAGTCATCAACCAGGGTACCTGCATTGTCAGTGGGAGACTCTTTTGTACCTGCAGATTGGTTAGCAACATATCTAGTATAACCCAAGTAGTCAGTTAAGTAATCCAGGTCAAAGGACCAAACATGACCTTGACCCTGAACATTCGGCTTATCTTCTAGGTATCTCAGGTTAAGAGTCTCCTTAATCTTTTTAGCATTTAAATTATATACCCTATAAGCCTTACTATGAGCTGAATAACCCACAATATGCCCCTCATCGCCTTTCTCATCAAATTTTCCCAAAGATCACTAGTGTTTAAAATGGTCACTTGACATCCAAAAGGTTTGAGGTAATGAATATCGTGAACTTTCCCAAAGAGAAGTTCATAAGGTGTCTTGAAATGAGGTCTAGTAATGATACCGCTCGAACATAACAAGCAAAGGCATCTTGCTTGATCCGTAACATAGTGGGTAATTTAGAGTCTGCAAGCGTGGATCTTCTTGCCTATTAAGGTCCTATTCTTTCTTTCAAGAACCCTATTTTATTGTGGGGTTCTTGGATAGCTATAGTCCTTTTATCCCTTTAGACTTACTGAGTTCTATTAATACAACATTTTTGAACTCGTCCCATTATCACACCGAATACCTTTAACCTTTTGTTTAGTGGTTCTCAACAAGGGTAATGAACTCTTTTAAAATTTGAGATGTTTCATCTTTAGTTTTCAAAAGAATACCCAACAAAACCCGCTATAGTCATCGATGATTACCGTGAAGAAGTACTTGTGATCAATACTTACGATTTGGGTTGGACCAAAGAGATCCATATGCAAAGACAAGCGAAGAGGTTCGAGATAGTGCTCACACTGTAATGGCTTTGTATGAGGCTCTATGTTGCTTTCCTTTGTTGCGAGCAACACAATTGTGTTCATTGGTGAAGACTTTGGAAGGAAGTCCTTCAACTAGACCAAGTTTAGAAAGCTTGTTAATGGTCTTGAAGTTCACATGAGCCATCCTTCTATGCCATTTTGTAGACTCATTCAGGGATGCTTTAGCTACCAAACATGTTAGGTCACCTTCTGGTTGAACATCATTCAAATTGAATGTGTAAAAATTGTGGTTTCTGGGAACTCTCAGCAGAATTGATGTATCTGCTGGAAGTGTGAAGTCTTTAGAGAGCACAAGACATTCATCCTCAGAGAAGAATATTTTGTGCTTGGTGTCACAAATTTGTGATACTGAGAACAAGTTGAAATGTTGCAGTTCCTTTACATAGTACACATTCTCAAAATCCAACTGAGGTGTTCTGATGGTGCCTTTCCTAGTGATTCTACCATCTCCTCCACCAAAATTCACATTGCCTCCTCCTTTAATGGGTACAAAATCATGCATCTTCTCTTTGTTTCCTGACATGCTTCTGGAACAACCACTATCTACAATGCCTACTTCTTTACTCTGGAGAGGATGATCCTACAACAACAACAAAATAATACAAAATATTAGTACACTTTGGAGACTCAAGTCATCACCGACTGAGCCCGCCTGTGGATCATAAGATTTAGGCCATGTAGATGTATAAGATCCACCATTGTTCTTGGGCCTCCTTTGAAAATTAGGTCCTTTTGAGTCCAAGAACAACTCACGAGGGCTTCACAAAGTAGATCCTAATATCCCTTCCAACATACATTGAGTCAAAACATCCGAGGCAATAACCATTTTGAAAATATGAACTAGTTGGTCTCACATATGGTCTAGCAACAGATCTTCTCCAAGCAGATGGAGAAGATTTATCAGCAACATTGTGTTTGCTGGTTTTATGAGTTGCTTGTGGAACAAAAGATGGTATATCATTAACATTTTTCCACATTGGTCTAGGTTTCTTTTGACTAGCATATACACCCATTCTTTGCTCATGAAAATTACAATCCTTAATCAAATGAAATTTACTTCCACAAACAAAACATTTCTTCTTTTTAGAAGATTTATTCAAAGTGAAAGATGTTTCATTACATGCAAAAGCATTCAAACCACAAACATTAATAGAATTGTTTTTAACGAATTAAAGACATTGTTTTCCAAAGAATTAAATGACAAGTCTTGAGGAAACTGTCTTGGAATTTGATTCCTCGTAAGAACTCTAACGGGCTTGTAGGAGTCTTGGGTGTAGGCTTGGATGAGGTCTTGAGAAGGTCGACTTTTACTTGAATCACAATGGTATATGTAGTAGACCCTTGGTCGAGAGACTTGTCACCGTCGAACAAGAGACAAAGTCAATAGATTTAGAATCGAGGTGCAGCAAGTCTCTTGACTTTTTCCCATAAAGATGGTGTGATCCATCAAAGTCTATTGTGATGGAATGGTCAGTGGGCATATGTTCTCCTCTAATAGGTCCAGGTACAGCATGTAATTCTCCTTCTTTTACATAATTAGCTAATCTCATTGGTGTAGATTTACGCAGATCATTCCTAGCTTCTAAGCCAACATACTTTAAAACCTAAACCTATCCCGAGTTTACTGATTGAGAACCATAGATTAAGCTAGCTAAATTGTCACCGACATTAACCATTCTTTATTTCTAGCTACTTCCTCATCTAGTTTCTTTTTCAAGACTTGGTTTTACGAAACTACATCGACTTTTTATTTCTCAGTACATTTTAAATCAATTCTAGTACATTCCAAATCACTTTCTAACACCCTTATCTTTTCATCATAAGCAAGTTGATTCATTTGAAACCAAATTTTTTGTCTTTCTAAAGTTTTTAAAGCCTTTTTGTAAGCCTCAACTTCGACATAACATTCATTATATTTAGGTTTCAATTCATCATAAGCTTCCTTAAGTTCATTATATCTTTCACTACAACCAAAAACACAATTATGTACCTGAGAGATGCCCATTAAGGTAACTTGATCATGTTGATCCTCTATAGTACATCTTGCCAAGAATCCACTCGCCGTAAACGGAAGCTTCATCATTATCGTGCTCATGCACCTTCCAGTTGACATGGTCATCGAGTGACCAAAGCTTTGGAGGATCCACTTTGGTAGTTCCACTTCCATTTGATTCTTCCGATAGGTAGAATACCTAACCTCATCACCACCTTCCTATCCTTGCATTCTCTTGAGAAGTGACCCATCGACCACAAGTATAGCACTTGACTTTCCTTCACAAATCTTGTTGGATCTCTTCCCGAAACCAAAATTTCTCCCACCTTACTCTCAAACTTCTTGATGTTCATCGAGAGCATGGCCATTGCCACTTCAAGTTCATCTCTTCCATATCAAGTGGATCCACCTGTTCAAAATCCTCAGCTAGTTGTTGCGATTTTCATAATCGGCAACAAAAGAGTAATACATCTTCCAATACACCACTTGGATTTAGGTTGAGAATTTGATGTAGTGGTGATGTAGGATGATGATCTTTGAGGAAATTGGGCTTGGAGCATAGGTCATCTTATTTGAGGAGGTGCTAACAAAAGCTGAGTGAGTGGGAGTGGATGAACGAAAGGGACTTCTGACTCAAGAGTTTTAAGTCTGTTGTAGTGATCATATCTAGCCCACCTTTTGCTTTGAGTGCAATGCTTACTTGCAACCAAGATGGAGGTAAAGATCGTAAGAACTTTGAATTGCAATCCTCATTGTCCGGCACGGTCTTCATCGATTCAATTGACTCAAAATCCTATGGAACTGTCATATACCTTGTGGATACCTTCTTCCTCGAGATTTGGAATTCATGAAACCATTTGTTTGATTGATTTCCTCATCCTCTTTGACTCATCGTTCCCACCAAACCTAGCCTTGATTGCCATCCGGATGTCCTTAGCATCCTCCATGTAGTGAAAGTCACCCATGTGATCATCCGGTATAGCCAAGGAGAAAAGTTCTAACTTTATTCTCTCTCGAACACTAGTATCTCTTGAGGTTTGGGACCAACGATGGTAATAACACCATCAGCATCTTTGACGCACTTCTTCAAACTGTTACCCTTACGGACAACTTCCCAAAGATTCCAATCAATATTGGAGATCCAATTCTGCATCTTCATAGCCCACAATTCATACTCCTCCTTCTTGAGGTATGGGAAGTTTGCATTGTTGTTTGTGAGATTCTCCCGAGGCTCTGATACCACTTGTTGAACCTTAGACCTTGATAGATGTTTGAGCGCTCGTGGATCGTTAGTAATGTTTATGTAATCACAAACACACTAATAGAAAGTCTCTATTACTTATATTCTAAAGCGGAAATCAAACACAAGTAAGAACACAGATTACTAAGAATACTTTGATCCTCTATGGATCTTTGAATATAACTAAAACTTGTTTTTCAAACTCCTAAACCGTTTCACAATAAACGTATATTCTTAAAACTAAAAGAGATATGCATTATCACTTCCTAATAAAACTCATGCATATCCTAACTAACTATAAAATGCGCGGAATATCTATATCCGCAGAAACAAGCTACACGGTTTTACTACTTCCGCAGAATCACTTCTTCAGCAGAATCCGTCAGCAGTATTATTCAGTAGAATTCTTATTCAGTAGAATTCCCAACAGTGGGACACCTTGCTAAGGACTGCAAGGGCAAGGCCATAGTCACATGTTTCAGATGTGGGGAGTGAGGACACAATCGGAACCAATGTCCCCAAAAACAAGGTCAACAAGTTGAAGGTGCTCATGGGAGAGCATATATGTTAGAAGGAGGAGAAGCTTACCAGGGTATCAACAACGCGGCAGTCTGAAGAAGTTTAGAAATTAACAGTCTTATTTCCTTATGCACGATGTCGTACTATGTCTATGTCATCCCTAGTATTCGGATCTTTAAGACTTAAGACTATTTACTATTTGATAAACCACTCGTTGTGAAATATTCTCATCTATCGTACTTTTTTTTCCTTTCTGATTCGTTATCACTTACACAAATTTTTACTTCCTTTTACTTTAACTGCCATTTTATAAATGACATGGTTTAAATCTATTTAAACATTGAGAGTTATAACAACTAAACCGAACGTCACATTATCGTTCCTTAATTATACATAGCCTAGCAAACTATGTCTAATTCTGGAGGGATCATGTTATGTTGGGAGCAGTTATTTATAAATCTTAGTGCAGATAAAATTTTCACATATTCCCAAAAGTCAAAGTGATACTCATGGGAGATTCTTCTAATATTTTCTCTATCGCGATGTTTTGTACACTCTCAATCCTAGCTAGCCGTAACGACACCTCCTCGTGTCTTCTTTCCTCGTTATTCATCACAAACCCTATACCTGAGAGACCAACACGAACTGAATTCCTTTTTGGGTGGACGAATGTGACAAATCGTAATTTCAGGTCATTTATCAAACTTTGAAAATTTCACTATTCATCTTGGGAAATTACTATTCACCGATTACTATTCATCATTTTGAAGTCGGTTTGAGACTTTGAGAGGTTATTTCAAAATTTTACTATTCACAAAACACTATTCATTCCCGGAGAAAAATTTCTATTCATGATTATTATTCATCATTTTTTTTGTAAACTAGGTTTACGAGTATCGAATTCGCGTAGCCACGAGGGTTAAGCTACGTATTCATGGAACATCATTAAGAACATTTCATATAGACTAGAGTTAGTCTACATATCGTCAGTAACATCATTCCATATTAGTTCATGCATGGGTTTGCATATTTCATTAACATATATTTATTTATTAAATAAACGCTATCACACAATCATTTATTTTGATCAATTGATCTGACACTTTCAACAATTGTCCGATATATTTTATACTCATTTTAATGCTATAAAAATTATATTATTAGTTTACCCGATGATTTGGATTTATTTTGTATATATATTGTTATATATATATATATATATATATATATATATATATATTTTCGACGGTTTCTGAAATTTCTATATGAAAATTATTTAATCACCCGATACTTACGAAAATGTAATTTTATAATTTTATGACTTCGATATATTTTATTTTGTTCCGTTAAAATCTATTTCTAGCTAACTCTATACTTAATAACTAAATATCCTATCATAATTAACTAAAAATCTTACATATAAATTTATTTTATACAAAAATACACCAAATCCATCTCCCTTATCCCATTGACGCCCCTTTGTCCCTATGGTGACTTGCTAATTTTATCAACATAAACTACCATATTACCCTTGGCTAGATATTTGTATACTTACCTTTTAAGTTTTAAGCTAAAGTAAACATACATAATATTTTAGAAGTAAAATTAAAAGAGAACTCTCTCCCTCATCTTTTTGTGGTTCGACCAAGCTAAGAACAAAAGAAGAATCCATCCTTTTTCCAAGATCAAGTGTTTTCAAGATTAATTTAGTGTTCTAGTATAGGTTTTGAAATAAAAACCTTTAAGTAATTAGGTACCTTGTTACCAAAACCTCTTCATATTACAAGTAAGTGTTCTAAATAATTTTCCTAATCTTACATACTCCTACTTGATCTATTTTTATGTTCTAATATCAAAACATGCAAGTATCCTATGTATTCATACCACTCTTTACATGTTTTTCTAATTTTTATGGACTCAAAAGTTATAACTAGTATTTATATGTAAACTATCATTGTTGGTGAATTTTAGGAACCCATGACACCCTAAGAAGGTGTATGGTAGGTTTAGAATAGCTTCAGTGTTGATTGGAATGGTTTAGAACAAGTTTCAAACTAGAAAAGTCATTTGCGACGAAATATATTTAAAGGCTGTTACGTTTTGTAAAATCTGGAATTTTCAGTAGGTTGTGAGTTTTTTTGGCTTATATTTTCAGAAAATAGACTTAAAAACGAAACCGTGGTCGCTTGAATGGGTTAAAACGGGTTTATAACGAAAAAGATATGTTAATTTCAAGTTTAACGACGAAAACTAATTTTCGAAATAATACAAGCTGTCAAGGGATTTTCAAGGGCAAAACCGAGTTTTAAACATAATCTAAATGAGTCGACTTATCAAAATATATTAGTATACATTAACACGAAACCAAGGATATATAGATCGTAGAAAACGGACCTATAACGACCAAGATACTCGCGTTTGAAATACGACGAGCACAACTATTTTGTTCAACACTAACACTCAATATTCACCATTTTGCGACTAAGCTTCTCGAGGTTACTTAGTCATTTTCATGAGTTGTCAAAGTATATTATTTTATGACGAAAAACTATAAATTCTTGTTCTATTTCTAAACGACTATCGTGGGATGTTGTTTCAACATATATAAGCGTAAAGTATTTTATAACTTGACAAGACGTTATAAACTTATTTTTCGACGATAAACTTCATTTCAAAAATAAATTCAAGTGGTATGGTAACGTGTGAATTTGCAATGCATAACATCATCTCATGAACTAAACTAGATCATATCATTCATATTAGGTTGCGGTTAGAGTCCGAGCCTTATTTTTAGCGTACCATTTGCTTCCATTATAATCATTGCATCAGGTGAGTTTCATGGCCCCTATTTTTAATTGTTTTGTACTTTTTTTGAGGGAGATACATGCTACAACTTTTATCATGATCATAATTGTTTCAAAAATGAATGTTGTACTATATCTATTGTTCTTGATTGTGTGCTATTGTTCTTCGTCGAATTATGTGCTATATCAGTTGACTACTACTACATTGAGTCATGTACTATTGATTATGTGCTATTGTTCTTCGTCGAGTTATGTGCTATATCAGTTGACTACTGATACGTCGAGTCGTGTACTATTGTTCTACGTCGAATTACGTGCTATATCAATTGACTATTGATACGTTAAGTTAGGTACTATTATGTGAACTCATTTGACAACGTGTGCTTGAACATAAACTATAACATTTTGAGTAATGGGTTGTAAAGACACAAGTTGCAAGTTTTGTATGGGCGGAACTTGGAACTGAGTGGATTTACAATGCCTTTGCTGGGTGTTCAAGTTTTCTATGATAAGTTGTTAGTTTACAATTATCATGTTCTTGTGTTCAACTGATTAACTATAAACCTATGAATTCACTCAACATTGTTGTTGACCTTTTAAGCATGTTATCTCAGGTAATAATTGAAGAACATCTCTATGGCACGGAGCGGGCATTGCAAGATCTTTTTACTGTGGTGTAAACATAAAGTTATCATTTTCTACAAACTCATGATCTATCTTTTGTGTACCATCAAAAACAATTTGGAAGCGTTTTGTAACAAACTATGAGTTTTTCTTGAATGATAACAACTTTTATTAAAACATCTTTTTTTGAGTCGTTTTCTATGATTATTGATTGTGATCCGTCAAGTAACACCCCAATTAGCCTTCCGTTGCTATGTTGATCTTTTGGGGAGTGTTACATATATATGATCGGTGTTAAGAGGAAAAGATAGTGAGGAAATGGGATCGCCAGAAATTTGCCGGAGCTATGGTGACGGCGCCGGAGTTAGTGTGTGTGAGGTGAGAGTAATAATGAGATGAGGGAAACCCTAATTAGGTTATGAATACTAGTTCCAAAAATCGTAGGGACCAAAAGTGACCATTATTAAAGTAAGAGGGGCGGTAGGGTGAAATATACCACAAGGACTGTTTTTGCAATTTCTCTTATCTTTTATATAATTAAGGTGTCGATCCCATTAGAGCTAGTAAACGATCGATTCAAGTCACGAAATTTTCGTCGTTGTGTCAGAAATAATTTTTTTGATAAAAATGAATATTCACACGTATAATTTCTCGTATTTAATATACTTATTAAATCAAATTGTTTTATGAGTTTTAGGTTGTGTCGGTTCGCATAATGTGCAGTTTCACGTGTAAGAGATAACCTCTCGCATTCGATTCAAATTGGCTCATAAAAGTCCGAAATGAAAAGTAAATAATAATAAATATAATTTATTATTAAAATAGGTTTTAAAAAATTACCGGATGTTACAGTTTGTTATAGGATAAATGGGTGCAAAACCCAAGTGAACCACTTTCTTCATAGAGGTTTGGCAAGCTAATGAATATGCTATTATTGAGCGGTCCGAACCCTTATTTCATCTTAATGAGTGGATCCAAACTCTTACTTCATCTTAATAGGGAGAGCTACAAAAACCTTTCTCTCTTTAATTAAAAGGCTAATATAAATATTTATCCACACCACTTAATTTTAAAAATACCCTTTCAAAGCCTTTGTATCGTTTCTTTTCTTGTTTTTTAATAAAATATTTGCCTGTTGATAAAATGGTAACAATTATAGTAACTTATACTTTTTTTCTTTTCTTTTTGGGAAACCATTAGTTACAAAAATATGAATAGTATAAAAGTTGAAAAATAATACATATAAATGTTGAATGTCAATTTAATTGTTAATGATTAGTGAAGTTATTGTTTAAATTTTTTTCTAAATCAACTCTTGTCTTCCGTTTAACAGTTTACACATAATTTATTTGTCTCATCACTTCACGCGAGTAAAATTTACAATACATATAAAAGAAAACGTATTGATAAAACTTAAAAATTAAGTAATGTTATTAGATAAAATACCACTATTTATAAAATACAATGCAATTTATTATAAATATAAAACAGTACTGTCTTTTTCGCTCTCACTTATAAACATAAAAATATTACACACATAAATTAAGATTACTATACACCGTCGCTGCTATGTGCTCCTTATCATTTGGCGTTAGTAATATATGAATAGCTCTCCTCTAGTAAGAAATGCGACTCAGTCAATCATATATTACTAATTCTATTTCACCTTTGACAACTTGTAACAATTAAAACAATCTAGATCCATGACAACATGTCAAATAATCAATGCTTGTTTAATTAGGCCTACCTATTACACATTCACGATTGGCGGCTAGTTATAAATTAAATATTATCAACAAAATGTTATATGTCCTTCTAAACATAATATTAAAATTCAAAGAACAGACACTTGGTTAAAAGAACTATAAATAAAAAAGTTGCCAACGAATAGAGTAATACAATACCTTATTATAATAACTTTTAAGAACATGTTTATAAAGATTAATCATATCTCATTTCTCATTATTATTTGCATGGAATCTCTTTTATCTAATAATTTACATGTTTAATTGATAAAACATACATACTATATAACTAGTCATCCAACAACACATATTCTCCGACAAAATAAACAAGACACTTGTTTGGAAAGAAATCAAGAAACAAGACACTTATTCGCAAGTGCGTTTCTTAGTGTGTGTACGTGAGAAAAAATCAAGAAACAAACACAGATTGAGAGATGGAAAACGCGAGAAAGGTTGGAGTAGCGGTAGATTTCTCGACATGTAGCCGAGCAGCATTGCAATGGGCTATCGATAACGTCGTTAGGAAAGGTGATCATCTTATTCTCGTCAACGTTCATCCTGAAGGTCACTATAAAGAAACCGAGATGCAGCTCTGGGCACTCACTGGTTCTCGTAAGTTAATTCATTCTCTGACCTATGTTTATTTGTTTCTCATCAGTTATGTTTCATATGTAGGATCATGGTGATATATAAAACTTTGTTTGTTACTATTCTTAATTTTAGCCAAGATCTTGTTTAGCGCGCTTACTAGAGTGATCATTTATTAGTACATGCTTTGATCTACATAGCAGCCATGACTTTTTGTGTGTGTTCTGTTATAGTTATTAGCATACTTCTGATTTTTATTGAATTGTTGTTTTCTGTAAATCCTGATTGAGTTTGTTACGCGCGATTCGTAAGAAATATTTCATAGATATTGATCGTTCTAGTGCTCTTATATACTATTTTCAAAGAAGACGACTAGATTGAGGATGTGTAGTCTGCTATGTAATGTCGTTAAAATCTGGTTGTACTGTTTGTCTAGGACTAAATAACTAATAATCTATGCTACATATAAAACACACCGATTGGGATTCTCTAATTTTCAAGTTTCTCATTTTCTTCTCATGTTAATGTTCTATAAGAGGAGTAAATAAATGGGTCCCACATTTTACTTAGTAATGATCCTGTTAATACAAATAAACCGTAAAAGCGTTTATTAATATTTTGCGATGTTTTGTTGATAACAAATATAATGTTATCTTAAGTACAATTATAAGGATACATGTCATTTTTGTAAAGCATTTCCATATAGCCATTTTAATACAAAAATGTTGTAATTAATTATTTGTTGTAATAGTTTATTAGGATGGATAAAAACCACAACCCATGGACCATAACCCATGGATCATAACCCATACCCAAGTTGGCTAGATACAATGTCTACTTTAGATACATTGAATCTAAGGAAAACCCATGGACCAACCCATAACCCATGACCCATAACCAAAAAACCCATTGGCAAAGAGGGGCGTCCCACGGATCCCTAGGATTACACTAGACGGATCCCAAGTGGGAGGGATCCGTGGGATCCCGGGAACAGTGGAAGACTTTGCCTATAATAGAGAGTCATTTCTTCATTCTAACTCACCCCTCTTCTTACTAAGGCCTTGTTTGTTTTTTCAAAGAAGAGCTTTTTTCCTCTTTTGTCTGCAGGCGCGCAGACATTAGCTTTGAAGACCGTTTGTTTTTTTTCAGACATTGTAGGATCTTTAATATTATTGTGTTTGATGATTCGGGTGGTCTTGGAAGATCAAAATACATGTTTGCCATTAGAGAGAGAAAGTTAGAGAGTTGGGTGTTCAAGCTAGAGACTTGGTTCTAAATTATGGAATATTAGATTGAAGCACCACCCTTCCATGTATGGAAGGGGTATTTATACTCTGAGACTCAACGACCTCCTATCGGCTGTGGATCGGGGATACGATGGGTAAAGACCCGTCCTTCCTCCACGGTGTTGCACTCGCTAAACTATACTAATAACTAACTAATAAGCGATAAATAACGTAACTAACGACAAGTCTACGAGCTAACTTAAGCTAGATAACATTTGGGGTGACCGACACTTCACTATGGAATTTTCTAATTCTAACAATCTCCCCAAGGGAGGTCACCCATGTTTACATTTGAATCCTAGCAATCTATTCTTGTCATTGTTCTTGAGCTCGTAGACTTCAATTCTTCAATTCCATAATCTTTGTGCTTTTGTAGTGCAACTTCAAAGTCCGCATTGATTTGTACTTTCGGTGGAGGTCTTTGAACGATCCACATCTTGATGATCTTCGAGCTTACTTTGAGATCATCGACCACGGTAAATCTCGGATCACCCTTTATTGTGTTGCCATCATGTGAAGTTGTGACTTTCGGACCGACATGCTCACACTTTTGAATCATGACATCTTTCCATCGAGTAGCGGAAGCCTTCTTGGTTCATGATATTTGCGGCGTGCAGAAGCATAGTATAAAAATATCATAACCGGGTTATGTAGATATGCACCGGTCATGATTTCTTCAAATTAAGTGTGGATCTTTGTGAGCATGCGACTTTGGATTGACTTCTCAATTACGATCGGTTTGCAACCGTCAAATGTACCGCAAACAACGGTTAGCAATAAACACACGAAAGTGTCTTTGATCACTTCGTTGAATTGAGGTACACGCCCACGGTTCCCGTTGATCGATACAAATCTTACGTGATCGGTAGGATTCCTAAGAATCTCCTTGACGGGGTTTCGCATTGTTCTAGTGTTCTCAAACCGAACGTCTCAAAGAAGACAACACGGAGTGAATGAACCGGTAATTGAGATTCACCGATTGATGAAAAATGATTTGAAAAACAATCGCGTATTGCTTGAAGAAAGAGTTTTGCAATACAACGAAGGTTTTATGAGAAAGATCAATTTTCAAACAAAATACTTTTGTATTAGAGAATGAGTACACATTCGACGTGCTAGCGAAAAGAAGAGATTCGCACATCGAACGGTTTTTCTAAAAGTATTTTCAATCGAGATACTTTTGAATTTGAAAACATAAGTACACATTCGACGTGCTAGAAAAAGAAGGTTTGCACATCGAATGGTTTTTCCAAAAGTATCGTCAATTCCATTCTCGGACCAAGGTTGATTCAAGATTGAATCTCCCATTGTTTCTATCCGTTGTCACAAGCTTGATCTTACGAGAAGATCTCACATGTCACCCACCAAGAGCTTGTTAGATGTTGGCTCTAGAAGGATTTCCATCTTCATTGTGAATATTTTACATATCACTCGGATGTTCGGCAATACCACAAGGATAATGCGTGGGACTCTTAATATATACTTACTTTCCACATTGTGTGAAAAGCAAGTCTTCAAGAATTTAGTGTCCTAGCGAGATATTGCGGATGATCTCTTGGCTCTAGACTCAATAGTGCATTTTGGTTCCTTTGCGGGAGACTAGGGAGGGTCTCCTTCTTCAATATCAACAATCTCTAAGAGAAAGTCGATAGATTATGTAGGTTCCCGTGAGAATGAAACAAGCCCTTTTAAGAGGAACTTGAGTGGTTTGGGAAGTTTAGTGCGGTGCATCACCGGGTCCATGATGTCTTGTCTTCAATACCGTGTTACCTTAGTAACCACCAAGTAGTATATGAATTGAACCCGGTTTACGCCCTAAGGTTGAATTGATTGAGGGCTATTTTTTCACCCTTTTTCACATTCGGTTCTTTTCATTCTTCAACCCCTTCATTGCTTACCGAGACTTCATAACTAAAACCTTGTTGGGTTTATTCTAGTACTAGCTACGTCTCAGATCCGCACTCTTCCCATATCTCACTTTTCTCCTTTTTTCATCATACCTAAAGACTCTACACTATCTAGTGGATTGTCCTGGTAGATCCCTCCTCTCTGGCGGATCGTGGGAACAAATACCTAACCTAACCATCCTTATAACACCATGCATAAAGTAAATTGGTCGGTCTTTTGGTATTGTTCTTTCCTTCATGAAACCAATTGAAAAATCATTTGGAAAACCAATCAAGGTACTTGTGATACGAGATCAAAGCATTTTGTACCTTAATAGTTTTGATCATTTAGAAAACCTCCCCTCAACATGTGCATATGATTTAGAAATTTTTAGCACAAGGAGGCAAGAGGACTTTGAAATATTTTCTTTGATCACAATTTTCATAGGAAAAGCCATTTGATTTTCATGGTAAAATTCTCCCCTCAATATGTGCATAGGATATTTGAAATCATTTTATCACATAGAGGCAAGAGTTCTTTTGAAGCACATTCACGATCACAAAAGCCATTAAGAAACCATTTGAAAACTCACTCAAGGTACTTTATGTTAAAACATAAAAGCATTTGCACCTCGATAGTTTCTTTTCTTTTAAAATGCTCCCCCAATATATGCTTCGAGATTCAAAAGCGTTTAGCACATATGAGAGAAAGACTGCACAAATCGAATCAAAACGATCAACTTTTATCAAATTTCATAATTAAATCACAAATTCTCCCCGATCAAAATATCAAACCCTTTGAGATTTTGGATCCCAAGTGATTTAATAAGGTTTATAAAACATGGGAGAACTTGTGGCCTGGTTTAAATACTCATCTTGTTTTTGGATAAATCCTCCTCCTCAACATGTGCATTATGTATATTGAAATCGTTTGGCACATGGAGGCAGAAGTGCCTAAAAAGGACTAAAACCAATTCCATTTAAACAGATAAGAGATTTAACACACGATCTCTACCCCGATCAAAATTTCAAACCTTTTGAGATTTGTGATCCCAATTGATTTAAATCATTTAAAACATTTTGGGGAAAGACGTGGCAAGATTCAATTTTGAAAGATGACAAATACGGACCATTTTAAGACATTAAAGATTGTTAGTGTCAGGTATGATAGTTTTTAAGAGATCTTTTAAGTAAAACAAAACAATTTCACAATCAAACAAGAACAGAAAAGATTTCATTTTGAAAGACCTTGATTCTAAAGAAAAAATCATACCATGACATAACATTAAATCTTTAGATCACCACTTTTGTTGTACAAAACGGACCTTTTGAAGATATATTGTATGAAAATATTTTAAATTAAATCACTCTCCCCTCAATCGATGACCGAAGTCGATAATTGAGTGACTTAAGTTTTGATAAAATGAAGTCCGGTGATTTTCAAAATTTAGTCCAATATATTTTCAAAACAATATATTCCATTTTCAAAACAATTTATTCAAATTTATTCAAAATTGTTTAAAATGGTATCCCGCACAAAGATCGTTAGTGGTTGAGAAGCTTCGTTGTTCTTGTAGGGCTTGGAAGAAAAACCGTCTGCGATGCGGTGAGACTTCTTCTACGTTGCATTTTGAATGCCAACTGAGGTCAAATTAAGCTCCGTTTCTTCAATCAATTAGAAGAAAACCATCTGCTGATGCAGTGAGACCTCTTACGTTGCATTTATGCCAACTCTCCATAGAAGTCCAATTAAGCTCCGTTTCCTCATTTGTCAACCCAAGAAATAGTTACCCTTTCCTTTCGGCATCCAATCATCTTCAATTGTGGGATCCGGATAGGGAACATTCTTATATACCAATATACCTACATATGTTAGTGAACACACATACAAATATATGGTGGTCGACATCACCCAAACAACAATCGACTAATTAAAGTCAATTTAACATAACAATCAGATCATATAAGGCATGGGGTTAATGTGTTAATCAAACTCAATCATCTAAACCTAACAATCATATCCTAAATTCCTAGTCCTTCGACACGGGCAATTATCATTTTAATTAAGCACGTGGGATAATTAAGAAAGCTCGTTAGATGATATAGATTTGAAAACATTCTCCCCTCAATCAATGACTCATTTTTGAAAAATTTAAAAGCGAAGTCATTGATTGAGTTTGCAAATGTCTGAAAACTCGATTCGATTGATTTTCCAAGCAACTCATTTTACCACCATTTTGAAATACAACAAATATTTTTCTCAAGAATTTTAGACGGAAAAACATTTGTGTAGGAACAGTCCTTCGACATACTTTCCTCAATTAGTTTTAGGATAAGTGCACGAAAATTGTGAAAATCGTTTAAGCGTAGCACTTTCCTTCCTTGAAGAGCGGGTTGCTATCAGAAATAATAGCAAACCATAGTTTAAGCACGGTTCTGATCTGAAATAACTGCAAGCCATGGTTTAAGCGCGGTCACGGTCGAAATAATCGTAAGCCATAGTTTGTGACATGTTTAGAAAAGAATATTTACACCTCTGTTCGAACTTCATCTATGGTCCCGTGCCATTATTGAATGACATTTCTAAGACCGTAGATGTTATCGATACCAGAAGACATGTCTTGAGAAAAACAATATTTTTGGTCTTTTTCAAATTTTCTAATTTTTATGGCTTTTTGTTGGTTTTATATTTTTCTATTTTCTTTTTGAGGTTTTCTATTTTTGTATTTGGTTTTGCTGGTTTTATATTTTTGTATTTTGTTTTCTGATAAATATTTACAAAGATAGAATAGATGATATAGTTAAGAGGATGATGATACGAGTACCAAGATAAGAATATCGAGCAGCCTCGTTGTAGAAGATAGAAGTCATCATCTCTTAAGCATTCACCACCAAAGCTTCCAAGACTCTTGAATCGAAGAGAGAAATTGAGCCACGAAAGTGAGACTTTGGCGACTTCCCCAAACCGAAAATCCTTATGTTGAGCGATTCAAGCTCTATTTCAAGCTTGCTTTAGCAGTGCACAAAGAATCACACCATTATCATTGATCCATTGCTCCTTTTAAGAATAATCACCGTGATTCTTCGTTCGAGGCTATATCATCCAATAGAACAATAGCAACGTATCATCCCACATTTAACTAGTCTTCTCAAAATTCCTTTTCCATTTGAAGTGCAGGCGATCCATTCCAAAAGGTGTCAAGAGAACACTTCCCACGTAGTTGAAATGATGCGGTCGGTCTCTTAGACTAGAGCTCACGAACCCGAATACATACCGAAGACAAAGAAACTTATACCATCAAGTAGCGATTAAGTCCAATAGCCAAAGAATAACCCCGATGTATACTTTTCTCTCCCCAAGAAAGTGTATGAAGCTCAAGAACCCGGTACCGAATGCCCAAAGAGAGAACAACCGATAACATTGAAGAAGCGGGCGAATCATCGATTATCTCTGGGGTGACAATCTCTGCGGATGTCAACACCGAATAAGTGATTATATCTCGAATCACAGATTAAGCCCTCAAGTAAAACAATGAGCATCCCCAATGTACACAATTCTCTCTCCACGATGATTGCGATAACATCGAGATCATCACACACCAATGTACCTCTTATATCTTGAAACATTCTCTAACATCTCTTCCCCACATGGTTGAAATAAGAACACTAAATGCCTTGATGAGTAAAACCTTGAGTTTCTCTGCGGTCATGACATTTGTTTTCCGGGATATCTTCAATCACTTTGAAGAGTTAAGTTCATCAAGTTTACTCGCCATGAGTCAAACCTTGAGTTTCTCTGCTGTAATAACATTTGTCTTCCGGGATATCTTCAATTACTTAGAAGTATTAAGTTCATCAAGTTTACTCGCTTTAGATGCTTGTCTCCTTCCCCTCACTGGTTTTGATACTTGTAATCAAGCAATTCTTTGAATGCCCAAATACTTGAAATTTGTTGAGAAGATCGCATGAAGTCTTTGTGAGAATCAACTTCTTTGAAGACTCACTCGACTATTTTATCAACCCTTATGTAGAATATTTGAAGTGACCACCAAGAAGAAAACCGATATACCCTACTTGAAACGAAGTCAACTTCCCACATTTGTATCTTAAGCTTGCACCTAATGATGGAAGAACGGTGTAGAGAATTTATGCTTCAAGCAAATCTCTAAGTACTCACTACCCAAACAAAGTATGAGACATTAACACCTCTTGCGTTTATCCACACCGTCATATCGTGTGACACTTGAGTAAAACAAAGTAACTCCTAGTAGTGATAGTTAACGGTCTTCAACCATTCACCTCATTGCGGTAACTAGATAAGCCAAGTCTTCAACTCAAATTCTTAAGCCCGAGCAAGTTATCAAATAAGAACACGCCTTTGTGAAAGTCAACTTCAATCTCAAATAAGTGATAAATGATTAATTCAAGTAATCACCTTGTGTCAAATGTCCAACAATAGTCAATATCATCGTCCCGAGTAGTCATTTGCTAAAGAATATGAGCACGTCTAATTGGGAATTGAATCGACTTATAACTTTCACCCAATTAGTGCTCTCCCTAAACCGACAATCTGCTTGATAAATGCCGGATAAAGAAGAAGTCTTTAGATCGTTAAATGCAACTCGCCTTTAGTCTTCTAACATGTAGCGAAAATGTAGAACAAACTGTAGACTCGACCTTCTTCAAGATTGTTCGGTTGGGAATAGATAGTTAACATCTTCAACTCACACCAAAAGCATTCCACCAAAAGCATCCCAATTAACTTACATCTTGCAAATCCCAACTAAAATCCTCCCAATCAAACAAGAACCGAAAGATGTTCATCAAGGAAATCGACAATCGGGCCGCACCGAACACACAAGATGGTAACACCAAACTCCCAATCACATCAAACAAGAATGAGATAGATTGTTCGGAATCATCATGTTGATGTATACGTGAAGCATTAATCGGAAGCACTTTGTCGATAAACTCATCAATCCGAGTGAAGATGTCAACCAACGGCTCTTAGAAGAAACTCCATGTAAAGATGATCCGATAAGAAGAAGCTCGGTTCTCACATGAGTTAGGAGCCGTTTGACCATATATTCTCAAATATTAATCAACCATGCAAAATTATCACACTTCTTCTCCCCCTCAAGAATTGCATACAGAGTTGTCATTCTTGATTAAACAAGTGAATATCTTCAACAAATGTAGTCTATTCACACTTCTCCCCCGCAAAATTAGCACATGATGTCGCCATCGTCATATTAGTTGAGCAAGTGGAATAAGAAAACAATCAACGATGCACGGTTCACTTGAGAATTGAAGCGCATGGAAGAAGCATGAAGCATGTTGATGAGAATGGTCATAATAAGAAGATTTCTCTTCTTAGAAGATAATGCGCCTTGAGCGTACATTTCTTTTCTTTAAGAACGAGGCATGAACTGTTGTGTTCATACGTCATAATCTCTCTCTTTTCAATCTCTTGGCAAAACTTGTAATCAACCCCATTATCATTCTCAGGGCCCTTTGTCGTGACGGTGATGGAAAACCCAATATGATGAATTTGACCTCAAGTAAACTAACCCGAACTCGTGACTTAAACTTGCACATATGTAACAAAGAGCGGTGTCGAGACTTCATGCCCATTTGAATCTCTAAGTACTCTATACTCTTCAACCAACCAACCATCAAGTATAAGGCGTACATCACCTCTTGAAAATCCACAATTGAATGTGACCTTTGAGCACTACAACGTAACTCCTTAAAGTGATAGTTATTTTGTAGTGGTATGAGTCAATTCCCCAGTGGTAAAAGAAAAGGTAAAAGACACCCAACAATAACTAGATTTCTAAGTCTTGGTTTTTGATAATAAGCTCGAACAAGGATCATGAAGAATCTTCATCCATCCATCCCGATACCTTGGATACTAAGTACACTCGCCGTGATAATTCACTTCAACCTCAAATAAATAATAGTGAATTAACTCCGTTGTCACATCTTACGTTAACTCTCAAATCTAGCCTTCTTTGACATTTAAATGAACTTTGATAATGGTTTCATCTCGACCATGGTTAAAAGCACGTAACCCCGTAAAACCATGTAATAACCAAACTGCCATGAAGACAACCCAAACACACACCCAATTCATGAAGTACACCCTTTTTATCCCTTCTTCGAAGCAGAAACCGTAGTACCAGCATCAGATAAGATCCATAATTACACTTTCCTTTCTCCAGGATGGTTCCATCAATACGGGATTTTACAATTCCATGGTTTAAACCGAGAAATAGATACTTTCGCGGGATTTTACAAAACCAAGAATAAACCGTAAGATAGATCCGAAATGCACTTTCCAAATACCGGGATGTTTCCATTGTCACGGGATTTTACAAGTCTATGATTTAAACAGAAATAGGTTCTTCGCGGGATTTTACAAAATCAAGACAAAACCGTAAACAATGTCGACTTGAATGTTACGACAACCTTGGTTTCGATGAATATCTGCTTTAGGGAACATCGCGGTTCGTCAACTGTTCATTACCCAACATCATCAGCATCATCAACCATCCAATCATCACTTTGGTAAATACATCAATCACGCATTCTGTCGGCTATTGTAGTGGCCATATGGAGAAGTAAGCCCGATATACCAAACATGATCATGAAGTAGAATTCCCTGGATTTGTTACTTAAACTTGTACAAATCCTTGTGAACTAGAAACGGTGTACCCAATGTACAAAACCTCTTGACATTCTCAACTGAGTGAGACACCGAAGTGATAGCTACGTTGTGGGTTAAGTGAGATAGAATCACAAACGCAACTAAATAGCCAAGTCTTTATCACCCTCTATAAATGCTCAAACAAGTCATCTTCGCGGAATGGTAGAATGAAAGAAGATGAAAATAAGTAAACGCGCCCGGAAAAACCTCACTTCAAATCCAAATAAGAAATACCAAATACAAACAACCCCGTAGCCAACTTTGTTCAATCATCAATTCAATTCGTGACAAAGTATTCTACTTAAAATGTATAAACCAAAGTACCAAATCGCCATAGCCAATGAATCTCATAATCACATCAAACAACATCATCAAGACTCATAACCAATCAAAACTCCAATTAGCTTCAAGCCGTGAATTATATGTATCCTCCGTGAAAATTCTCCATGACCAAAAATACCAATCAATTATCCGAGTTTTACATGAGGAAATTTGAATACCAAAGATAAATGGTTAAGACCAATTGCAACCCAATACCGTGTATATAACATCAAATCATCCAACGATTTCAATCAAGCCCACGTCCAATGTTAAGTCAAGGACCATCCAAATCCAATAATCAAACCAGTAAAGCCCGATCCTCAAGACATCACAAAACGTTTCATGTCTAGTCCACACTATACTCTACGGGGAATATGAGTGTACATCACAAATCTAACATCCAAATACTTCCAAATAAGTGTTGAAGTTCACAATAACTTTAATCATACTGAAACACTCATGTCCCACGTCAAATTAGGTGTTAACGATTGAGCTCGTAATTCTGAAAAAAAATTTCAAAGATAAAACGACCCAATGATTATACAATCCAAGAACATTCAATCCGGTGATAGGCCCACAATGATGCGTCCAATCCACAAACACTATCAACCTAACCGGTTATATAATATGTCAAACCCTAATATTTATCACATTACACTAAACCTAATCCCATTCACAAACAGTCCGCCTCTTTTCTCCAAACTTATCACACCTCTGAAAAAAAAGACTCGCAGCCTCCAAATATAATTAATCAAAACTCACCAATCTTTAATTTCACTAGAGTCTCGTAACGAACAACAACACCACAGGGATGGTGTGGTGTCGTAGATGCCACAGGGATGGTCACGAGGTTCATAAGAGACGGCTTCAAGATCTTTAGTTAAAGGTCTCTGGTAGGTTTAGAATGATGTGATATTGTTTTTCGTTTTTGTTTTTGATTTGAGTTTTGGACAGTGAACGAATCAAAGAAAAGACTATAGCAAGATTGTTATAAGTCTTTCTTTATATTCGGATATGAATAGAAGTCTTAAGCTTCAAACATAAATTAGATCGATGAAGAATGTTTATTATTTTGTGAGATTGACCTTTCAAGGGTTAGATAATACATTGAGTACCACGAATAAGAACAAACCTGAGATCATTCATTTTATCTGATTTTCGTATAAGTTGTTTAAGTCAAGATCTGTGATGATTTGGTTCGAATAAACAAGATCTTATAAATATTTTCGATCACTTCGAACCATATTGAGATCTTTGGGTAGATATTACATTTCGTAATTCATTTTAGTTTACGGATCTATGATGATGAGTTCGAGATAAATGACCCTCGAGGTCGTGATAAATCAAGCATTCGAACAATTTCTGAGATTCGTTAACTTTTGTTGTTAGAGTCGTAGTAGTTTGATGATGAAGAGATGTGATTCTATGGTTGAAGTTGTGATAAGTTTTGGATTGTGGTTGATGAATTATTTTCGGATCTGTTGTATTTGCTTCTTTTTCTTGTTTGTTTTCGTTTCATAAAACATGGACTGATGATGTTGTACGACTGAGGTCGAGTTGATGTCTTGTTTTGTATTTGGAATGGTCGAGTCACTCTTCTTCTTCATTTCTGTCCATTTAGAGTCAAGTCGCTAGTGACAATGGTCTTGAGCCAACTCGCTAGCCAACTCGCTAGCCAACTCGCTAGCCAACTTGCTAGCCAAGTCGCTAGCCAAGTCGCTAGCCAAGTCGCTAAGGTAACTCGCTACGACTTGTTAAATAACAAGTCGCTAGGTCAGATTTTTACTCAACTCGCTAACCAGATACAAAGAATCAGGACAGTTTTGTGTCTAAGTCGCTAGCAAGATTTTTATGTTTTCCGATGAGTTTTCCGAGTACATTTCCGACCATCTTCATACTTACCCAGAAAACTTATCATAAAGTTACAACTTTTTGACCCATTTGACCACTGTATGGACATGAAAATCTGACCATATGACTATCAACATATTAAACCCAGAAACAAATCATAAGAACTGCTTCATATGAGTGTTTAACCATGACACAAATTATCATATTCAAGGCACATGACTTTTTCATATACAACAACAGGTTTACTTGTTAGCGAAACATGACTTTTAGACCAAACCCAGATACATGACCAAAACCAGATACACCAAACATGTAGAACAGTTATAAAAAATATTCCAGACACAAAAGTTCCAAAACAGTATCAACAGGAATTAAAAAATACCACACAAATCAACAAAACACAACAACCTTGGCTCTGGTACCAATTGTAGGATCTTTAATATTATTGTGTTTGATGATTCGGGTGGTCTTGGAAGATCAAAATACATGTTTGCCATTAGAGAGAGAAAGTTAGAGAGTTGGGTGTTCAAGCTAGAGACTTGGTTCACAAATTATGGAATATTAGATTGAAAGCACCACCCCTTCCATGTATGGAAGGGGTATTTATCTACGAGACTCAACGACCTCCTATCGGCTGTGGATCGGGGATACGGTGGGTAAAGACCCGTCCTTCCTCCACGGTGTTGCACTACGCTAAACTAAACTAATAACTAACTAATAAACCGATAAATAACGTAACTAACGACAAGTCTACGAGCTAACTTAAGCTAGATAACATTTGGGGTGACCTACACTTCACTATGGAATTTTCTAATTCCTAACAGACATAAGAGGATATAATCACTTCTTTCTTCTTCACCAATGCAGACATAATTTAGGTCTTTTTTCCACTTCTTTCCTCTACACCAATGCAGACATAAGAGGAAAAATGAAAGAAGTACTTCAATAGCACAAAAAACAAACGGTCTTCTTCTTGCAGATGAAGAGCTTAAATGTACCTCTTCTTCTGCAGACATGGTTTGCAGATGAAGAGGTAAAAGCTCTGAAAAAACAAACGACACATAAATCTCTCAAACACTCTCATTCGCTTCTAACATATAGATTACTTGATCTAGAGAGTTGTTCTTCTTTCTTTCTATTGTGATTCTCATATAGGTCCTTCTCTAAGGCGAGATCACGAGCATTCTACAAGTCATCCAAGCAAGGGTCCTTGATTGATTTGTCACTCCATAAGATTTACATGCGAAGATCTTGTATTTGATATTTCACATATTTGTTGTGTAATAGTCGTGTTGGTTTGGTCCACCGTGTTACTGGACTCGGTATCTAGCTTTGTCTGGGAAAAAGTGTAAGCAACGTTGTGAAGGCTTCCCGCCAAGTGAAAGAGTTTGTTGACATAGTGCTTGAACTCTCGAGTAGGTGACTCAGGGAGTGGAGTAGGGCAAGGAAGGTGTCCTTGTAGCCGAACTACTATACATCGGTTGTGTCATTTCTATCCCTTTGCTTTACTTTATTTACTTGTTTTATCATTAGATTTATACTTTCTCTACATCCATAAGATCTCACATATTAACGAATCTAAAGTTTTTGAAACTAACTTAAAATCGGCAAAACTATTCAACCCCCTCTTCTAGTTTTCCACAGACCCCACTATTTTATGTTCTTGTATTTAATTGGCTCAACATGACAAAACATGAGACACAAAAATTAGAAGATCTCAATCCACAAACCAAAATCCATTTTGTTTATTAACTTTTAAAATATGAAAATGAAATTACGATGATACAAGTTAAAATTTTCAAAATGTTTACTTCTTATTGTACAAGACAATTTACTTCTTAAAAAAGGTATTTTCTTATATTTTCCAAACTTAATAGAATCACCCGAAATGGTATCAAGGTAAAAGAACCAATAAATAATATTAAGAGAGAAAAAAACTTAAGGACCGGCATCATATTAAATCATACACAACAGAGATGATAAAACACACACAAATACATAAGATCGACTCAATTGGATTTTGTCAAAACTATATTACCGCATATGCTATGCCTACTACAATTTTTCTGGCATTTGGCGACGACCCATGTCGTCGCTAAAGCCTAATATGTCATCACCAAATAGTCGTCCGCATAGGTTTGTCACAAAAAGTTATGGTGACAACTGTCAACAAGTACTAGCAATGACATGTGGGTCCTACAAAAACTATCAATCGAAGTTTTAAAAAATGGGTCCCGTGCATAGACTTTTAGCGACGACATGTGTTTAGAATGATTTTTCATCTCTCATTTTTCATAGCTTTATGCTAAGGAGGCGTTTGGTTGGAGTAATTTGAAATTTCGGAATTTTAAATTCTAGAAAATTTAAATTCTTGAGAATTTAAAATACCTTCGCATGTTTGGTTGGAGAATTTATAAATATATTTTTAATTTTTTTAATATAAATTTCATAAATATTCTTTAAAAGTTTATAAAAAAAGTTATAAAAAAGGTTTATAAAAAATTTATAAAAATTTATAAATAAAGTTTATAAAAAAATTATAAAAAAAGTTTATAAAAAAGTTTTATAAAAATTTTATAAGAAATTTATAAAAAAAAAAAGTTAATAAAAAAAGTTTATAAAAAATTGATAAAAGAAGTTTATAAAAAATTTTAAAAAGTTTAAAAAAGGTTTATAAAATTTATAAAAAGTTTTATAAAAATTTTATAAAAAAAGTTTATAAAAAAAGTTTATAAAAAATTGATAAAAGAAGTTTATAAAAATTTATAAAAAAAGTTTATAAAAAATTATAAAAAGTTTTATAATATTTTATAAGAAATTTATAAAAAAATTATAAAAAAAATAGTTTATAAAAATTGATAAAAAGTTTATAAAAATTTATAAAAAATTATAAAAAAGTTTATAATTTTTTTTCATATATATTATATTTAAAGTTTATAAAAAACAATAAGAAAAAAGTTTATAATTTTTTTCAAGTAAATTAAATTCCCACTTTTTGGAGGCGTTATAATTCTTTCCATTTAATGATTCGTGGAATTCTAAATTACTTGAAGACCTCACTTAAGTTCTACGACGTGATATTTGAAGAGCGATTGAAATCAAATTCCGATATCTCTAATTTACTCCACCAAACGCCCCTAAGATTCTTAAGAACATCTATAGTGCTCACTTATCAAGTTCTTTTAAGAGCATGGGGTATGGTAACGGAAGCAACTCGCCAATCCAACGTGGCATGCTCGCCACTCCATTTTGCTCCTCGCCACCACACCAAGCTTGGCCGCCGTTGGGGTTTTCGCCACTGAAACGACGAGGAAGAAGACAAATACTTTTCAGAATATAACCGTTGTAGTGATATGAAAAATAAATAAAATGAGGGTGGGTGGGCGCCTAAATGAAAAGGAGTGAGTTAGTTGTGATTGAGGAGTATTTTTAAGTGAGTGTGTTGGAGTGATGTGGAGATGATGTGTCACAAGTGGGGCCCAAATAAAAAGGAAAAACTCTTCATGATACCCCATGCTCTAAGTAAATTTTTTAAATCTAAGAAGTAAAATTTTTTTGCCCAATTTTGAGAGAAAACGTTTTATTTCAAAATCAATCAAATTATATTTTTTTGTTGGGCTATTTTATTTTTCTTTCTCTCGTTAAATGTTATTCGAAAATACAACTTTTTTGTCGAAACTATATACCGCATCTGCTATGCCCACTACAATGTTCTTGGCATTTGGCGACGACCCATTTCGTCGCTAAAGCCTAATATGTTGTCGCCAAACAGTCGGTGTCGCAATAAAATATGGTGACGACAGTCAACGAGTACTGGCGATGACATGTGGGTCCCACAAAAACTATCAATCAAAGTTTAAAACGTGGGTCTCGTGCATAGACTTTTAGCGACGACATGTGTTTAGAAAGATTTTTCATCTCTCATTTCTCATAGCTTTATGCTTAAATGCTCACTTATCAAGTTCTTTTAAGTAAAAAAAGTAAAAACCTAAGAAGTAAGTTTTTTTAGCTCAATTTTGAGAGAAAACATTTTATTTCAAAATCCATCAAATTACATTTTTTTATTGGGCCATTTTCTTTTCTTTCTCTAGTTAAATGATATTCGAAAATACAACTTTTTTGTTTCACTTCATTTTATTTACTTTCCTTTTTTAAATCTCATGATTTACGAGTTTAACATGGAACGTACAACCTTAAAAGAAGGCCTACACATATACAACAAGTCACCCAAGTGCCCAACCACACATATTCTCCGACAAAACACACAACACACTTGTTTAGAAAACAGAAAAAACATAACAAGTGCATCGAGAGAAAAAGTCAAGAAAAAAAAAACATATCCAGAGATGGGAGACGCGAGAAAAGTTGGAGTAGCCGTAGATTTTTCGAGTTGTAGCCGAGCAGCGTTGCAATGGGCAGTCGATAACGTTGTTAGGAAAGGTGATCATCTTATTCTCATAAGCATTCGTCCTGAAGGCAATTCTGAAGGAACCGAAATGCAGTTATGGGAGGTCACCGGTTCTCGTACGTCTTTATTTGTTTGTTTCTCATCGGATTATTGGTTTTAGAATTACACATTATTGATTCAATTTGTCACATATATGATTAGAAATAAACTGCAAAATTTGTTCATGTGATTTGCCCATTTTGACCAAAATCTAGTGTAAACTATATATTGGCATCATGGCATGAATCATGTATGATTGGCAAAGAGTCGAGCGAAAACCATCACTGTCAGGATGATTCATGTCAATAGCTTGTGGAAAGGATGGTTTTAGCGAAGTGGACAAACCATATAACGGTTTTGCAGTCAAATATTAAATCACCTGCCACGTACGTCTTTTGTTTTGTTTGTGTGTATGTGTGTAATATTGATCATTGATAATATATTCAGTTTTCAGGATTTATAAGTATGGAAAAATATTTTTGTGATTAACACGTCTTAAGCGATTTTTATCATAATTTATGTAATCTTGCATGTTGATCATGGCTTTGTTCTGTGAGGAAAACTATGTTGGACTTTACTGGATCCTTATTTTCAGCATTTATATTCATAATTTGTGAATAAATTATGTGGTTAATTACACAAACTTTTGATTTGCGGGTGTTTGAAATTTCTTACTATAACCGCCTATGATACTGTTTTGTTTAATTTGAACAACTTCTACAGATTTTCAAAACCACTTGTTTTACCAAACGGACAGAGACCTAGCGGTATGTGACTAGCCTGCAGCCAAAGGGTTGTGGGTTCAAGTCTCAGTTGAGACATGTGTGGGATACTAGGTGTGTGAATATTTGCCAAACACCCCCTTAGCAATAGCAACTTCAATGAAAATATTATATTGTTTTGTATAAAAAGGCTTTATATCTAATCACTAGATAATGTGTTACTAATTGAAGCCGCAACATGTGGTGATTAGATATTGATCTAGTGCTCTCCTATATTTGAAGGCAATTTGCTTCAAGTAGATTATAGAATTCTTGGTATACCTTTTGTGTTATTAATCTTAATGTTTCATATGACTGCATGATTAGTTTTTTGATTCATTAGGATCCAGATCGATAATCCTTCTCTCAAGATAAAATTCTATATACACAGCAGATTAAACAACTATGATACATTTTTAGTACGTAGCTTGCTGATCTGGAAAGAGTTGACTAATCCACAACCAGCCCACTGAATGGTCTCGTTGGTGTCCATGGCTGGCGAAATGCCCAACCTTTGGCCTAAACTACATTGTTTGTTGGATTGGAGTTTACTCCCCTAAATTTTGTGACTTCCGTGTATACTTTTATTAAATACATAATCGATAAAATGTGAAATGGGAGGTTTTGTGGCAGTCGCGTGCTACGTTAGTTACGATAATATGATTTTTATCTTTGGCAGGTTGCTTCTTTATTGTTTGCCATAATGAGATTTAGTTTCCTTTAGTCATGTGTTAAATATACAAACGGTCATTTCTCACAAGTGATAGCTTAATTAAATAACTTCATAACTTGTGTTTGTTTAAAAATGTTGCTTAGATTTTGATTTAAGCTCTGTTACCAAACAAAGGTGAAAGTGATTATTCTATGTGAAAGATCTCATTTATTGTTCATATCTCTTACTTATGTTCCTTTTTCAGCTTTAATCCCTTTGACTGAGTTATGTGACGCCCATGTCATGAAGAAGTACGGAACTACACCTGATGCGGAAACACTAGAAATCGTTAATCTGGCTGCATCTCAAAAGAGGTAACATTACTTTTTCACATATGGAATCACGATAGGATACTAAAATTAATCTTTATCTGTGACTACAGGTTATCGTTCTCATGAAAATCTTTTGGGGAGATGCTCGAGAGAAACTATGTGAAGCTGTTGAAAATATCCCACTAGACTGTCTTATAATAGGGAACCGAGGGCTTGGCAAGTTAAAGAGGTAATCACCCTTTTATGGGAAGTGTTTAATTTTTTTTCCAAATATCTAAATACCCAATTGTTGAAGAGGTAACTTAAGCCATTGTTGCGTGAATAATATTCTTGGCCATGGGTATGTAACGTATGTTACTCGTATATGCAGGGCTATTTTGGGCAGTGTGAGCAACTATGTTGTGAATCACAGTACGTGCCCTGTCACTGTCGTGAAGAATGCAGCTGCCTAAATCTCATAGATCGACTTAGATGCCATAAAAGTCTGTGAACTTTATATCAAATAATTCATTCTGTTGATTGCGTTGTTGTGTTTGTTGTTTGTAGTCATTTGTCTTTGACTCAAATCATTTGAAGTTGGTTTCTCATAAAGGTGTAAATGATGTATGGTTTAGTACTACTCATGGTTTGTTCTAATGTTCATGTTATGAAATATTTGTGATTGCATGTTAATAAAAAATTCTTATGATTTCTGGTCTCATGAGTAACCTAGGATATATTTTTCTTTGTTTTCAATCTTGTGATAGATATCCAACTACTTTCTATAATGAGAACTCTTGCAAGTTCAACTTAATAAGGGGTGTGATGGACCTTTTTTTTTTAAAATTTATGACGGAGATTTATTAAAAATACATGCTAGTAAAAAACTAGCATGGCAAATAAATAAAAGATTACAATTGAATACAAAGAACATTTGGATTGTAACATCAATCAATAGCTTTATTTTTTATCCAAAGATAAGATCTCGCAATAACGTCGTCAACGATTATTAACCTTAAGTACCGAAAAAAGGGTAAATTCTAAGCCCTCCATATCACCTAGATGACACATAGAACCACAACATCAAAAGTAACTTTTCCCCTCACCTAAATTTAAAACACCATCATCGCCATAACAAGAACATTCAAGGCTCTATCAAGGGGGATCACATCCGACCCTCACCATTTACGCATCAAAACCAAATATTTTGAGAAAAGGTACAAAGTGCAAAAAGGTGATCTTCATCTTCAAATTTTTCTTCAGAAAATGGACATAAAATAGAGTGAAGATCGATTCCTCTTTTAGGTCGCGACTCACTACCGTACTTAACTTTTGTAAGTAAATTTTTGTTTGCAACTATCTCATTAGGTAGTCAGGTGTGGTTGCTAAGCCACTTTCACCTTTTTGGTTTCACGTGAGCGCCACTTCATCATCCTCACTTTCAATACTCATACTCCAAAACACCTCTTCACTAGTGGCATGGCACTTTCTACCTTTTGGACCCCCACTCACTCACATTTTTATTTTCTTTTCCATTTTTTCAAACAAACTAAATTTCATTCATTCAAATACTAATACGATACGAAAATTTAAAATACGAGAAAAAAAAACAATACGAAAATAAAAACATACAAAAAAAAACAATACGAAACTTATTTAAAAAAAACTAATTTTGTGGATCTCTTGAAATTATTTTGCAATTATTGAATCTTTTTTCTTGTTGATGAGCGCGATTTGGCATTTTGGCAACCCGTTGTTCTTAACGGTGAGAAACTCTAATTCTTTACACTTCATTATTTTCCGGTTTTTCGCCTTTTTCATCTCGTACGCGAATTCAGTTGCTTGGATTTTGCTTCTAAAATTCGCAGATAAAGACTCCGAGTGACTTCCCCCGGTGCTCGATGTCGTTTCCTATTTGGTTTTTTTGCGGGTCGAGGTTTGTCGGGGACTAGGTCTCGCATCATCGTCGAATAGTTCGGTAAAATCAGACGAAGCAAGCTGTTCCGCCGCGTCCCATTTGAGGTGTTTTTTCAATGGTAGATGTGCATTTTATAATAATACAAAAACTCATTAGACCCGTACAATTGGTCAAACTCATATATTGCTGTCTAAAATAATAATCCGGGTGTTTTTAGTTATCACCAAAATAGTCGGTCTTCAAACATGCTTCAACAACATCACGTTCACGGTAAATCGAAGTACGGGTATGTGAACTTTTGACTTGCTGTTTTTGCAACGATTTTTTTTTTAACGTCGAATTTATTAAAGACTAGCAAGAAGCTAGAAACAATTACAAAATAAGAAAGCTTGGGTTTTGGATCCAAGTAGTCAATCGACCTTGGATTCTACGACTGAAATCCATAAAAGACATTTGAACTATATCATAGAAAATAAGATCCTTCTTGACCACGAGAACTAAACAAGCAATGATTTCTATAGCGCAAATAATCCACCATGATACGTAACAAGTTCCTTCAAGAATATCCTTCATGTGTTTGGATAAGCGAGTGTTTGAAAGCCAAATGAGCCACTCGCCATCTGACGGGAGATGATACTTCAAGCTCCCACCATCGACATATTAGACGCATGACTGCCGAGCTTAAAGAACATGAGAAAATAAATGGGAAGTGGATTCTCTTGCTTCGTTGCATAAGGGACATAGGATCATACCGAATAGCTTGCATAATCAACTCGATGTCATTTTGATCATCAAGATAAGACATATAGGAATAGGATGAATCACTCATGTTTTTTGGTAAAGATTAAGTGTTTTAATAGAGAAATTTGTGTAAAAATTGGTTAAAATAAGGCAATATTTATACTACATATAAAGAGTGTATGGTCAAAGTGGAATGTTGAATTGTTGAATGTTGAAAATTAGTCAAAGTTGAGAGAAATGTATAGTGTAATTAATATTAACATTAAAACAACGCCGTTATTTAAAAGTCTGTTTGATATGTACAACCAACTAAAAGCATATCATCCAAATTAAATACAAACAATTAAAACACCTTTACTTAAATGTACTGATAAAATTTTCCGATATCTGATTTAAACAAGTACTGTGTAATCTAGAATATAAAATAATTAAACACACCAATTAATGTTATTTTAAAACATCCCGAAATGAAAAGTACGTTTTATTATCACATTATACAAATTAATAAAACACACAAAGTTTAAATACAATTAATGAGTTGATGGTACGTATAGTTTTGAAAACGGACCGGACCAACGGGTTCAACCGGAACCGGTGTCATGCCGGTTCGGATAACCAATAAAACTATCCGAAACGAACTAGAGAGGACCGTTAAAACCGATACAAATTCGAAATAAAAATTGTTAAGATCTATTTACCTGTTAATCGTCACGGGGACCAGCGTATACTATATATAAAAGAAAAACTAAAAGTGAAAAGTAAAAGTTGAAACTAAAAATAAATGTTGAAACATATATTTGAAAGCGAATGTCTGCATGAAAAGGGTTGACTGGGGGCGTTTAAACCCGTGGGTAGGCCGGTTCATCGACCCATTTTTGACGGGCAAACTCGAACCGGGTTTCAACATTATGTTTAATCGCCAAATCTTCAAACTTTCATTATTTTTCCTTTATAACCAATATTTTTTTATCACTAAACGATCTGTTCTTTATAAAATCTCGTTATTGTCTTGGGTCTTCGTCAAAGATATATAATGTGTAAATGAGTTTAAAAATAAGAAAAAAGAAAAGAAAGAAAAAATTGAAAAGTATATATTTTTTCCTCGTCCATGCCACTAAAGTGGCTATATTGATTCTAACGACTACAATTGGTGTGATGGCTGAGAAATAAGGCTGCCACTTTATGCTCCACATAAGAATTGACGAGACATTTAGTCACTATACCCAATAACAACATTTCATATTGAGCATATGCACATGAAGATTATTGTTCATGAAGTCCATCACGAGTAAGATTGTACATTTTTGTCGCTGTTCATGATTTTGTATCTTGTAAATATGATGCAACCAGAGTTGGGTCGCAACACCTCGATCAGCGAACAAACCTTAACACTGGCACAACAAGAAGAGTACAAGAAAAACTCACATGTTTGATCGAATATATATATCTCCAGTATATGTAATATATGCACATTTACCAAATTGTTTGTACATGTTTGTTTTTAACTATTTATGTGGTGTGAGATGCACAATTAAGAGATTAAGTTCCAATTGGGACATACAATCTATATATGATATATTTTTGGTGTGTGACTTTATTTTTTTGAGTAAATAAGTTTAACTTTTTTTGTGTTTGCACACTTTTCATATGCAAGATTTTTAGATATGAAATAAAATTGGTGAATTTCATGAAATAATAACCAAGTTTTAATATTGTTTCACTAAAGTCACTTAAAGTTTGTTTCGGCTACAAAAATCATTCAAGTTTAATTATTGTCTCTATAAAATTACTCAAACTTTATTTTCACTACATAAATCATTCAAGTTTTAATGTTGTTCTAAGATTGTGAAAATTTTAAACGTTTATTTTTTAAATTTGTTATAATTTGTAATATATAAAATTAGTTGGAAGAAGTTAAATTCAGTATTCAAAGTACAAATGATTAATGCATGTCTAAACTCAATAAAGACAACTCTAAAAGATATATTTTTACCAATTTCCTTATAAAAGTCACTAAAATTGGATAATATTAAAAATTGAATGGTTTTTGTAGTTGAATTTTTTTTCGAGTGACTTTAGTGAAACAGTTTTAAAACTTCAGTGAATTTTATAGTTGAAATAGAGTATGAGTGACTTTAGTGGAACAATAATCAAATTGATTACTATTTAGTGACATTTTCCCTAAAATTTAAGCCTAGAAATAAATAGTTGGACTTTTTATTATGCTCAGTTCATTTAGTAGCAAGGTTCCAGAGACGGCTTTCTATAACACGGGTAAAAAATGAAAGATATAAATTGTTCACGTTATGACCGAATTTTAAAGTTGTATGTTTTTCAAATTTTATATTTTGTGCATCTTTGGTTAGATGTGGTGTATGAAGTATACTTGATGCACTTTATGAAAGATGTATGATATATCATTCATTCATTCGAGACGGTCTCCGCCTTTGAGTCGTGTGTTTTCTGTCTCAATGGAATTTATGTATATACATAATTGTAACCATTTTTTAGGCTTGGTTTAGGAGACGTAGTTTGCGTGACGCACCCTAATGAAATTACTTGAAAGTGAGAATATATGATCTATAAATATTGATGCTTTACACATGGAGTGTTTATGTTGTTAGTTGTTAAGTAAAATAAATTTATATTACTTTTTTTTTTAAATGTTATGAGTAAAATGATCAATACCTATAACTTAGTCTATATTTAATGAATATTGTATGGAGCTTTATGCATTGATTGTTATCAAGTCATTTCAAAGGTTTGAAATAAACTAAAAACAATATTTTGTAGCTGTAAAAATTTTAAAATCTATTACTCTCTTCCTCTTAAAATAATTGTCTTGTTTTGACTTTTGAAGTCTTTCGTTTTCAAAATTGACATTAAGTATTTTTGTTTATTATATAATACTCGATGAAAATTATACTAATTAAAATACATTTAAAATTCAATTCATTCATATATTTTGCATCAAGTATTATATATCACAAAAGAAAATAGAAAATTTTTTAAACGACATGTTTCTGTTGCTATTTTACAAAACTGGACTTCGCGTGTGGTTTTTACGAAAATGAACTTTTAAATATCAACCATTAGATTCATTTCATGGTACATTTTTAACCGTACACGTGTCCACGATTCTTGTGGACGACATTTTTACGTGACTGAAACTCTGGGCGAAATATGGGCGATGCCTAAGCGATTCTTGGGCGAGCCTAGGCAATTCATGGGCGAGAAAGGTTGGAACTGAAGTACTGAACCACCATTGTTACAAACAAAAAGTAAATAAAGGCACGATGTGGGTTGGAATACAAAAGACCTTTATCAAATGCAAATAAAAGGAGAGCAAGCCAAGTGATGGAAAAAAAGGTTGTACTAGTGAAATTCAGTTATTATGTTGACCAAAATGGAACTGAAATTGTATAAGTTTAATATGAGAGTGATGATCATTAATAATGAAATATTAGGATGGATTGTTGAAATTTATTAATTTTTTGGTTTAATTTAAGGACTTACGTGTATTATTGTTTTGAGATGTAGCAAGGATGAATATGTTTGTGTGTGTGTTATTGTGTGTGTGATCTAAAGAGCAGAAAGAGGTATTTGTTGAGAGAATAATATATATGGTCTCCTTTGTGTGAGGGTGTGTGAGAAAAACATTGAAAGTGAAATGTATAGTTTACTTTGATAAGAGCAAGATTTTTGGTTCAATTTGGTATAATGAGCAACAAAATGGTTGGTTTTGTAATTTGGTTATTTAAAAATATTTTTTAAGTGAAATAAGATGAAAGACAATGTAGCAAAAAGAGAAAAGGCCAATCATGTGGCTGAGATGAATGTATTGTCAGAAAGAAATATGAAACCAACCATTTTATTATGAAATGGATCTATCATTCGACACCTTTATCATATTTTAAAAGTAGCATACCAAACAATTATTTTTAATGTTTATTCTAAGCCAATAGTGCCTACCTCCTTAACAAACACACTTTTAGTTTATTAACTGATGTGTAAAAATGGTTACATTAATAAATGTGAAAAAAATATAAAATAATAGATTTTTCACACTTATAATTGTATAAAAACAAGTTCACACCTTTAAGTGTAAAGAAAACTAAGATTTTCCGCACTTCTAAATGCGGAGGTTATTCGTAAACATTCAAATTAAGATTTTCCCGCACTTCTAAGTGAGGAGAAATTAGGTGTTACAAATAACATACACACCTATAAGTTTGGACATTTATTAGATTTTTTCGCACTTAAAAATGTAAACTTTTTTTTGACACAATTATAACAATTATATGTGTTGAAAATCTATTATTTTATAATTTTTTTTCCACACTTATTAATTTAACTATTTTTTATACATTATTATGTGTTAATAACTAATAATATTTTACACATTTTTTAAAGTGTGGGAAAAAAATATGTAAACTGGACTAAATTTTTTGTAGTGTTCAAAAGGTGAAAACAAGACAATTATATTGCATCAGCAACTTTTTGTCATGTGCTTACTCCTAGAAAAATATCTCATATAGTACCTTACGACAAATCATCGACACCACATATAGTGTCCAACAAAACAACCACTTCATTTAATCATAGAGACAAGGATAGAAAAACCACACCAAAAAGTGTGTGTTTTTAGTCTTTGAGGTAGAAAGTAAACAGTAAAATGGGAGACGAGAGAAAGATTGGAGTTGCAATAGATTCCTCGCCTTGCAGCCGAAAAGCGTTGCAATGGGCTATCGATTCAACCTGAAGGCTATTCTGAAGAAACTGAGAAGCAGCTCTGGGTAGCCACTGGTTCTCGTACGTTACATCATTTCATCATTATATACGATATCATGTTCCATGTTTTTGAGTTTTCCTTAGTTGCTTAACAATAAGTTCACTAATCCCATATGATCATTTACGTTAAGTTTTTATATATGCAGTAGTGGAAATAGCTAAGCAAATTTCCTAGTAACATTTACGTTTAGTTTAGTTGCTGAACAATATTTTGATTCGCGCTAAATGATTTTTCTATATGAATGATGATCTCCTTTAATATGTGTTGAAACTTCTCGTTTATTGTTCATAACTTCATATGTCTTGTTTACTTTCCTTTTTCAGCTTTAATCCCTTTGTCTGAGATCCGTGACGCCCATGTCATGAAGAAATACGGAATTAAACCTGATCCAGAAACAGTGGATATCATTAGTTTGGCTGCAGCTCAGAAAGAGGTAACCTATCCTTTTCACATATATGAATACATTCAGATGCTGAAGAGGTTTATCTGTGTGGCTATAGGTTGTCGTTCTCATGAAAATCTTTTGGGGTGATGCTCGCGAAAAACTATGTGAAGCTGTTGATCACATCCCGTTACACTGTCTTATAGTAGGGAACCGAGGACTCGGCAAGATAAAGAGGTAATCATGCTTTTTAAGCTTAGTATTTGATTGATTGTTAGATATCAAAATTAAAATTCCCTTTAACTCGGCAATCATGGGTACAAATGTACAATAAGTATAACATAATAGACAAATGAAATTTACAATCAGAGCTTTTGAAATAAAGATGTACGAATATACGATTCTTGACCGTTTGTAACCTATGTTTTCTGTATTTGCAGGGCTATTATGGGCAGTGTGAGCAACTACGTTGTTAATAATAGTTCGTGCCCTGTAACTGTAGTGAAGGATCACTCGGTTTAATTTGGGTATCTGAGGGGCTGACTTGGATGTCATGGGAGTATACTACGTACTTAGTACTAAATAATCTGCTATGTCGATTGCCTTGTTGTTTGGCTTCTAGTTTGTTGTTTGTAGTCATTTATATTGGACTTATAACAGTTGAAGTTGGTCGCTCTTTATGGTGTATGTGATCTATCACTCAGTAGCACACGTGGTTTGTTTTTATGTTAATGTTAATAAAATCTTTGTGATTGCATATTGATTAGTTCTTGTGTTGTGAGATCATGAGTACCTAGGATTTCTTTCTTTACCCATATTGATGTGTGAAGGATCCAAATACTTATTTACTTTAACTTAACTTACAAGTTGGTATGATTGAGTTAATGGCATGTTTTGTGAATTAGAGGCTACAAATCAGGTACAAGACAGAGGATACTTGGAAGAGGGACTTTTAAACATAAGCAAACTCTCATTCTTGCATTATTAAAAAAGCGCTACACACATATTCTTCGGTGTGTTCATTTCTAAAATATACATCTTAGTAATTAGCGCGTCACAAGTTGAGAATAGTGACAATGACATCAGGTGATTAGTTACTGTTGTATGTGCATCGCTTTGATACACTTGGTGATGGTCAAGAAGTTTATATCCATCATGTGGATGATTTCCAGGTTGATTTAAATATTTATACTGTTAGATTGTACTATTTAGTCTAATTTGATGATCTAGGATCTCAGATATGTAATACACATCTTGCTGTCGAGTTTGATGCAACCACACTGGATCATCTTCAGCTAACAACTAAGGATCACCCATTTCTCTCCCGCTTTCACAAGCATCTTTCATGACATTAGCGTTACGAGATTTCAAGGTTCATCAATGAAAACTGCAATATGCATGTCCATTAGCTTTCATGAACTTCTTCAGTATGCATGTCCATTAGCTTTCATGAACTTCTTGATTAATTAACTTGGCTTCACAAAACAAGCATCCATCACCACTTCAAGTAAGGTTCTGATAAGATCAAATTGGCAATCGAATTAATGTAAACAAAAGTAATAAGTACTGATAGTTCCTGCAATTTGAGAAGCAGGGATCTCCCTCCAGAAAAGTAGAAAAAGGCACCAAAAGTCTGAATATCCTGCCCTAATCAGCCCCCTCTCCCTTAATACGACTAAACATAATTAATTTATCAAAAACCCCCCAAAAAATTAACAAACAGAACTAATAATACGTAAAGTCTTCAAACTCTTCAATTTGGTCCCTTGACTTTGCGCCTGCTGTAAACTTGTCTAAAACGGGTCGTATCAGGTTCCATCTCTTAAATCCACTAAAAACCCTGAATTAGTTATCAATATCCTCAAACCATTCAATTTAGACAATACCCATATCAAAGACATCATCTTTTATGCCCCCAAGATCCTTAACTGTAAACCCAATAAAACCCTTGAACCAAAGATTAGGTTTTTTCTCAAATGTGGGTCGGATATAGCTGAGTTATGAAGGGTGATCCTGATATCTACAAAACCGGCTTACATACTCGAATTGTTCCTGTTTTTGGTCTAATAAGAGGACTTGTAACTAGTGATGAAAAAGCCGTTGAAGTTATCAAGAAATCAAAATGGCTGCTCTAAAATTTGGTAATACCAACAATGTGTTGGCCAATGTGATGGAATTGCAGGTTCGGGCTTATCTAATGATCAAATTGTCAAATTACTTTCTAAATACCATTCGAGTGTTGAACTAAATCCATCAATATTTAAGCCAAGATTTGTTTGGATTGTGAAAGAATTAAGAATTCCTGAGAACTCTCCCAGATTTTTTACGCGGTTTATAAAATATATTGGCTTAACAGATCGAAAGTAGAGAAGAAGTTTTGGCTCCTTAGGAGCTATCACCCTGTGAATTTGGGCTACTCAGAAGATAACACTGGTTGGACTTCTTTATGAAACAAGTTGGGTATGCACCAGCTTACTTGGTAACTCGTTCTTTCCTAAAGAGTCGAAGTTTGAAGAAAGGGGTGAAACCTAGATACAAAGTGTATAAAATGTTGAAAGAAAAAAAGCTTGTTAGTACTACGCCGTATTTTGCTTCACTTGTACAATATCCGAACCGAAATTTCTGAGGTTTCTGAAACGCTTTGAGAATGAGTTGCCTGGTCTGGTAGAAACTTACACAAACAGTATCAAGAAAACTGTAAGCTGTAATCGCTAACGTTGACCATCTTGGCTATTTGTCAAAAGTTTACTTGCGGATATATCCTTGGCGTACCAACCTAGGGGGTGTTTGTTTAAGCTTTTTTGTGGGTTTGTAAGCTTATTTGATTTTGGCTCATATTTCATAAGCCCAAATTTTTCGGTTTATTTCAAGGTTTATGAGCTTATGTAAGCTTATCATGATATACTAAAGTTATATAACCCAAAAATAAACCAGACAATTCGAGCTTATGATGCATAAGCCGAAATCACATAAGCTCATAAGCCCACAATCCCTAATCCATTATCTGATACATCTCATGGTACTTTTATCGTCGCCATTTTGTTAACAAATCTCATTGGTTTGTGGATTACAGACTCGTCTGACAAAGTATTGATCTCTTTACATGTACGTATTTTGTTGACCTGCGTGTCTTTATGGATGATTAAATCGCTATTCCAAATTCTTTTAAGTTTGTTACATCTATCTAAGCATGCTGCTTTAGCCACTTCATATGCTCAAGAGTGTAATGAAGTAGGTGATCTTTTTTTTTTTTTTTTTAGGAAACATGTATGCTGAAGTTATTAAGTTACCCCAAATTTTTTTTGCGAAAATTACCGCAGAGTCCCATTTTGATGGGTTTTGATAAACAGATGACCATCTTTTCACCGTTTTCCAAAATGACCATCTATTTCGCCACTTTTTCAAACCAGGCGAAACACACGTGTAGCACTAAAAAAAATCAACACGTTTAACTCTTGTCCCCCCATATATTAGACCAAATTAGGGGGCGAAATACTTTTTATGCTTTATATATTCCCATCGGCTTGTGTGTAATTGGTTTAGAAAGGAATGGGAGGGGGGAAAGATTTAAATGTGTTGATTTTTAAGTGGGACATGTGTGGTCCGCCCGGTTTGAAAAACAGTGGGCGAAATTGATGGGCATTTTGGAAAACGGCAGAAAGATAGTCCTCTGTTAAGTTTATCAATACCCATCAAAACGGGACTATAATGTTCGCTTACTTTTCTGTGATCTTGACTTTGTTCGAAGACTAATGATGAATAGACCTACTATATAGACCTACAAACAGACCTACTCGATTCAAATTTTGACTAGTGTTGGCATATTGCGAGTTAAGAATAGTGATCAGGACATGGGGTGATTAGCTAAATGTTGTATGTATTGGTGATTTTGTTGTTTCATAAGATCCACCATGAGGATGGTTTCGAGGTTGATTTAAACATCAATACAGTTAGATTGGACTATTCAGTCTGGTCTCATGATCTAAGATCTCAGATATGCAAATTGCGATGAACATCTTGTTGTCGAGTTTGATGCAACCACACCGTATGGCAACACAAGTACACAACCCTTCAGCTAATAACTAGTGATCACCCATTTCTGACCCACTTTCACAAGCATCTCTCGTTATACTAGCATTACAAGAATTACAAAGGTATGTTCAACAAGGGTATACGCTCATCTAAAGTCTTGACAAACTGGTCGATGTGTATCAACTTAATATTCTTAATGAAAAAAGTTTGCCACTTTGACAAGAGATACACAGCCCTTTGGAGAAGACTTCTCATAAGTTCATTCTTACGAAATACTACTACCAGCAGAATAAAAGTATTAATCTATGCCAGCAAATCCAAAGATAGTACTTGCACTGCACAACATCCAAATCAACTTAGAACTACGACCACTCAGACTTGTCGCTCACTTATATATATACTAATGTAATTTCTCATATACAATATTTTTACTTCCTGTCATTAACCAAAATCATAACTGGAAACATACCAACAATCGATCAATAATTTTCTGTCATAATTTTAAGCGTCGAGCTCTTCAGATTTCAAGATTCATCGATGAAAACTGCACCGTGTCCATTAGCTTTCATGAACTTCTTCAGTATCAGCACAACAATAGCAATGGTAAGCCCAACTGCTGCCCATGTGAACAGACGATCATCAGCCGGTTTCTGAACCCTGAGTACCTGCTCCTGCTGCAGTTCCACTGTCTGTACAGAAGATGAAGCAGAGGGTACAATACTTGCTACCTGCCTTAATACCCTCTGGCCTTCAGGTTCTGTATCTTCGTTAGCAGGAGCCTCATGGTTTCCTTCAAGATGTTGTTCTTGGTTTTCAATGATCACTGTGTTGACATTTTGTGGACCCACTGGAGCTTCATCTGCCACCACTTCAGTGGCGACAGGTTTTGGTGCCTCTTCAGAAGTGTTTTCAGAGGTCTTTTGAGGAACTGGAGGTGCCTTGCTAATCATATACTCATGAATCTGTACATGCATAAGATGGTTTAAATGGTTAAAAAGGCTGATAACAAGGTTGACATTTCTAGCAAAAGAATAAAACATTGTTTCGGAGAATGTTTGGATGTTTTGTAAACATAGATATTGCGACTTGACGTAGCAATAATCAATTATTACGCACGATAAATTGAAACCTGGTTTACTGAAAATTATGTTATGAGATAATCTGCTAGAATGAAACTTGTGTTACATAGAAAGTTAGAGAAACAACTAAAGATAGTTCGGGTGCTTAAAATAACCTCATCAATGAGCTTCTGACGATCTGGAGTACCAAACTTAGGGGCAGACTCACGAGATTTAACAGCAAGAATGCGTCTTTCTTCTTTTTTATAATCCAATGAGCCCAAAGCCCCATTTGGGCTGGTGGGCATAAACGCAATAAGTGCAGTCAGAGCAGTTCGAACTGCAAGAAAAACTAAATTTTAGTTCTATAGAACACAAGCTTGTTATATAATATTCATTGCAAAAACAGAAAACCAAACCATACAGCACTTGATACTTTTAAGTGTAGGTAAGCCTTACTAAAGAGGATTTCACTAGCAATAGCCAACAACTAACTTTTCATTTATTTGTTTACACAATATACAATGTCCAAACAAAATTATCAAGAACCATCAACCATTTCCTATAATTTCTCAAGCACAAATTAAACACTTTCCCTGTTGCTCATGTTAGGGGCAAAAGGTGGAGCTGGTTGGTTGTTTGGTCTCAAAAAAATTTAGTTATTAACCAAAGCCTTAACTGCTATCGTTAGCATTTCCCTACTCGCTACGCCAATAATAAAATACAAGTATTTACCACTCCATGATGGCTGCCAATGCTCAGGATGATGATTCGATATGCTCAAGCAAATCTTTGTTTGAGTTTCAAAACGTCCATTCGGCTGAAGCAATAAAATGAGTTTATTTTAGTATGTTGTAACAGAATAATATGTCAGATATATAGATACACCAATTCAATGATTTAAGAAAGGAATGTTACCGTCAACAACATAAAAGATGGTGGTTTGAATGGGTATTCTGAAGGCAATTGAATTCGACCGTGATAAATTCCTCCTTCAAATTCGGTGTCGCTTGGTCCCCTTATAGCAAAATGCCATTCAAATATATTTTCCTGCAAATTGATTTTATAACCGATTTAGTAATCCACTTAAGAGTAACAATCAAGTAACTTATCATGCCGTATTTAAACGCGTGTTGTACGATAACACATTTCCATAACTTCAGCATATAAAGTAAACACCAAAAACACAGTATCATACTAATTAATCAAGCTAAGGTACTAGATACTATTCATTCCGTCGCATAATAAATTGCAAAAAGGGCATCTCATATAACTCTAAACAACCATGCTTATATGTGGGCTTTCGAGCTTATTTTGATTTCGCTTATATTTCATAAGCCCCAAATTTATATAAAATAAGTCAGAAAATGAAGCTTATGAAATATAAGCCAAGATCAAATAAGCTAATAAGCCCACATATAAGCAACAAACACCCCCTTATTACACTATATAACTTTGTTCCTCGTACATAAAACCCAATTTGATTAGACCAATTCCTAAAATCACATCATTATTCGACCCAAGAAAAAACTAAAAAATAAATAAAAAGGTAATAATAAGTCAACAAAACCATAAAATCAATATATCAAGAAACAGATCTAGAAATAAAAAAACCTCAAGAGGGAGACTCATGAAATCATGAGAAGGGTTAGATTGCATCTCTTTGACTTCTTGTAAAATCCTCTTCACCGATGGATTCTTCATGTTATATTTGTCCCCCTTTTTTTATCTTTTTTCTTTTAGAAAATTGATTGATGATCGAATGATTTATATAATTTCAATCAAACAAAATTATTTTGGATGAAATAAAGAAGAGGTTGGTTTCTGAGGAAGGTTTGATGTTGCTTAACCACGTCATTTTAACACGTGGCGGTCTTTCACTGGTTGATGGCCGTGTGTTTTTCTTCCTTTTTTAACCCTACTTTTATTTTAAAGCAAATTACCCAAACGAATCATATACACATTGATAATACGAAACTGAACCGTTTTCCCACACTTTACCAAAATGACCAAAAAATGTCATTTTCAACCCGTGTGGTGTCTTTGTCTACTTTTTGTATGTATAACGATAAGTTATCAATAGTGTTGTAAGCAGTCGTCGTCATCAAACGTTTCTTTCTTCAAAGGAAGTTAGAACTCAGAACCTTTCTTTCTTCAACGCGTCAAAAGAACGATGTGAGTAAACCAAGATGATCGGCGAGCACCGGTCGTAACCATCTTCATAGCCATTTGCACGTGACCATCTTAGCCACCATTCGTACGCCTTGACCCGCCATTCTGGCGCCCACGCTATCTCGCGCCCAGGGCTCGCGCACCTGCCCAAACCATGCGGCACCTCCACGCCTAGCTCACGCCCGGGCTCACGCCCTCGCCCGAGCCACCATGCGGCCTCGCGCCCGGGCGAGCCACGCCAGCGCCACGCCAGTGAAGCGCGCCCGGGGCCTCGCAATCTGCGTGTAGTGTTGGGATTTTATGTTTTAAGAGATCCAACGGATCACATTGAAAGTTCGTTTTAAGTAAATACGCAGGCGAGCGCATTTTAGTAAAGTAGCATAGAATATGTTCGTTTAAGAAATTTTCTCTTTATTTTACCCTAAATTACATGTTAGTCTAGTAGTAGTAATAAACCAACATAACAATCAAAATATTTCTAAAGACTCGTGGATTTACGGGATTTTAAAATAAATTATTTATTATAAAATTGAATGTGTGGATAAAATAATAAACAACAATGAACATAAAGATGCTCAATTATTTTTTTATAGAAATAATAAGTAAGAAGTCAACAATCTTATAAACAATTGTGTTTGTAACTATTAATATGATAAACGTTCATGCATTTTTGTCTCTAAATTTGATGTTCTTCACAAGTAAATGTATGTAGTGAGTGTTAATGAATTGATAAGCCAATGTCCATTCCCTTAGCACCTAATAAGTTAAAAAAAATATTAGAAGTGTAAATAAAAGGAGTCTGTGATTTATAATAGATATAACTTTAAGAAATGGCATAAATGATGTTATACGTATATTATTGTATCTGAAACACATAAGTTGAAAGTCATAAGATTAGTTTTCTTCGAATGAGTTAGAATCAAATAAGAAGAAAAATTAAAATGAGAAGAATAATAAAAAAAAAAAAAAAAAAAACACAACCATTGCACTTTAGATCTTGCTACTGAAATATTGATCATCTCCTTAAAAATCTCACTCTAATTCAAAATATGTGGCTAAGAATTCTTCTTATTTTAGTTTTTTCTTCTTTGGATCACTTCCCTTATTGAATTACTTAATGGGCAATGATATGTACAAGGGTGTTTTACTTTGCGCGCGACTTATAGTGTTTTACTATTATACCTACTTTATCATTCTTGTGGAAAACTAGAAGGGGGTTGAATAGTTTTTGGATTTTAAGTTAGTTTCAAAACTTTAGATTCGATATTATGTGAAATCGTATGGATGAAGATAAAGTATAGATCTAATGGTAATCTGAGTAAATAAAGTAAAGTAAAGGATAGAAATGACACAACCGGTTATAGTGGTTTGGCTACAAGGACACCTTCCTTGCCTACTCCACTCCCAGAGTCACTACTCGAGAGTTCAAGCACTATGTCAACAAACTCCTTCACTTGGCGGAGAAGCCGTCATGGCGTTGCTTACGCCTTTTTAGGTGCAAAGCTAAATCACCGAGTCCGTAACACGGTGGACCAAACCAACACGACTATTACACAACAACTATGTGAAATATCAAATACAAGATCTTTGCTACGAAATCTTGTGGACAAACAAATCAATCAAGGACCCTTTGCTTGGATGACTTGTAGAATGCTCGTGATCGGCCTTAGAAGGACCTATATGAGAATCACTAAAGAAGAAGAAGAACAACTCTCTGATCAGTGATCTTTTGTTAGAAGAGAATGAGAGTATATGAGAGAATTAGTAAGAAGAGGGTGAGTTAGAATGAAGAAATGACTCTCTATTTATAGTGAAAACTTGCCCTTTGTTCCCGGATCCCACGGATCCGCTTCCTTAAAGGATCCGTCTAGTGTAAACCTAGGGATCCGTGGGACGCCCTCCTCTTTGCCATGGGTTTTTGGTTATGGGTCATGGGTCATGGGTTATGGGTTGGTCCATGGGTATTTCATTAGATCAATGCATCTAGTCAAATGGGTATGGGTCGATACCATGGGTTATGGATATTATCACACCCCAAAATATCGCGGTGAACGATAGTGTCATTGGGGTATGACGTCATGCACAAAGTATGGATCTGAAACGACCTCTATAATGAGGCGTTTTGAAAAGTTTACCATTCGATTACATAAGTTAAAGTTTACAAGCAAGAAATCCCAAAGTTTGATAATACACAAAGAGTTTACAAAACATGTCGAATGATAATTGTTAAAAGCACAAGACTCAATGTATGCCATGAGACCCAAAAGCTCCATGAAGTGCTATCACCTTAAGACACGAGATAAACATGCTAAAAAGTGTCAACACAAAGGTTGGTGAGTTCATAAGTTTGTAACAAAATGATTTGAAATACTTTGAGAAATGTTCGCACAATGAGGCATAGTAAATCCACTCGGTTCAAGTTCGCCCATACAAAACTTGCAACTGTGTGTTCACAACCCATTGCCTAAAATAGAATGACAATCATGAATATGCGCATTAAGGTAGTTAAAAGTATAAATATCACCACAAGGGTCTTCCAACAACTCGTGTTGGGATGTTCCTCAACGCTTCGCGTTGGGATGTATCCATAAAATGGCCTTCCAACATATAAATGCGGGATGTTCCTCCAACGACTCACGTTGGTCGTATCCAAATAATTGGCCTTCCAACATATAAATGTCGGGATGTTTGTTTAAGTCTAGTCACTCTGCACCAAGTCTAAAGTATAAGTAATGTTGTTTGGCAATAGAGTTTAAATGTTTTGATAAATAAGCATGTATCTCGCCCCGATTAGTTTATAGGAATTTAAACAAGTAAGCGGGGTATGAACTCACACGGTGTGATTGATATGCTAACAAAATGAAGTGCGAAAGTGAGGCTCAAAACTATCCGCGACCTAAAATGAATGTTATGACTTGAGTTATGATATGTTGTCGTGAATGCATGATTTGAAAACGTATCACCCAATATGCTACTTGAAAACTAGTTATATAAAAATATTGTTACTTGAATGTGCGACGGTTCCTTGTCAAAAATAATTACTTTTGAGCTAATGGTGAAAATGTAGTTAAAACTACGTAACGGTTTTGTAATTTGACAAATCGGTTTACATCGGACTTGACGTAATATATACATAGAAAAACTAACTTTCGTTTTAACGTCCATTTCCCCGAAGCGTCCGTTTAGGCCCTCAAAACCTTGATTAAAATCCGACAGCATACTAATCTTGGGAATAGTGTTTCGACGCGTTTTTGACTCAAAGTTCGGTTAACCATAACTCACTCGTTTAAGTCCGTTTTCAAGTTCTTTATATCCACTCGAAGGTAATCAAGAGTACTAATATATTTTAAACTTGGAGACTTCACGAAATTTTAAGGCCCTTTGTTTGGTCGGTTAAAACTCGGAACTGCATGTACATTTTCCGGAAAATTGTAGTTTTAAATCGTAACTTGAAAACCACGTATCTTTTTCGTTATAACTCCGTTTTAGTCCGTTCAAAAGGCCACGTTCATAACAAAAAAATCTATTTTCTAAATCTTTAATAAAACTTATAAAATGACTAACTTTTGGAAAATTTATAAATTTCGACAGTGACTCAGCGCTTATTTTAAACTTTACCATTTTATTTACTTGTTTAACCACAACTTCACCACAAAATCTCTTAATCTATTCATCACCAATCCTACTAGTAAAACAACTTCATTTGATCATAACCAAAATAAATATTCATTGTGAGGCTAAAATATATATACAAACTTAAATAAACATATATAAAATTTATGTAACCATTTCCTCCAAAAACCACAACTAGACTTTGATGATCCATTTTCAAACTTCTCATTTTATAAACTTTTAACTAGCACATGATTGTTATAAATATTTATATAGTACATATGGGTGATAATCTTGGATGATAATGAATAAAATCACAACAAATCAAATATGACTATGAGGACTTCATAAAATGCATGAAAAATATATATGAAAGGTAAAGATGAAGTTTCATGCTTACAAATTGCTTGATGAGGTTTATGATCAAGGATTAAGCTTAAACACCCTAGGTTTTATTTCAAAACCTAAAACAAGAGTGTATCTAGGTTGTGTAGAACTTGATTAGAAAATTTTGTGATCCTCCTTGATTCAACAATGGTGTGGCGGTTTTGTGGAGAAGAAAAGAGAAGAAAACTTGACTTTGCACACTGAATTATTGGATTGAATGTGTAAGATTTTTGAGTGTGATATAATACAAGTAAAGAAAAATCTTGCATATCTTTAGGTGAATCATTCATTTAATAATACATACATATATGTATATTTTTTTTTATTATGTATGTAAATGTGTAAGTAAAGATAGTTAAGTAAAAATAAGTTGTAACTTGTAGTATTGTTAAGTAATTATTAGTAAGTTGTATACACATTTGAATATTTAAGGTAGTGTTAGATAAAAATAAATTTTTACGGGTCAAGATAAAATATATTTAGATCATAAAAATTATAAAAATACATTTCTTGCAAAATTTGAGTGATATAATAATTATCGTGTAGTTTTTAAGAAAAGCGTCGTAATACTATAAATTTAACGATTTATATACAAAATAAATTCAAAACACTAGGTAAACTCAAAATATTGTTTTATAAACTAAATGTAAGTATAAAAATATGTCGGGATCATTTTGGAAGTATCGATTAAATGTTCAAAATAATAACTTACTGCGATAGCGTTTATTTAATAAGAAAATAACGTGTAATGTAAAAGCAAAACCATGCACGAACCGTTATGAAATGATGAATATGGAATATGAGAAATGACCGGAAATTGAGAATTGTGACAGATATGATCCATGGGTTGTGATTTTTACCCATCCTAATAAACTATTACAACAAATGATTTATTACAACAATTTGTATTAAGTGACTATATGTAAATGTTTTACAAAAATAACATGTATCCTTATAATTGTACTTAAGATAACATTATATTTATTATCAACAAAACACAAAAAGATCGCAAAATATTAATAAATGTTTTTACGGTTTATTTGTATTAACAATCTCCCCCTTTTTGTTGATGACAAAACACAATGGTATGATGAGTAAAACTTAAGATTAGATGTATGTTTTGAAAGCCCTAAGTTTTACTTCTTCTCTCCCTTTTTGTCGAAACAAAAATTTAACCCCATCGAAGAAATAAAATGTGGAAAAATAGTCCACGTATCGCTTACTCCCCCTTGACGGTAGCTCCCCCTAGTTTGGGGCGTCAAGTGAAAAAAAAAATCCTACAAAGAAAAGGTTAGTAGTAACATGCATAAATAATCTTGTGATTGACGAGAATCAAGATTCGGAGCCAAGGTATGTAAACAAGGCCTTGTAATAAAACAACAAAATATAATGGTATTTATGCCACATACAAGCATGTAAAAGTAAGAACAAGACTTGTTCTTAAAAATGACTCAAAAGAAAAATACTAAAAATAGAAAATAGTAGTAATGATTCCTTCCATGCTTGCATAAGGTTATGAATGGAGGTTTTGATGAGTGATGATATTAATGCGATCAAGAATGAGGTTGGGTATGAATCGCATTTCTTCCCTAACTTCTATTGCAATATCCCTAGTGGATTGGCAATGTTCACAATGTAAGTGATGTGGGTAATGAGTGCGGAAGTTTTCCAGGTTGTTTTGATTTGTGAGATCACGGAAGATGTGGTGGAAAAATAGGAAAATACGGATCAAAGTCCGGAATGTTTGGAAGTGGTGGTGGAAAAGAATCTAGATGTTCTTGTAGTTCGATAGGAGCTAAGGGTGGTGAGGTTTCAAGGTCTTTGAAAATTGTGTTTGGAGAAGTGGGAGGTGTCAAAAGGCTAGTTCTTTTTGTTTTGGTTATTGAGATCTTGTTGGAGTCTTAAGTTCCAAAGAGTGACTTTAGGTGGTGAGTTGATGGGTGATGAAGTTGGTGTACTTGTTTGTGATGAAGGAGGTGCTATAATGGAAGCATCTTGTGGTGAGTTAGTTGTTGGTGATGAGCCATTCGATGATGGTTTTGCTAAGCAACAAGGCCGGATGCTAATCCGTGCGGATATCCTAGATTTTGATTGTGGTATTTTGGAAGGTGGTAGGACAAAACTTTGGATTTCTTGAAATGGATTGTTTGCATTAGGTGATTTATCTAAGTTGGAAGATCTTTTGGAAGACGTGTTGATGTTTGTTTGTGAGGATGAGATGAATAGCAAGCAATGTTGGGAATCCTTCTTATAAAAAAAAATTATGCATTGCAATGAATGCTTGACCCAAAATGTGGTCATGAGATAAAAAGCATTAAATCACATAATCCAAAACAAAGTGAGAAAAATAGAAGTTAAAATAGCTTACATCTCACGGATCCCACGGATCCTTCCTTGAGGATCCGTCCGACGTTAAAATTTGGGATCCGTGTAATCTTGGTGATTCGAGCGACTCAAAATTTTCCTTTGGAAACATTTTGCCAGATGTGTGCCTATATGCAAACTATTTGGAGTTGCGGTTATCTCGACTCCTAAAAGAAAAGAAAAATAAACTAGAAGTAAAAAAACATACTATTATGTGAGATAACTTGAGTGCTCTAATTCATTCTTTGCTTAAATGAATGTACCGAAAACACATATTAGTTATGTGTCCTCTTTAGCATTCAAAAGACAGAGATGAATGAAAGCGGGTTTTACTTTGTATTAATAATGAAAAAGTGATTTGTCCTAGACGTGAGAAATTGCTTTTGTGAAATTGATACGGGAAGATGTATCATTTTTAGAAACCATTTTGAAAAGAGGTTTCTATGTGCGAATAAAAACGTTTTATCCTTTGAAAAGAAGATGTGTATGTAATTATGTGTTTGCAACTTGTACTTATTTAGAAGGAAATAAGAAAAAACTATGAGTTATAAGTGAAAAACTTATCTTGGGTTTTGAAAATTCCCGTATTGCTTGTGAGTTGTGCGTGAAATAGAGATCCTAGACTCAGAAAGAAGAAGGCTAGTGTTTACATACCTTGTGGAGAAAAAAAAACTAAATTACGACGATTTTTCCATGAGACCAAGACCAAGACGAAGTAGGTTGAATTGTTCCCGCTTCAACGATTTGGTGAGGACGTCGGCTATGTTGTCTTCGGACGCTACCTTCTCAATAGAGATGTTCCCTTTTTGAACATTGTCTCTTAAAGTGATGACGAATCTCTATATGCTTTGTGCGAGAATGTAATAAGGATTCTTGCTTAAATCGATGGCACCTTTGTTGTCATAGAATGGCTATGTCACTTAGATGAATGTAAGTAGTCAACTAACGCTTGTTTCATCCATAGTGCTTGTTGGCATGCTTTGCGGAGACATATTCGACCGGTTGTTGATATTAAACAACATCCATAAAAGTACATACCCACTTGTACTTTTTGGTCAACATAATCACTGCATAGTCGAATCTGCATATACAATTATTTCTACTCCGTACCCTTAGGATACCATAATCTAATTGTGTCATTACCCTTAATGTATCTAAATATCCTTTTGGGCTTCTAGATGTGATGTTTTAGGGTCTTCTTGAAACCTAGCACATAGACAAACACTAAACATGATATCCGACCTACTAGCCGTGAGGTAGAGAAGGCTACCAATCATGCCATGATATTTTGTGTTATCAACGGATTCGCCGTCTTCATCTTTTGTGAGTTTAGTGTTGGATGACATTGGTGTCCTAATTGGTTTTGACTCTTCTAAACCGAATTTCTTTAACATCTCTTTTATGTATTTAGATTGATTAAATAAGATACCATCTTCTACTTGTTTGATTTGTAGACCAAGAAAGAAACTAAGTTCTCCCATCATACTCATCTCAAACTCGTCATGCATGATTTTAGAGAAATCATCACACATGTCTTGACAAGTTGATCCGAATATAATATCATCTACATATATTTGGACAATGATTATGTGTGACTCTCTTTTCTTAGTAAAAAGTGCGTTATCAACTAACCCCATGGTGTAGTTGTGTTTGATTAAGAATGACTTGGGTCTATCATACCAAGCTTTTGGAGCTTGTTTAAGACCGTAAAGGGCTTTCTTTAACTTATACACATGTTTAGGTTTTTCAAAATCGATGAAGCCCGGAGGTTGAGCTACATATACTTATTCATTAATAAAACCATTTAGAAAAGCATTTTTGACATCCATTTGATAAAGCTTAAGATCATTAGCACAAGCATAAACAAGAAGTATTCTTATAGACTCTAATCTAGCCACGGGGGCATAGGTCTCATCAAAGTTTATTCCTTCTTGTTGGTTATACCCTTGGGCAATGAGTCTAGCCTTGTTTCTAGACACTCCTTCGTTTGCATCTAACTTGTTTTTATAAACCCATTTGGTTCCTATTATGGTTTGATTACTAGGTGGAGGGACAGGTGTCCAAACATCATTAGAAACAAATTGATTTAACTCTTCTTGCATAGCCATTACCCAACTTTCATCTTTTATGGCTTCTTGTGTATTATTAGGTTCTATGGTTGAAACAAAACAAAATAGGCTACTTTGGTTTTGAACTTGAGACCTTAAGGTTCTTTCGTTTAACTTTCCTATGACCTTATCTACGGGTTATCTTTGGACTCTTTAATATTTATGAGTTCATTATTTGAAGATTCTTCTTCTTCTTCATTTATCTTTTTCTTTATTACAATAGCTTCACTTTCAACAATCTCGTCATCGACAAGAGGTGGAGAGGGTTTGGGTGGACTTTCATCAAATTTTACATTTAATGACTCTTCTACCTTCATTGTTTCTTTAATTAATATGACGTAAGCTTTGCTATTAGGAGAGTAACCTAGAAAGATACCTTTGGTTGATTTAGGATCAAATTTTGTAAGGTAATCTTTAGTGTTAAGAAGAAAACATTTGCTACCAAAGACTCTAAAGTGATCTAACGTGGGCTTTTGCCTCGAAGTAACTCGTATGAGTTTTACCTAAAATTGGTCTAATTAAGACTCGATTAAGTATATGCGTTGAAGTATCAATGCATTGCACCAAAACTTTTGAGGTATGGATTGCTCATTTAGCATGGTGCGACTCATTTCTTGTGGGTTCTATTCTTTCTTTCAACTACCCATTCGATTGTTGAGTCGAGGAGGCGAGAAGTTGTGAGTAATACCATTAGCGTCACAAAAAGCTCAAATTGCACTTCATTATCGAATTCCCTACCATGATCCGTTCTAATAGACACTATAGGACTTCCTAGTTGTCTTTGGATTTTCTTGCTTAATATTTCAAAGTAATTAAACGTTTCCGTTTTGTTCTTTAAGAATTTAGTCTATGTGTACCTAGAGTAATCATCCACTATAACCAAAGTGTAGTAGTTGCCTCCATAACTTTGGATAGCGGACGGACCCAAATAAATCCATGTGTAGTAATTCTAGACACTTAGTTGTAGACACCATGTTTTTAGCTTTGTGACTAGAATGGACTTGTTTTCCATATTGGCATGTGTTAGGTCACTAGTTTTACAACACAAGCTTATATGAAAGAGATAGAGAGGAGAAGAGGCGGATTGAACATGAAACACACACACACTCACAATATGAATAACCACGGTTAAGAGAAGAGAATGAGTGAATGAATAAAATGAACAACCAACCCTCGAATGAGGGTTTACAAGAGTTTATATAGGCAAGGAGCTAGGGCAACACTCCTCTCCTTCCCATTCCTTATTGGGCTTGGGCCTCGACATGGGCCTTCACATAAGCTGGACCTTAAACAAACATAAAGGCCATAATAAAGCTACCTATTACATATGAAATATAAATACTTGAAATCTTGTTTAGGAGTGATTCCAACAATCTCCCCACAGTATATATGAATGTAAGCAGTGAAAGCGTTGATGTAATAGTAGCATTGGCGTCATCGACATTCTTCTTTCTTGTGAGAGAATAGTCTTGATTCGAACAATCTCCCGGTGTAGAGATCGTTAACTTTGAGCAGTTACGCTTTGGCGTCATCATTGACTTTGTTCTTTGATCATTGTTCTTTGTGGTGAAAGTGATAGTATGTTGTTATGCGCATCGATGCGCCTCAGTGCCTTGTTTGCTCCGGTGTCTCCGCATCATTCTTCAACATGCTCACACTCTCTTTGTGGTGGAAATCAATCTTGATGAAGTTCTTTAAGTCTTTAACTTTGTAGATTCTTTGGTTGATGAAGAATCATTACATTTGTTGTGTTGCATTGAATAGAACTTCCATTAGTAATGATGTTGGCGTGAGCATGAGAAGAGTCGACACGATCATCCCGCTCGGAGCTTCCATAAGAAGAAAAACATTTCAAGCGGTTAGTAATAAGCGGTTTCGGCACTTACAAGTTTGAACTTGAGAGTGTTATGACATAGTGTGAAAACATAACTCTAATTCTTACAAAGGCCGTTCTGAGCTGAGTCCCACAGTGAGATAACACGATGTGCAAAGTACATCTGATTCGGATGAGTCATTGAGGTACAGAAGCATCACCTCCTGACGAAGACCGTTTGAGACACACTCCGCGTAATCCGGGAGTTACGAGCGACTTCTTTGTCGGGCTGTTTGATGTTGACCACAGCGGGGTTTCCATTCAATCATGAGGATCACGGATGTGAACCTCTCATAAATGTTCTCGACAGTTGCTAAGATGCATGAAGGACTCGATATGAACCTTTGAATCATGAAGATCTTATTTGTTGATCAACAAGTGATTAAATGTCAAGTGTTCTAAGAGATCTTTTGATGAATCTCGTGGCTCTAGACTCAATAGTGCGTTTTGGTTTTCTGACGGAGACTAGGGAGAGGTCTCCTTCTTCAATACCGGTGATCTCTAAGAAAGCCAATAGTTTATGTAGGGTTCCTGTGAGAATGAAACAAGCTTGTTGAGAGAAACTTGAGTGGCTAAGAAGGTTTAGTGCATGCGTCACTGGGTCCATGGCGACTTTTATTCTTCAATACCGGTGTCACTAAGTGACAACCGGTAGCATATGAATTGAACCCGATTATACGCCTAAGTTGAATAATCGGAGGGCTATTTCTTTTCACCCTTTACTTTACATTTCTTTTGATTCTTCAACTCCTTCTTTCTCGATTCTCATTTTCTCCTTTTATAATCATTCCTAAGGACTTCTAACACTAACTAATGGTAGTGTCCTTGGGTAGATCCCTCCGACTCTGGCGGATCATAGAGACAGTTATTCCTAACCTTAGTCACCTTATAACTCCATGACTAACCTATGTTTGCCATTATAACCACTTTGTAATTTGAAAATATCTCTCAAAGGGTTTGTAAATGAAAACATGTTTGAACCACGATGAGAGATAAGTTTTGCATAAATACTCCCCTCCACATGTGCTTAATAGTTTTATGGTTAAATGCACGAGTGAGGAAAGAAGCACTTTACGAATTGATCCACTAAAGATAGACAATCTCCGCGAGACACGGTTACGTTGAATAGTTAAAGAGATACGTTGTCGACTTTTAGGTGACAACTAGCTCTAATAACTACCTTGAAGGTGTAGACAAACCTCGAAAGGTTGTCATACCCGTCGAGTTCATGTCTATCAAGAGCTTCTCGAATGGTACCTTCTACTAAGACAAGTCCTGCGAGACACGTTTACATTACTAGCGAACTAGCTTGAAATTATTACCGTCCGGGACAAGTCTTTTCGAGTTACAAACAGTTTAGTACCGTCGATTCATTGGTTAAGTCGAGGTACCTGATTCATTTGCATTTTGCACAACATATTTCTTATCACATAATTTTCTCCCCTCAAAATGGCATATAAAGATGTTATTTTTGAATGGTTGAAAATAAATATGACCATTTTGAGTGTTGGGGAAGAGTGACCACTTGTGAACAATTTGTGAACAAAGTTTTAATTCAAATACTCCCCTCGACTAGTGATATAAGCGGTTGAGGTTTTGAAAATCTTACGGGAAGTACTTGTCTTTTGAGCAAAACCTTGAAAAATGAAAGGTTTGATAGGTTTTACTCAAAAATAAAAGCTTTCGCTCCTTTTATAAGGATTGTGGCAGGCGTACCACGGGGTCCTTTCTTGACAAATGCGGGTTGTACAGTTATGTGTGCACAAGCCATTCACATATAGAATCATACATCCAAAATTATATGAAGGAAACCAATTAAGGGGTACCGGAAGTGCGGTGATATTCCGGAGTGCGTCTGGGGGCGTTGAAAGCCGATGATGTTTCTCTGAGTCGACCACCAACATAGCTTTCCAATCGGTGGGCGGTCCGCCGAACAACCGTTCATCAATCAAGGTGATGATCGTCTCATCCCTCCTTTCACGAGTTCGGTAGCAGGTTCCCGACTTTCATGCGTATATCCTTCAATCATGCATGATCCATCCCTAACCAACTTCAATGTATGATCCCCAATTTGTGGAGCTCACTACCGCCATTAAGCGGTTTCTTGAAGTTCACTGCGGTAAACAACGCCGAAAGGTTTCTTGATGGCGTGAGTTGTTTAAGGCGGTTGATGTCGGGAAGATCAGGCGTGGTGGAGTGAAGTTTACGTTTACGATATGATTCAACGACCATCGGATATCTTGACCGTTCTTTGATCACGATCGTCTAATGAAGATGAGCCGACTTGATAAATTCACGTTGAGCGTCGATCGAGAATTGTCTCATCGACCACAGTACTTTGGCAAGATACATGTCTTGATGTCGTTGAGGACAAGTTCTCAAAGTCGACTTCGAGAATCCATAGTCTGTTCATCTTGTCGTTTGACTATGATATTCTTTAAGAATGTGTAGTCCCACTTAGACTTGAGATCAATGTGTTTGATGGCCACGATGTCCTTAGAGTTTGCTTTGCATGTTGAGACTTGAACCGGCGACACGTAGTAGATTCTTGGCGTTCGGGCCAATGATGAATCCCATACAATGCATCTTGGTCGTATGCTTGCACATTGTCGAGAAAACAAGTGAGTTACACGTTCCTCGATAGCTATCGGTTTGAGTAGATGGCGGCGGGAATGGAAGAGTCAATGATGTAGTGTATTTTCTCGAACCATCGCCACCATGGAGAAGAAATTCGGTCTTTGTTGAAGAAATATCGGAAGGAATCCTTGGTTAAATCTGCCTTGGCCAATGGTTGGTAGAGGTTTGGTCCAATCGGTGTAGTATGGAGGGTTGTCCCTTTGTGTGAAGTCAATGTTTGCTTCGGATTGAGCCAATCCATGTTGTTAGACATAGCTCGGCGATGTTCTCAAGATGATATTCGACCTCGAGGGCACTTTGGTGTCTTTCCATAGTTGAAAGGCTTCATTCTTGATTCGCTTCAATTGATTTCGTCATTTTCTTCACATGGAACTTTTCTTGCAGCAGTTTTGCATGCTCCAATGTTGAACCATCTACCAATTCTTGGCCTTCATCGGGTAGGGAGTTTGATTGACAAGTGTGGAGAACCATTCATACTCTTGGTTTTATCGTCATCTAGCCATATTACGACTCGGGTTGAGTCGTCTTCGTCTTCTTTTGGAAGGCCGAGATGATGATCTTGGTTTACGCACTTGTTTGGGTGAGGTGGGTTGTTGTCGGGGCTCGAGGACCTCTTCATCGTCACCACCCGTATACTCAAAGTGATCACTGTTTTATGAGTCGGGGGTGGTAACTCGGAATCGTCCGAGGTTTATCGATGAAGGCCGGGGTGATGGAGACTTATGTTGAGAAGAAGTCCGATGTGGAGGAGGTGGCATAGATGTAGATTGACGGGCCCCTTGGCGTTTAGGTGCGAGTCCTTATCCTTATCATTGTCATCTCTTGGCGTTTGGGTTGATCGGTGACTCCTTGCATGATGGTGAGTTGAAAAGCAAGTAGACCTTCAAAAATTTAGCTTCTTCCGAGTAAGCGTTCGAGATCGCTTTGACATTTGCATCACTAGTTTAGCGATTAACTTTCAGTTCGAGAGGTCGACTTCTTTGGCCATTGTATGTTTAACCAATGCGGCGATGTTAGGGGTGAGTTGTTTGGAGAATATTTCTCTAGTCGCACGGGGCGATGTCGAGAAGAAACTTGTGGGTTTGATCTCTTGCGACTTCTCCGGTTCCTTTTGGACTTTAGGAGCGATATCACGAAGGTACTTTTGAGTGTAACCTTCAATCATTTCATTCGGTTCCTCTTTTCGATGACTCTTCATGAACTTGAACAAATTCCCTTTCTTTTCCATCTTGTCTTTCTCATCATTCAAGTCTTGAATTTGGTCGACAAACCAATTCATTTTACGTAAAGTATGTCCTTCTTTCGACTTGTTGGACGACTTTCACAATCTTTTGATAGTCGAGAAATCCAAGATTTAGGTGGTTTCTTCACGGTTTGGATGATGATCACGGTTGACTTCGTTGATGGTGGTGGTGATGAATGAGATGAAGAGTCCGATGATGAGGAGACATGAGGAGACTTCATGTCCTTAGGAGTTCGAGGTTTTCTCCTTTGAGTGTGTTGGGTTGTCTAGAAGAAACTTTGTATAATCATCCTCGTCATCCTTAGACTTTTCTTTCTCGATTATCTGTTTCTCAAAATCATAGACAATAGTGTCCTCCATAGGGTGTTGTTGTTGCGAGAAGAGTGGTGGCACCGACTCCCTTATCGGGTTGATTAACCGCATCGGGAGATGGTTTAGAGTGGCGACTCCACTTGATCCTCGAGGCCACCCATTTGATCTTTAGCAAATTTTTCGGCCTTGTGAAGGTGTCGACTTTGTGAAACTTCTTCTGTATGCATGATCCAATTGCTCTTCTTCATCTTGAGCTTTCATCACGAGATACAAGTGCGATAGTCTTCTCTTTTCCTTTAATAGTTTGAGGACTTGGAGGTTTTGATCTTGAGGATCTTCATCCTTTGCGGTTTCGAGAGAATGTGATCTCTTCATACGTGTCGGTAGCCTCGAGAATCCTCGTCCACGAGTTGTCTTTGCGGTTCAAGTGAAAGGATCGGAGTGGCTTCCGGAGAAGGAACTTTCTTCTTAGGAGTGGGTTTCCTCTTTGGAATGGGTTTCTTCTTAGGAACATTCCTTTGAGTATCTGTACTTGTGACACTTCCGGCACTTCCTTTTACGGTTCTCCTTACAGGTGTACGGAAGATTTTCGTCGAGTGACCAACTTTGCCTTGTTTGGCCCTTCGGATATCTTTTGTATGCGTTCGAGCTTTCGACATCTTGATTAGAAGGAAATCGGCAACCTGACACCTTGTTTCTTTGTAGGCGTTTCCTTGATTCTTACGGATAGAATAGGTTCCGTCAACATGTCGTGATTGTCGGGGTCATTGAGCCTCTTGGGGATGTCGGGATGAAGTCCAGTGCTCTGGATCAACAATTTGGTAAATCGATGTAGGGAATCTTTGAGCCAAGTTTGTTGAGAAATGACATCATGTCATCCCAAATCGAGCTTCAATAGCGATGTGTTTCATGTTGACGAATGCCCAAAATATTTGCGGTTCTATGAGCTTAGGATGCTCATAGCCGCTATCACGACCGAAGCAGACTTGGTGATGATCATGTAGAGTGTTCTCCATGGTTGAGGAATACTCTTAAGCTCTACGAGAGAGTGCTTGGTGATTACTCCTGTAGCCTCGTCATAACCGATATCGATTAAGAATTGGAGAGTTAGCTCTTGACGGTGTGGCATAAAGTTTGGTAGGATTGACTTGAGGAATAAGGAGAGCGACCCTTAAATCTGCGGTGTAATAGTGACTTGTTTGTGGTTGAGTCAACATCGCGTGATCCTTCCTTTGACCCTTTCCATAGTATTCGAGCTGTTGGATGTAGATCTCGGGAATGGTTGCGAGTGAGTAAGCATGTTACGATATGGATGAGTCGTGAGAATATCGATAGCAATGAGACATGAAGATTCGAGCAAGTGAGGGTGTCAAAGTCAACACGGAGGTTATTCTTTCCTATCTTCATTGGATAGCCATGAGGATAGATATCGACAATGGAGAGAACTTGGTGCATCCACATTCATTTGTTCGACCATGTCGTGATGCGAAATAACATTAGCCAAAAGAACCAACATATCGAAAGACATAATGTTAGTCAACGAAGGTCTTATTGTCTAGTTATTGAATGTACAATGTCAATGATTATTCTGAGTCCTAAGTCACTTGTATGTTCAATAATTCAATGATGTCGTGAAATGTTTAGTGAGTTAGTTAACTTTAAGTTTTAAAGTTTATTTTATCACTTATTGTTCACAACATATTAAGCGATTTAAGTTTATTAGTGACATTTTGGATTCGTGATGATATGATTAGTTTATTTACAAGTTTGAACAAGTAACAATTCATCATGAAGGTCAATCCGAGGTTAAGCGTAGTTTTGGCAAAGTTATGCGTGAGCGGTATTATATATGCTTAGGCGTGAACTTCGCGTAGAATCTATCTTCTGGCGTAAGAAATATTACAGCGTGGGAAAAGGAGTCCTTATGCGTGGAGAGCTTATGCGTGAGCATATATTTACCTTCGCGTAAGGCTACTCGTAGAGTTGACCTTAAGCGTGGGGTTCCTTTGTTTACGCATATCCTTCACGGGATCTGCGTGGTCCATTGTAGAACCTTAGCGTAGAAGCTACGCGTAAGACAAGTCTTCGCATAACAATCTCTGGCGTGGGTGATCCTTATCGTGAATTAGTAACCACCTTGATTACAGATATTACGTGTAGCAAAGGCACGAAATAAATCCATCAAATCATCAACATTAACTCATACATACATTTTATCAATAGATCATGGCAATAACATATGTTACACGTTAAGCGTAGAATTGCATCGCGTAGACTAAACCCTAGATCTCTGGCGTATGGATTCTAGCCATAGATTAAACACCAAACTTTTACGGTATATCATAGGCGTTGTGAGAGCATATAGACCAAGTTTTAACACTTATTATGCGATGAATCAAAAACACCCAAAGTTTATGAACTTTAAACCCTAGTTTCGAATTGATGTCCAATTCGTGTTTCTGGGTGGCTATAGACTATGGAAATCATCAATTCAACAATGCAAAAGCATAACCCAACTATCTTTATAACCAAAACACTTCATATTTGAAAATACCCAAATCGACTTTTAAACCCTAATTTCAAAAAAATCTTCAATTAGTGAATCTGGGTGGATTTTGAAGGTTAATAAAGTATCATTGATGTATTAGGATCGTTTAGACACAATCATTTCACCCCAAATACACACGTATTGATTGTGTGTTCTTACGCATAAGCGTAGAACACAAAATTACAGCGTAGAACATGTTTTAGCCGTAGGATTTACTTGAGATTCAAAACCATTGTTCAAAACATGATCCAACACATAAACACTTACAAAATGATGATGCGAAACACGGTTCTTGAGTGAATATTATGCGTGGGATGATAATAGGTGTTTTGTAATAAATGTGAAGTGAAAGTTAGGTGGAGGTTTTATTTAAAATAACTTTAAGTTTTGGCAGTTTGGTCCCTCCACCTTTTCCATTTTCATCCAAAGCCTTTTAACTTCCAATTTTGGTTACCAAATGAAGATTTTAGGCGACACTCCCCTTGACTTGAGAAAATAATGAAAGGTTATTAATTAAAGTCGGGGTGACAATGAACCGAAATTTACCACCATTTGTAAAAGAATCAACCGAGATGTGATAACATGCAAGTACAGAGATGTTTTGAAGCGGTTAATGGATTATTTTCTCCCCTCAACACTTGATCGGAAAAATCTTGAATTTTGAAAGATAAAAGTGTTGACGCTTGCCATGTTGAAAGAAATGTAGATTGGGAGAATATTTTTGTTGTTTTATCGATTTTATATTTTTGTATTTTGTTTTGAAAAATTTATTTACAAAAGATGTTTTGGTGTTTGTGGGTTTTAAGATTGTTTTAAGAGGTTATCCAATTCCTCTTGAGTCAAACACCTCATACCAATTCGGTGGACCAACTCATTAAACCTAGCGGGAGGCAAGGCTTTGGTGAGCGGATCGCCAATTGGTATTGATACCATAAAGTATAATTCAGCGGTACCACATTTCCATGGTCCTTGATGAAATGATAGCGTGGATCGATGTGCTTTGATTTAGTCTTTGGCGAGTTGCGAGATTGCAATGGCACTCCGATTGTCGCGATACATCGGGATTACATCAAATACATAACCATAGTCTTTGAGTTGTGTTCTCATCAAATGACTTGAGCACAACACGCGACATGGCTACATATTACGCTTGATTGAGGGCGGTGATGTACAATCACCTTCTTTGATTGCCAAGACACCGGTTTATCACCGAAATTGTAGAGCTCTGAAGTACTTTTCCTTGAGTCTAAGCATCTGCGTGATCGTGTCTGAAAAAGCTATTAGTTCAAACCAGAATCCTTGGATACGGATCCCCAAATTAATGGTTCCTTGATGTATCGGAGGATTCTTTTAGCCTCGAGAGGTGGGTTTCGGTTAGTCGCGACGATAGCGGGAGCATAGATAAGCGGCAAAGACAATATCAGTGCGCTGGTTGTTAGATACATGAGGACCCATAATACTTGGTATTTGGTAGGGTCCACTAATTTCCCATGTAAATCGACATCTAACTTCTTGGTATGAGTCATTGGTGTGGCATAAGTATCACGAGTTTTCATTCCAAATTTATTTAACAATTCAAGGGCATATTTGGGTGACTCGAAGAAAATACCACGGGGTGATTGATGAACTTGCGGTCCTAGAAAGAATGTAAGTTCACCCATCATGGACATTTCAAAATTTTTCTTCATGAGTTTTGCAAAAGCGATTGAAAACTTTTATGTGTTGACCCAAAATGATGTCATCCACGTAAATTTGAACAATTAAGATGTGTGCCCGTGATATTGTATGAAAAGAGTTGGGTCAACCGAGCCTTTGGTGAAATTATTGGCAATGAGGAAAGATGATAGCTTATCGTACCATGCAGGGGCTTGTTTGAGACCATAAAGAGCTTTGTTCGGTTTGTAGACATGGTTCGGGAACTCGGGATCAATGAATCCATCGGTTGGTGACATAGACCGTTTCTTTAAGTTGCCCATTGAGAAGCGCCGTTTTGACATCCATCGATGAACCGTCATGTTCATGTGAGCATGACGCAAGAAATATCCGAAAAGACCTCAAGGCGAGCAGCGGGAGCAAAAGATTCTTCAAAGTCTATCCCTTCTTCTTGGCGATAACCCTTAGCAACTAGCCGTGACTTGTTTGGATAACATTCCTTCAACATCAATTTGTTTTCCAAATCCATTTTAAACCAATGACGTAGACCCTGTTGGTCTTTCAACGATTCCCATACTTCAAGGCGTTTGAATTGGTTGAGTTCTTCTGCATGGATTCAATCCGGTTGTCTTTTGTCATTGCGTCTTTAATGTTTTAGGTTGATTAGCGAGCGGTGAGTGCATAAATGCAATGTTCACCATCTGAGTGAAGGCGTTGTCTCGTAACGGCGGTTGATTCGGGTTGCCAATAATGTTAGCGGAGGATGGTCTTTTGTCCATCTATGTGTAGAGGTTGATGTTGGTATACATTGTGCGATTACGAGGATTCAAATGGTTTGTTGAAGATTCCGCAACATCAGTGCGGCGATCTCATTAGCAAGCGGGTTGAAAACGCATTTGGATCAAAATCTGCGGTGGGGTACTTCATTGAAATATCATCGGTTGGTTCATCATTATTGGGCGGTGTGTTCAAGCTGTTGTGTTGGAGTCAATTGGTGTAGGTGCATCTTCAACGATGGTTGTTGTAGCAGTGTATCGGTATAGGAATATTATCGGGTTGTGCGGTGAGCAGCGGATACACGAGAGCACGTTCATCAATATCGTCACGAGCAGGAGGAGCAAATAACCTTTCCATTTGTTGTGAGTTAGGCGAGGGCTTTCTTGGTGATGATGGGGTTGAGGAAGTTTAAGCGGTTGTGACGGGTTCTAAGGCTATTATACTCGAAGCCATTTCCGTGAGTTCATCGAAATGAGCATGAATCGTTTCCATTACCTCCTTAGTTCGACGATTCAGTTCGAAACCTTTAGAATTGTCACGGTATCAATAAAGACTCCAATATCGACTTTTGCTTTGAGCTTTCCAAAATCATCACGATCATTATTCGGATAGCAAAGGGATCCAAATACATGAAAGTGTTTGAGGTTCGGTTTGTAGTTGTGGACAAGCTCAAAAGGTGTTTTGTTGTGGCGTTTGTGATCATAGAGCGGTTTGAGTATAGCATGCGATGAATCTGACTTACGCCCATAAGTGTCTGGAAGTTTAGCATTGATTAACATTGTTCTTGCGACTTCCACTAAAGTTCGGTTTAGTCTTTCAACAACTCCGTTTTGTTCGGTGTCCGTGCAATAGATGTTTGATCTTTGAATTCCCACTTTCTCATAAAATTCACGAAGGGTTTTGTTAACAAATTCATTCCTTTGTGCATTACGATGATTACGGCGGTGTTGCGGGTGAACACGTATTTTTGTGAAAGGTGATGATCATTTGTGGAGCTTGGTCTTTGCTACGAAGAAAGTAGACCCAAGTCCATCGTGAGTAGTCATCCACAATTACTAAGATGTAGCGTTTGCCGTTGATCGTTTGCACACGCGCAGACGCACAAATCCATGTGAAGAAGATGAAGCACATCTTGAGGCGTGTTCCACCTTTGAAGGAAAATGAGCACGAGTGCTTTTCCCTTGTTCACATCTTTGAGCAAAGGTGATCTTTTGAATCTGGAATCGTGGGAGTCCTTGACTAGTTTGTGTCGAACAAGGTTGGTGATGGTTTGAAAGTTTAGATGTGAGAGGCGGCGGTGCCATAGCCAAGATTTTGTTGATGTTGCCTTAGAAAGTAGCGGATGGGAGATGAAGCAACCATGTCTTGCATAGAGATAGTGTAGAGACTAGAATTACGCGAGCGGACATAAGGTCGTTTCCTTGTAGATCACGAATGAAACAAGTTTTCTCCACGAAAGCAACCTCCAATCTCCATCACAAAATTGACCTCTCGAAAGCAGTTGTGACGAGGCCTTCCACATAGTAAACCTGCGATTTCGATGTTCCCATTAACATAATCTCCGTAGCCCATGATGGTGCGAGTGATCGTTCGAATCGGCGGTGCCAATGAACTTTGCAATAAAGTTTGATATGAGTTTGAGATTACTGTCATGTGTGGGAACATCCGCTATCAACAATCAGAGAATGATCTGTATCACTGCATTACACACGGGCGACACGGATGGAATAGAAGTAGATGTGGAACCGAAATGTGAGAGGGTTCCAAGCGAATATATTGACATACACGCATTTATAATTTTAGGCATCCATTTAAATCCTAGTGTGTTATATATCCATTTCGCCATCTATAACTACTCTTTGCTTTAGTCTTAGTGAAAGCACTAGGTGGTACTACATTCTTAGGAGGTGAAGCGGGAGCTCTTGTGATAGCAATGGTTGCCTTAGAATCTAAAGAAGGTGGTTTACCAAGCACGGACTTAGAATGATTAGTGGGCCTAAAGGTATTCCGATTCTTAGGATTCCGTAATTTAGAGATTATGGCTTTAGCAACACATTTGTCATGACAATCGAATTGAGACTCTTTTGACATATATCACAAGGTGCATCGATGAATATCAAAGGTACTCAGCGGTTTAGCATTCGTTACATCACTATTTCTATTACATTTGCGGACGCAACATCTATAGTGGAAGTAACTTGAGTTTTATTGATTCCTAGGGTGTTCTTCTACTTTAGCATTCCTTATTGATCTTTTCTTGGGTGCAACTTCCTATTCTTCGTTTGAGTGCTCTAGGGCTGTGAAGTGCGGACGTTTGGAAAAGATGCAACTATTCTGTTTGATGGGGAAACACATTAGCAACTTGTGATTTGGCGGTGGAATTCTAGGTTCACGATTCTTGAGTGTGGTGGTGCTAATCTCTTAATCACGATGGCGGAAGTTGTTCATACTTTCCTAACATTTCCGTAACTTAGAGATGGTGTGAATCGATTTTGATTTTGAGCGAAGATTACCGGCAAAATTCATGACTTCTCTAGTGTGAGCAAGATAGTGATCAAGTTCGTTTGATGCTTCATCTCGAGTCTTTTGAGTAAATCAAATATGACACCATATTCCTTTTAACTTTTAAAGTTCTTGTTCATATTTTGAGATTTGACTTTTCAAAGACACGTTTTGATCATCCGAAGCTCAATTTTAGGATCGAAGATTTTGCACTCAATTGAGCGATTTTCTTTTGAAAACTAAGTTGATGGTTGTGAATATCTTTTCACACCAATGAAGGCGACGTTTGCATTGTTAATTTCCGTGTGTGTCGTTTATTTTCGCTTTTAAAGACTCGATCCGAAGCACATTATCGGTGTTCTCATGATTACAACGATTTCAACAATATCGTGAGAGATATGATCGGATGCATATGTAGCGAATAGAATAGCACAACATTATGGATATCGTACGAGATAACATCTTCCAAGAGTCGATCAACATCTTTTCTCAACGGTTTCTTTTCCGTTTTGTGTTAGTAATAGATGTTTGTTTTCTCAAGCGTTTTCATTACCCAGTTCCTATGAAAATCCTTTTCGAGCAATTGCACAACTTTTCAAGTTTTAACATTAGGTAAAGATTTTTACGAAAAATGTCTCTTTGTTCTCGCGCGGAGGCGATTGAAAATGTTCAACTTTGATTTCGGATCGATATTCTATCTCATGTTGTAAAATTTTGAGGTCGACCATGAAAATGTCAAAATATCGAAGAATTTTTCGATTTTCGGTTTGTGAGTTTACTTAGCTAATGGAAGGTAAAGGACCATAAGTTTGTGCAAAGGCTGTTTTGGGATTAACAATAGAAGACTCGGTGTTTGATGATAACCCTTGGTGTGTTAGAAGAATCCATTGGTGTGTGAAAGTGACCGCGTTTTATAATTAAAGGTTTGTTGTAAACAACATTTTTAATTTTGATCGACTCTCGTCTTACGCATCTAATTCCTCTTGACGATGATATTCAACAACACTCATGACGATATTATCAATTTTGTATTACACTTTGGAAACTTGAGTTGGTTTGAATGTTTTTAGTGAAAGCTTTGGTTTTATGTCGACTAGATTTTTCCATATCCATTTGGATTAGGTTTTAAGGTAAACTTTTCAATAATTCATTCTTGATTCACCATGTTTGTAAACAACCGTTTTAAACTCTTTAAGTTTGTTTTGCAAACCGAAATTTCTGCAAGAAGGTCATCTACCGATTCGTTGAATACTTTTTGTATCACGGAGAAGCTGTTTTGACAATTTAACAACTCGACCTTAGCATTTTGATTTTCCAAGGTGAGGCGTTAAGTTGCTTTTTATGTTCATGTTTGATTGTTCTAATTCGGACAACAAAGCATTCTTGAGGCGACTAGATCACGCATCATCTCTCTAAATATTTTTCGTTTTGATGAGATTTTGCAAAGCGGCTTCAAAACCTTTTCCTGTTTTCTTGAGTTTTGAAAAGTTGAGTTGCATTTGTAAACATTCAAAATCCTTGGTTAACAGTGCATTTTACTTTTTAAGGGCGATTTAATGCATAACATTCCTCCATTTTGATTTTATGGTCTTGAATTAACCGAACAAAATCGAATGAGGCAACGAGATCATCTTGTTCAGCGTGAGTCTCAACATGATCATTCGTTATATCCTCAAATGCGACCACGAGTCAATTTGATTATCAAAGGGACCATAAGGTCATCTTGATCGTCAAATGTAACTCTGAGGTTAACGAAAATCATCGAGAAGAAGATGTAGAAGACTCATTTTGAGCGATCCGATCCGTGCGGATTCGAGATATTGGCGGAGATATTAGTTCGAGATATGATGATGGTTTGTTCGGTGCACGAGACAAGCCATCGATGTCATCTACCTTGAGCTGTATCACTCATGTGCGACTCATGCATATTAGCCATCAACATAACTTGTTGCATTCGCTGCAAGTCCTCCATATCATCATCGAGTGCGCATACGCCATAAAGCTCATTCTTTGTCGATAAGAGATCCACGACTTCATCCTTAAGAGCGAGTAAGGCCTCTTTGAAATAAGCACGCCCCTAGTCCTTGGCTTTGGGCATGCATTAGCCAGTGTCCCTTTTCATTGCGGTTGTAGCATCTAAGACCATTTAACCGATTACGAGCATTTCCTTGTTCTACCACTTGAGCTCTGTTGTTATTCCTACCCACGACATTAAACCCTTGACCACCGCCCATCGGACGACCATAATCACGATTACGAACTTCAACCGTCCATTGTTCTATGACTTGAGTCCGTGTGTTAGATGAGGAGCGAATACGATTGTTGGTTGTTGGTGTATGACGAAAAGCATTAGCAATCATCACAAATCCTTGTTGCAATGCTTGACGGATCGATTTCCTCGATGTTACAGCGACATATGCTTGAGCATTGTTCTTGTATGGAACCAATTGATTTTGTTGAGGTTGAGGTTGTTCTTTGTGAAGGTGCGTTTGAAGCGAGTTGGTTGAGTTCTTTGGTTGAGAGGATAATTACATTGAGCATATAAGGCAAGTTGTTGATTGTCCGGTTGTGTTTGTTTAGCAATTTGAGCACGGAAAATCCTTTCCGATCAACTTCCTTTTCATGAGGCTTCAGTAATCGTACAACAATCCATAAGTAGAATGATGCATATTCTTAAGCAGCGGAGAAAATGACATACTTCTCCCATTCGGACCAAGACTACTCGGGAACTTAGTATTCCTTGCAATTCTTGGCATAATGATGTTGTGTTTATCCAAATCATTGATGATATCGAAAAAGCGATGATGATAGGACTCTAGTGTCTCTCGGGTTCAATCATGAAGTATTCATAAGCCAAGTAAATTTTGGATTCCAAATCCTCTGATTGAGTCTGAGATCCTTCCATAAGAAGGCGAATATGATCCCACATTTTTATGCGGTCTTTTGAGCATCAACACTCGAAGAATTGGGTTTGGTAATCCTAAGAGGATGTATTCCATTGCAAGTTCATCGACTTCATAGTGTAGAAGTTACAGTAGCATTTAGATGCTGTGATAGCAATGTTGATTTGTTCATCTCTTGGTGGAGCAGCGGTTGGATCTCGGGTATAGTGACGATGGGCATCTCAAATGGACCTTCTAAGATAACCTTCTTTAAGAACTTTCCGTGTGGCTTCTTGGATCACGAACCTAAAGAACCTTATCACCCATTGATCGTAGTTTCTGGAGTGAGCATTGGAGGTCTATCAGTGATCCGACTTCATGAATTGATTGTTGGTAGCTTAAAGCTTCACACATCTTAGCAAACCAAGTGGGTTCCTTCATAGTTGTCCGTGATGGATGTTGATTGAAATCGGTTGTGTAGGGTTGAACTTGAATGCTTGGTTGTGGTTGAACCATTTGTGGTTGTGGAATTGCACCAAGTTGTGGAGTATGTTCTTGATTAAATTGTTGTTGATAAATGGCTTGTTGTTGATTCCATTGTTGATGTTGTGGAGTTAATTGTTGTTGTTGTTGATGATTATAAGTGTGAGGGAAATAGTTAGAGTATGGTGGTTGAGACATGATGATAAACTTGTGTGGTAAGATTGGATCTTTGTTGTCGAATGAACCTTTGTTGATGAAGTGTCCTTAGGCGTAGGAAAGACAGGAACCAAGTAGCACTTATGCGTAAAAACACCAAAAGTTACGCGTAACAAGAATAGTTCTGCGTAGGATTTAGCTTCTGCGTGGCGGGAAAAAAGACTAATGTTATGCGTAAGCGATGAAGTTAGGCGTAGAAAGTTAGGCGTGGGATTACCTTATCGTAATCTTGGGTCTCTGGCGTAAGATGAATCTTAAGCGTAAGATTTTCTCTGGCGTAAGCTTATGTTAAGCGTAAGATTAGGGTTTTATCCCAAGTGATCTTTACACTTCACGGTGCAAAAGATATCCAAAGTCGACGTATTTTCGGACTTATCCAAGTAAGAAAACGGAATAAACCGAAAATTGAAGATCAAACCAAGGATAAAGTTATGCGTAGAATTAGGGTTTTGATACGGCGTAGTTCTACTAAGTAACTTTGATTCTATCAAATGTGTTTCTAAACCGGTTTTAGTGTGTTGAAATAGCTTCAATAACACCAAAATAACACAAAAGTGTGAAACTTGATGATCTAAAGCACTTAAAAGCGATTCTGGCGTGGGATAACACTTGCGTGCAAAAGCGAGCTTAAAACAAGGAAAAACACGTAAAGTTCCAAACTTTTGCCAAAACCAATAGTTTAACACCTAATAACGTTGAAAGTACAAGAATCTTGGATTAAAAAGTGTAAAATCGGTTTTAAGCGAACCAAAGATGATGTTATCTTTACGCGTAAGACCCAAACCAAAACTTCAAAACAAGCGAGTACACTGACTATTTGGCGATTGATACCCTTTGTTAGGTCACTAGTTTTACAACACAAGCTTATATGAAAGAGATAGAGGAGAAGAGGCGGATTGAACATGAAACACACACACACTCACGTATGAATAACCACGGTTAAGAGAAGAGAATGAGTGAATGAATAAAATGAACAACCAACCCTCGAATGAGGGTTTACAAAAGAGTTTATATAGGCGAGGAGCTAGGGCAACACTCCTCTCCTTCCCTATTCCTTATTGGGCTTGGGCCTCGACATGGGCCTTCTACATAAGTGGACCTTAAACAAACATAAAGGCCATAATAAAGCTACCTATTACATATGAAATATAAATACTTGAAATGCTGTTTAGGAGTGATTCCAACAGCATGACCCAATCTTCGGATGATAGCGATTGAAGAAGTCGCATATTGGCATGACCCAATCTTCGATGCCATAAGGTCGAAGTATCATCCATAGAAGTAAGACAAATTTTGTCTTTAGGTTCATTATGAATTTTAATGACATATACTCCATGTTTCCTAATTCCTCTTCCTATGGTTATGTCATTTTTTAATATCTTACTACCAGTTTCGGTAAAAAGTACATTGCACTTTTTATCACATATTTGTCCTATACTTAAGAGGTTAAAGTTTAGGTTTTCTACGTGACACATATTGTTAATGGTTAGAGATTTTTTAGAAATCGTACATTTACTGATGATTTTACTTTTCTATTTCCAAACACCGCATTTCCTCCATTGAAGGATTCATATGTGGAGAATAGATCTTTATTGTCGGTCATGTGCCTCGTGCCCGCTATCCTTGACCCATTCATGGATCTAGGTGACCTTTAAGCACACCTAAGAAAACAATTAACTCAAAGTTTGGTCCCCATTTGTTCATGGGTCCATTAGTGTTAAACATCCATTCATGTTAGACATGTATGGATAAGGTGAATATGCATTCCATGGTGCAAAGTTTTGAAATGGAAAGCCATTTTGCATATTTGGGTTCCATCCCATTTGATGGTTACTTCTCGGGTAAAGATTATTAGGTCTCTAGATGTGTTTGGTTTTGAAAAAGATGGAGCTTTGTTTCTTGCAAAATTGGATTATATTTTGGGGTGGTTGTCTAGTGGTAATATGAGTTGGTTTCTTCTTATTAACAATAACAAAATCGGTTCTAGAGGAAGAAGCTATGTTATTACCCTTTGTTTGCTTGAGACCCACGAGATCCCCAGGCTGTACACTAGCGGGTTCCATTTTGTGGGATCAGTGGGATCCGCCACAACGATGGCCTATTTTTCTATTGCTTTTACGAATTGTGTTTCTTTGTTTTCACTAGTTGACATATCAAGTTCTTTGAATGCCTAAACCTTTTGGTTGTTTCGGTTTTAACACTATCTAGTATCATATCTAAAGTATTAGTACTCATTCTAGCAATCTTAGAATCTAGTTGATCAACTAGTGTTTGAAGTTGAGCATAAGTTCACATTAGCCACTTGCTATTTTACCCTTTTCTAGACATTTCAATTTTGCTTTTAACTCTATGACTTCCTTATCTAAGCGTTGGTTTTGATTTTTAAAAACTTGTTTTTGTTAATTACTTTAAGCTAATTTTGCAAAGTTTGTCATATTCATTATGCAATGAGTCATCATCTAGTGATGAGCTACTATAGTATTAAGTGACATACCTCATCATTTGCCATGAGACAAATTTCTTAGTCCTCCTCTCGCTCATTCCCCACGAGCAGCTCACGAATGCCTTTTGATCATCCCGTTTGGGACACTTACTAATAAAGTGGTTTGGGTCCCCACATTTAAAGCATGCACGATCATCCTTGGCTTCCGTCCTCTTTGCTTTTCGGAATCCTTTCTTGTCGTCATACGGTTGTTTGGCGTATCTTCCTTCCTAAAGAATTTTTAAAGTCCATAGCGCCATGGCATACTCCTCGTCGTCACTATCTCGAAGAGGTTCTCTTCATCGCTTGAGGCCTTTTTGGCTTTAAGGGCAAGATTTGTGTTTCTCTTTCACCTTTGAGGCTTGAGAATATTTAGCAGGACAAGCTCATAGACTTTTAAGTTGCCTATGAGTTCATCAAGGTGAGGATTGTCAAATCTTTGACTCTTGATTCCGTCACCTTGGATCTCCACTTGGATGGAAGTGCCCTTAGATATCTCCTAACATGGTTCTGGCTAGAGAAAGATTCATCAAGTGCTTGTAAAGATGTAATAATAGCATTAAAATTAGCAAAAGAATGATCTATAGTTTCCTCGTCCGATATTGAAAATTGCTCATATTGTTGAACAAATAAATCAATTTTATTATTTTTAACTTGTTGATTACCTTGATGAGTTACAACTAAAGAATTCCAAATTTCTTTAGAGGTTTTAAGCATAGAAATTCTTCGAATTCCTTTTGGGTAAAGCATTATATAAAACCATTTTAGCTTCACTATTTTTGGAAAGCTTTTTCTTCATGTCATCGTTTAGTTTATCATGAGGTATGTTAACTAAATTTCCTTTATCATCTTTTGAGGTAGCCTCAAAATTGCCTTCAACAATAATGTACCAAAGATCAATATCTTTAAACTTCACATACGTTTGAATCTATTTTCCAATATCTAAATCCATTAGTTTCAAGTAGTGGTGGTCGTTGCATAGATTGCCCTTCCTTATAGTTTTCGAACCCATAGTGATCGAAAAGTTTTTAAAATCTGGTTTACTTTAAAACTTTTATAAACTTAGCTCTTGATGCCAATTGTGGAAAACTACAAGGGGGTTGAATAGTTCTTGATTTTAAGTTAGTTTCAAAAGCTTTAGATTCGATATTATGTTAAATCGTATGGATGAAGAGAAAGTATAGATCTAATGGTAATGCAAGTAAATAAAGTAAAGTAAAGGATAGAAATGACACAACCGATTTATAGTGGTTCGGCTACAAGGACACCTTGCTTGCCCTACTCCACTCCCGAATCACCTACTCGAGAGTTCAAGCACTATGTCAACAAACTCCTTGACTTGGCGGAGAAGCCTTCCAGGCGTTGCTTACACCTTTTAGGTACAAAGCTAAATACCGAGTCCGTAACATGGTGGACCAAACCAACACGACCATTACACAACAACTATGTGAAATATCAAATACAAGATCTTTGCTACGAAATCTTGTGGAGAAACAAATCAATCAAGGACCCCTTGCTTGGATGACTTGTAGAATGCTCGTGATCGGCCTTAGAAGAACAACTCTCTAGATCAAGTGATCTTTTGTTAGAAGAGAATGAGAGTATATGAGAGAATTAGTAAGAAGAGGGGTGAGTTAGAATGAAGAAATGGCTCACTATTTATAGGCAAAACTTGCCACTGTTCCCCGGATCCCACGGATCCCTTCCTTAAGCGATCCGTCTAGTGTAAACCTAGGGATCCGTGGGACGCTCCTCTTTGCCCATGGGTTTTTTGGTTATGGGTCATGGGTCATGGGTTGGTCCATGGGTATTTCATTAGATACAATGTATCTAATAGATGCAATGCATCTAGTCAAATGGGTATGGGTCAATACCATGGGTTATGGATATGATCCATGGGTTGTGATTTTTACCCATCCTAATAAACTATTACAACAAATGATTTATTATAACAATTTGTATTAAGTGACTATATGTAAATGCTTTACAAAAATAACATGTATCCTTATAATTGTACTTAAGATAACATTATATTTGTTATCAATAAAACACAAAGAGATTGCAAAATATTAATAAACGTTTTTACGGTTTATTTGTATTAACAATTACAATTTTCTCTATCATTATTTGATTATCAGATCCTTGCCACACCTATTAAAACTATAGAATAAACTATGTACCCTGATACAAAGTACTTGTATTAACGATCTCCATTTTCTTAAAAAAAAATCCCCAACGTCCATGTCAAATTGGAACTAAGTCATGCACCGAGTAGCAAAACATTTGTGAACACCTTAGAAAAAACGATTAAGAGTAAGCCAGACTAATGGAACAAAGTTAGGTACCGAGTATCAATGACGATAAAACAACAGTTTTGTAGTACCCACCATTCTGCCACCAACAAAATGAGCAGACGCGTGAGTCGTCTCCCCGGAATCTATTCGTCATGGTTTAAACTGTTCTTGAACGATTAAATGAGTAGAAAATCGATAAATGTTTCAATGCATTGCTTCTAAGGTCACATCCCACAACCAATCAACAATGGCTGATTAGACTGTATGTTATCGATATTGTGGCTTAGTTAGCTGCATAAATCATATAGGTAACGGATATGATTAATTAGAAACTTGAAGTTGGTGTTATCCGTTGGGCGGTGGTGTGTCGTTGATCACAATGATGTCGGAGAGGGAGTCCATCATAAATTAGGCATCGAAGACTTTGGATGCAAGTGACAGTGAGGATATATATTATGGATACATGTATGGAGCAATGTACGCACAAAACTTGTTAATCTAACCATTTTAAGAAAAAATTTGAAAAAATGTTGAAAACCCAAAAACAACAAAGAGGGTATAAAGGTAAAATCACAATAATTTTCAGTGTACAAAGTAAACCTTCCCGTGTACATATCAATTCCCTTACTTAATTGATAACCTTTAAAGAATGATGACTTACACGAAGAAACCTACAATGTACAGGCAAACATGTAAGTGTAAAATTCTTGAATATATATTCATAATAATAGGATAAGTTATCAATATAATTGAGTGCACCTACAAATAACAATGATAGAAAAACTATAATTAAGTGGGTCGATTAGATGCTACATGGAGCGACACATTGGATTCAACATTAATCCAAACCTGCTATGTCGTGTGAGGTTCATGCATAACGCTCAATAGTTCTAACATGTATATTGCCTACAGTAAAATATTGTGAATGCAATGATATAAATTTTGAAATCGTACTTGACAAAACATTTTTAAAGTTGAGTATTTGGAAAAAAACAACATTTTGGGTCAGCTCGACCCGTCTTAATATGCACCAAATATTACACCTTTGTTTTGTACTATCAAAAATCTTCATAATGGGCGATGCATAGCTTTTTGAGATTATGTTTCAATAAATGTCAAGGTGACCCAATTATTGTGTTGTATGAGAGGCATGAAAAAGAGAAATATAACTTAGTCCCCCTGTGTATATATTGTAAGCATAACCTCTTGATTTCATTGCATTAACTCATGCATCACTATATATGAAGTGCTTCTTATTATACATGGTCATATACCTTTTTGAAAATTAAATTTTGGCAAAAATTGTAACTCACCATTCTGCTTCGTTTCAGCTTTGAAGTTGATTACTTCACAATGTGTAGCTGAATGAGCTTATTTCAATTACTTGGATCAAATAATTTGATTTGTTATTTAATCCCAAACACCCTTGAAATACATATACATTGTCAAAAGTTCAAAACAGCTTTCTTTTGCAATAAATAAACAATATGAAGTTGATTAAACAAAAAATACATTAAACCATCGTATCTTTCAATTGAGCCATTTTCAAAAGCTAAATTTATTAGGTAAACAATATATACTTTGCTAGTTAACATTAAACAATTCCCGGTAGTACATTTGTATATGCAAAGTTATATACTTATAATCCCATCTGAGATGGTAACTTCTATTACATGAAACCACAAAATTGAAATCCTTACTAACATAGAAGAGGTCCTACCATGTCATAGACTCATGGTATCCTAAGGTCCATTTAAGAAACTTCATGGCAATGATGAACAATATTTAGTTCCAAGACTTGCAAACAAAGAAACATTATTTAGTTTCAAGACCTGGTGAACATTATTTATACTCATGGCTACCCATTCTGCATTATAAGTAATAGGAGAAAACCTCGTCTGTTTACTTGTTTCATAAAGATTTACCCAACAAATGAATGCATCATTTCAAGACATGTTTTTAAAATTAACTGTTAAATACATCGAAGTGATTTAGTTTTATTAGATGTAAAGATAGAAAAGCGAAAATTATGTAATAGATCCAAAGATTAAAGTCTTTAAGTCTACCCATTTATATCCTGATTCAAATTGCAGCAAAATACAATCATATAACTAATAAAATCCTTACTATATGATAGATACATAAAAATAATGACAATAATCAAAACTGAAACTTTTTGATCAATTTTAGGTTCTTTGGTAACTTCTGAACATCGTCATGATCAGTTTCAATCTTTTCCTCTTTAATCCCTCCAACGGCCTCTTCAACTCTTGGTTAAATACCAGATTATTCAAACTTTTGATCCTCTTTAAAAAACCAAAGATGATATGTTGTGGTTTTTAGGAGCTCACCAAATGGTATTTGGAACCCATAATACATCTCAAAACTTGTTTTGACCCTTTGGTTCCCATGGGTGAAATGGGTATATTTTACATTTCTTCCTTGGCATTTATCTTTCACCATATGGTTCATGAGCATCACTTTCTTTGCCGTACCACAGGACGGTTAGATTGTTAGCTTAAATGGTATTTGATTAAAAGCTCTGATTCAATACCGACTAAATTATAAGATTATTTAAGAAACGAAATGTTTAAGTTTAAATTAATATAAGGTATCAAACACAAATTTCCTTCTTGATTAATGGTAGATAACATATGAAAAATGAAGAACCAATCATACTAGAAAAATTTTCAAATTCTGATTACAATTATACTAAATGATTTAACCATTTACAAATTTAAACAATGAATCAACGAATCAAATGTTGAAAGGCATATATATACTATAGTGACAAAACTGATAAATTAAATAACACATTACTTAATACACTACTATCCCGGACAGCCCCTAATTGCATCAACTTAAGCTAAGACATCAAATAACCTATTCAACATGTAAACAACTTCCATCAAAACAAAACCATGGCAAACACTTACAAAAATATACATCTCTATTAAAACATAATATATTGATAAAAATGAGTGCAAATTGCAAATGTGTTCATCAATCTTGACACCGTCTTCCTTTTCAAAAAGGCTAAATAAGTGGGTGCTTAGAATTGCTTATTAAAAACTGTTAATATATTATCACATGTCATTTTCTGTCTGTTTGTTGCATATTTTTCAAAGATCCCAGATTGGCTTTTGCATAAGCAGAGTCACCGGAGAAAAACTGAGTCGAAATAATTAGGTTATTGGAAAATTTTTTTAACAGTTATAGACTATTGGTAAATCTTTTTAAACAGACAATTGGAAAAATCCTTAAAGGCTAAGCTAATATTGTCATTCTTAAAGGCTAAGCTTTAATCCATGAATTAAAGGATAAGCTAATATTGTCATTTTTAACATACTATTTAAAAAATCCCGGAAAATATTACTATGGTTCCCATGTTTCGAAATACTATACGGAAGATATTAATACCTTACCTACCCGCAATCCATTGTGCCTACCCTGAGTTTCCATAGGGTTATACAACATGATCAGACGAACACGCTGCTTCGTTAGTTGTTACCAGCAATGGTTGTCCTACAAAAGGTAATACTACAAGTTACATGTTGCCCTACAAAATTAACCCACAATAAAACCTTAATCTTATTTGTAACTATGGATATAAACATTAATGTTACGCGAACTCGCTGTAGAAGCCAACAACAAATAAACGTAACATTAGTTAAAAAAAATGAAGTCAAACCAAGACTGATTTTGATGAACTTAGTCCATATTAAGGAGAACCTTAGAAGAGTATGGCCATCAAGACTATAATACAATGCATGTAGGATACAATTCGGGTAAACTTACGAATCAGTCTTGGAGGGCTCCAAATCAAGATTTTCATCTGTTTCTTCCTCGTTAGTGTCTTAAAACTACATAACCAATAAAATATTTTATCTTGTCCAAAAGATTGTATAATACAAATGGGTTGAACCGAAACAGTTAAGCCCTCAAACAATCCAATACCTCAATATTACCAACCTTTAGCCTGAAGTATCCCACGGTCTTTTTCTTAACTTTCCCCGATACCCCAACTGATTCAACAACCTCTAAGCTATGCTTTTGCGAGCCCAAGTGTTAGGCTGCACCTTATCCATGGAGCAAAACGAAATCAAACCAAAGATGCAAAAAGTGATCATAGTATATAGATAACGAATAAAGGCATAACACGTAAAGAAGCATAACAAAGTTTTTAACTGCACCTTACGTAATTAAAAACTTTAGCAAATAGGTCTGAACACTAAAAACTAAAATAAAGTAAATATGTTTTAGCAAACTAATTAAAAATAATCCGTGAATGTGGCGTTTCATCAAACACTTTCCATATGCTAAAAATCAATTTGAATTGATTATCATATACATAGCAATTAGATGGATCGTTGAGAGTTGATCTAAATAAAAATATTTAAAGGATTAAGATTTACATACCTTCAAATTGAATTGCGTATGCCTCTGCCCAAAACAAAAACGCATATCTAAATTAAGAAAAAAACAAGGGATCAAGATATAATACTTGAATGCTACAAACAATTGATGGTGGAAACATAAGCAATGAAGAAAGAGGAGTTATTGATTTTCCATCTATTTATCTTCACCAACATATAAAAAGATAAAATCATAATACCAATTTTATGGTATGGCCATCATATGTGATTAAGATATTAACCCAAATAAGATTTTTAATGGCACCAAAATCATTACCAATTTTATAGTTTAGCCACCAACAAAAAGATGGTGTTGGGAATAATCTGTTACCAGCGATAGATGTGGAAGACAACGCTAAGTATTGCATTAGCGGTGGAAGCGTATTACCGCTTCTTGGCACATTATTACCATTGCTATTAGATAATTGTTAGAAAACGTGTTTAGATAAGTATAGAAAATATTTTGTGTATATTCTATATTGTTAGCTTTATACTTATCTTGTCGAGGACTCCTTGTACTATAAAGGAGGTCCTAGGTCATTGTCTTTGGTATGTAACAACTTACGAACATACGTATCATTCACATAAGCTTCAAGGTGTAACCCTAGTGATAAGCAAGATCACTCGAATTATTTATTAATAATATTGGAGCTTAGTTTTGTGTTTATACGTGTTCACTTACAATACATCATATAATCCGTCTTCTAAGTATTACTAAGTAAATTCCGCGTGCTTATTAATATAATCTGAAATATCAACGACACAAGGTGTGTGTCTAGATCCATCAAGTGGTATCGAGCGAAGGTTACGATATTTTGTTTTAGAAGATCCAGGAATCTTGATGAGTGTCTAAATACTCATCATTTTGTACAATATAAGCGCAAAATCATCGAAAACACTCAAAATGCTTCAAAATGATAAAAATATCACAAATCGGTGTTTTATGTGTTTTAAATGCAAAAGATCAAAATCGGATGAAAAGCGTATCAAATTTGCAAAATTGGCGGTTTAGTCCCCAGTTTCAAAAATTGTCAAAAGCAGTCCACAGTAAATCTAAATAAAGGAAAATGTCATTTAAGGTCCATGGGATTCAAAGTTGTCAAAACAAACCCTTGAAATGTAAAATTTGCAAAATTACAACTTTGGTCCCTCGAGTTTGAAAATTGTCAAAATGGTCCTTGGAAATTGCAAAATGGCAAGTTTAGTCCTTATACTTTTGAGAGTGTCACTTGTGGTCCTTGGAATAACTTTGATGAATTGGCGACTTAGGTCCTCAATTTTCAAAACTTACACATTAGGTCCTTATTATTTAAAAACCTTTAAAACCATTTAGACCACTTGTCAACAATTGTGACCCTGCCTTTCCCTTGGACCCTGTCATTTACATTTGGACCCCTATTATTATATCAATTCGATCAACCCTTTGGTCAAATAAAACACCACTTGAAATCCATCTCCTTCCTCCCAACCACTTGCCTGAAATCACTCGAACAAAACCACCCCTCCTCTCCATATCACTTTCCTTGTTCCCCCACCTCTCTTACAATCCAAGATACATTAATTGTGCCCTTCTCTTCACACTCAACCTAAAGCGCCAAATATCCATTTTCCGCCAAATTGAAATCAAAGGCTATGATGACTTCAGTGATCCAAGGGTCCTAAATAATGGTGGGAAGCAGATCAAGGAAGTGAGAGAAGGCATCTAGAACTATAAAGAGGCAAGAGAAGAGGAGGAAGAAGTTAGTTAGTTTTTGAGTTTTCTTAGTATGTCGTTTTTTCAAATTATCTTAGTTAATGTGCAAAAATGTAATTTCAAGCTTTAAATGTGTTAAGTTCAAGTCTTTGTATCATTGTAATTCAGTTTAAGTCTCAATTTCAAGTTTCATCTATATTTCATGTATTGCAGTCCACTGTTGAAAAATTGAGTTTTCAAATCTGGTGTTAAAGCTTCTAATAGCTTATAGTTAGTTCACTCAAGTTTGTTTAAGCTTGTTAAAGCTTTTCATAAGCTCTCATTTCAGTTTCAAGCAATTTTGGCTCAGGGTCAACAAAAGTCAAACTGAGCTTAATATGGGATTGGAAATGGATAATGGTGTTGCAGAGGTGTATTTGGGTTAGATTTAGTTAGGTTAGAGTAGGATTTGGGTACTGGTTTTGGCCTGCAACCAGCTGGATCAGTTGTGAGTAGCTTTCTCACTGTTCATTTTTTAGTCTAATATTGCATTTTATGCTTGTAGTATATCTGTGGTCATTTTCAATGTAAATCTGCTTAAATAGTTGCAATCAGGTCTTGAGAAATCAGTTTGATCATTAATATATGATAATCCAGTAGTTAGCTTCTTTATTTTTTCAAATCAGTGATAATAAGGGGTGTTTGGACTTCTTGAATTAAGCGTCATAGGGGTTTGCTCGGTGGTGGAGTGTTAATGTTTTATGTTTGTATAGCCCTAGTGTGCTCATTTTTAGCATCTTACTTTTGTGCTTATAACTCCTAAGTCAAAATTCCATTTTACTGTCTTTACGACTTAGCTTGGAGGTTTTAAAGAATCAAACTCTTGTTTTGAGTTTCAAAATCTTAGAACTTGCTTGATTTAGTTTCATTTTATCATATTACATCATTTCGGTTCAAAATTTGAATCAAAGTTGGAAATAGTCAACCTTCCATGTTTTTTATCAAAAGTCAAATCTTGAAAAACTAGGTTTTGGGCGAATAGGATGAATTTTCACAAGCTCATTTCGAGCCATTTTCAATAAAACTTGTGGTTTCAAAATTCAACTGGTCTATTTTCTTATCCTCATTTTAGTTTAATTTTGTGAATTTTTCTTGAGCTTCATATAAGCTCATCAAATTGCCACTAAATCCCAATGCAGAGGCTGAGTTAGCTGCAAGGATTATCTGCGATGTTTGTAGCTCTTGCACGAGCTTGTTAGAGCTCACCTAGGTCTAATTTTTGGTTTTAAGGTTCTTGGCGGGTCTTGTTCTAGTTCCAATGTTGATGCATAGTTTCTAGCTTATTCAAGTACTTATTTTCTTGCTTAAAGTAGCCACTTCCTATTGTTTTAGCCAAAGCTCATTTAAGCAAATCATTCAACTTGCATAATTAGTGGTTGTAGCTTGTTGATCCTTGTTCCATTTTAGTTCTCTTAGCTTATTATAGCTTGTGTATCGGTTTGGTTCACTTTGGTTTCCATTTATGCTTATCAAGTGCTTATTTATAAGCACTTTGTTCATCGATTCAATATCTTGCACACAAGACTTTGTTTTCCAATTTTCCTAGCTTCCTAATAATATTTTAGACTTTTCCTGAAATTTTCAGATTTTTCTAAGTTGGTTTGCTATTTTCTTTATTTAATCTAGTTTTTAAGTATTTTTAATTAGCTTTAAATACAAAAATTAAGAAAAGGTTCAAAAAATAATTTTCAATTTTCTTAAGTTTAGATAAATATAAAAAGACAAAAAGTATTTTTCCATAATTTTCTTGGTTTAAATAGTATTTTCTAGCATTTTAATTAGTTTTAAATAGTTTTAAATTAATAATAAATACATAAAAGTCTAAAAATATATTTTCAGTTTTAAAATTAGTTTTATCATATTTTAGATTTTCTAAATCTTAATTTTATTTTCTAGTCTTATTTCATATTTTCTTTTATTTTAGAGTATTATTAAATAGTTTAAAATAGTTTTAATTAATAATAATTAATTAAATAGTTTTAAAAATAATTTTCCTTTTCTAATAATTTTCTTATATAATTAGGATTGTAAAAATGTATTTTCTATATACATAGGTATTTTCCTTCTTTACTTTCACGTTTTTATTTGTACGTTTACGTAATTTTTATTTTAAACGTAAGTTTTTAGTTTTAAGTTTTAAACGTTCATCACTTTAAATATAGTGATAGCGTTTATTTAATATATTTTATCTTTTTAATTTTCTTAATTTGTATTTAAGTCGCTTTATTTTATCATTTTTTCAGTAGTGTAATTATTCAATCCAACTCCTTTCCGATCACTATCATTAGTGATCATTCTATCGTCTGATCAAGCGTTTACACACCATTGAGTCTCCGTGGGACATAACGACCGGGAATTCACTTGTATTCTCGATCTTCATTGCATTTGTGCTTAAAATTTTTAAGTAAGCCATTCATTAGACTTGACTTGAGTTTAGCACGGATCAAATTTTAGCGCTTGCTTCGGGAGAGCTTTAGCGTGTGTTAGCCTTTTGAGATCCATTCTTGCACATACCCCATCTTTTGTAAAAGTTTTTGTAAAGTTATCGGAAAATCCAAAAGTTCATTAACACTTTTCACGAAGTGTTAGAAAGCATAAAAATATTTTCATTCTTTGTTTTTATCATAATGTTTTCAAAAATCCAAAAATATCCATCTTTACCCTCTCACATCTTTTGATTCTACATTTCTTTTACCTCATCCATTTGATTCTTTCTATGTCTCATCCTCACCAATTTGGTTGTGAATGGTGTGGGGACCTCAAAATGGTGGAAATTGCCGGTTGTGGCATTGTGAATCCGGAAGCGGGTTTGTCTATGACCAAAATCCTACAATGAAACAACTAATTTCCTCAACCAACCCCGCACTATGAGATGGAGACATATTCTTGTAATCTTGTGGAGGTCCTCACCCGAGTTTTGAGTGTCAAGCAGGGAACACGCTTGTCTATGAGCATAATCCTTGTAACAATTATGACTACTCTTATCATGACCAACCTCCACGTACCAAGCGATTCAAACACAACCTCTGCAAATTCCTCAAGAACTTCTCGAAAATTGTCTAGATATACTCAAAGATTTGAAAGAATTGGTTAAAGAAGAGTCTCGTCGAGCGTATCTTTGAAGAACAAGCGACTAGAGTAAGTTCCCAATATTGGAAACCTCTGGTATGCGATTATGATGGCGGCGGCGATGATGATTTTGATGAGGAATCTCGACTTGATGGCAATCCACTCCGTTGAAGAAGGAAAGAGTATGGGAGAATTGTTGGCGGAGGAGAATATGAAGAGCATAGGAGCTATATATGTTTTCGATAAAGTCGATGCTCAGTGGCAATCCCACTCCGTTTGAGCCTTTCATTTCCGACTCTTCCCTTCACTCGCGGTTGAGAAAGTGAATTCCTTTGGAAGAGGTCGATGATCCTATTTCTTTGAAATTTTTGATCCCAAAGACTCTCTCACCATGGGGATAAGCATCTCGACACTATTCGGAAGCGGAATCGTCTAATGTTGAAAACCTTATCCCGATCCCAAGTGAGTCGAGGGAATTCTTGATAATGAATGTGATGTGTTTTCTCCTCTTACAAATGATCTTGTTGAGACTTTCTCCGATTTTGTGGTGATTATAGTGATGCCGATTCTTTATATTCTAAAGACATAGAATTTATTGATGCATTACTTCCACATTCGAGATCGTCAACTTAGAGAGGATGTTGACCATGTTGTTTCCACAACAATGTCGACTATCACTAATCCCTTATTGAATTCGATTATGAATTTACTCTAAATTCAATTAATCCAATCTTTGATAGTGATGAGTCGACACGGAGACTATAATGGACGAGGTGCATATTTATAGCCCACGAAGTACCGCACATGTCCCACCTCCGTATATTCTTCATGAGGAGTTCGTCGGTGAACTCACTCATATCATATCTCATTGGAGTATGATTGCGTGGATGGCAAAAATCATGATCGGGAGAGAATCTCAATTTGCATAGTTATGACAAATCTTCCCACCCTCCTCCGAGATGCCTTCCCACCCTAAGAGCTCAACCAATAAAATCCAAATAAGTGCAAGCACTTAATCCAGGAAGAAGATCTAGTCATGATTGTTATCATGATTTTCTTTCTTTTCTTCACCTACTCGGTGACTTCCTCTCTTCTTCACTCCTTCGGGAGTGAGGACACTATCTTTGATCCGGCATTTTCAATTATCATTTTTGAGCGGTTCTCTCTATATCTCGTCGGTGTGGAACTTTCGCGTACTTCAAATGTTTATCGAAACATCTTGAATGAAAGTCCGATGGAGATTGTTTCTTCCACTTTGCTTTCCCCATGAACCAATGAATTCGGTCGAGTCAAGCTAGCGACTCGGTAATCAAAAACGATGCACACGCCATATGGGTTTTCACCCATATTCGCGACTTCTTACCCTTTCTACCACCTAAGTGTGGGGTGATGCCCACATGTTATATACATATATATCAAAAAAAAAAAAAAAAAAAAAAAAAACCTTTCAAATAATGGCGTAATATTTCCCTTTTCGTTCTTTGTTTCGGCATAACCGTAGGTACTTTGAATATTGAGGGCAATATTCATTTCTAAGTGTGGGGAATTCTCACAAATTTCATATATTATCTACCCAATTCCCGTTTTTGGCCAAAATTTTTTGGAGTAAGTGTTCTACACTTACTCATTTGGTTATCGATCCACCTTGTCTAAAGACAAAAGGATTGGCTAATCCGAGAGCAAGCGGCTCTTGGTAAAGATATATCAAATCCGTTTATATGGCTTGCAATTTGCCCAAAATTGTATGGTTCTCAACTCACCATATCCTAAAAAGTGAAGAGTTGGCTAGCCCGCAAGATTATGGCTTGTGGTAAAGGCGATGGAAAATCCATAATTGGTAATCGGCTCACCAAAGATAATATTGATAATTTATCTAAGAGTTGGCTAGTCCGAAAGAATGCAACTACGGTAAAGACAAACCAAATCCGTTGAAAACTTATGATTTGCTCAAAATCACATGGTTATCGGTGTACCATGGTTCTTACTTGAGCGAAACATTTGGATACTCCAGTGATGGCTTTTGGTAAAGAGTTTTAAAATCCATTAAAGCTTCAAAACATTGCTAGGGACTAGCAATATCTTAGTGTGGGGGATTGATGAGTGTCTAAATACTCATCATTTTGTATACAATATAAGCTGCAAAATCATCGAAAACACTCAAAAATGCTTCAAAATGATAAAAATATCACAAATCAGTGTTTTATGTGTTTTAAATGCAAAAGATCAAAATCGGATGAAAAAGCGTATCAAATTTGCAAAATTGGCGGTTTAGTCCCCAGTTTCAAAAGTTGTCAAAAGCAGGTCCACAGTAAATCTAAATAAAGGAAAATGTCATTTAAGGTCCATGGGATTCAAAAGTTGTCAAAACAAACCCTTGAAATGTAAAATTTGCAAAATTACAACTTTGGTCCCTCAAGTTTGAAAATTGTCAAAAATGGTCCTTGGAAATTGCAAAATGGCAAGTTTAGTCCTTATACTTTTGAGAGTGTCACTTGTGGTCCCTTGGAATAACTTTGATGAATTGGCGACTTAGGTCCTCGATTTTGAACTTACACATTAGGTCCTATTATTTAAAAACCTTTAAAACCATTTAGACCACTTGTCAACAATTGTGACCCTGCCTTTCCCTTTGGACCCATCATTTACATTTGGACCCCCCCTATTATTATATCACGGTCAACCCTTTGGTCAAATAAAACACCACCATGGCGCCATCTCCCTTCCTCCCGACCCTGCCTGCTTATCACTCGGACAAAACCACCCCTCCTCTCCATATCACTTTCCTTGTCCCCCACCTCTCTTACAATCCAAGATACATTAATTGTGCCCTCCTCTTCACTCACTCAACCCAAGCGCCAAATATCCATTTTCCATAAATTGAAATCAAAGGCTATGATGACTTCAAGTGATCCAAGGGTCCTAAATAATGGTGGGAAGCAGATCAAGGAAGTGAGAGAAGGCATCTAGAACTATAAAGAGGCAAGAGAAGAGGAGGAAGAAGTTAGTTAGTTTTTGAGTTTTCTTAGTATGTCGTTTTTTTAAATTATCTTAGTTAATTGCAAAATGTAATTTCAAGCTTTAAATGTGTTAAGTTCAAGTCTTTGTATCATTGTAATTCAGGTTTAAGTCTCAATTTCAAGTTTCATCTATATTTCATGTATTGGAGTCCTTTGTTGAAAAATTGAGTTTTCAAATCGGTGTTAAAGCTTCTAATAGCTTATAGTTAGTTCACTTCGAGTTTGTTTAAGCTTATTAAAGCTTTTCATAAGCTCTCATTTAGGTTTCAAGCAATTTTGGCTCGGGGTCAATAAAAGTCAATGAGCTTAATATGGGATTGGAAATGGATAATGGTGTTGCGAGAGGTGTATTTGGGTTAGATTTAGTTAGGTTAGAGTAGGATTTGGAGTCTTGGTTTTGGCTGCAACCAATTTGGATCGATTGTGAGTAGCTTTCTCCTTTGTTCATTTTTAGTCTAATATTGCATTTTATGCTTGTAGTATATCTGTGGTCATTTTCAATGTAAATCTGCTTAAATAGTTGCAATCGGTCTTGAAAATCGGTTTGATCATTAATATATGATAATCCATTAGTTAGCTTCTTTATTTTTCAAATCGGTGATAATAAGGGTGTTTGGACTTGAATTAAGCATGTCATAGGGGTTTGCTCGGTGGTGGAGTGTTAATGTTCTATGTTTGTATAGCCCTAGTGTGCTCATTTACATCTTACTTTTGTGCTTATAACTTTAAAAGTCAAAATTCCATTTACTGTCTTTACTTACTTAGCATGGAGGTTTTAAAGAATCAAACTCTTGTTTTGAGTTTCAAAATCTTAGAACTTGCTTGATTTAGTTTCATTTTATCATATTACATCATTTTCGGTTCAAAATTTGAATCAAAGTTGAAATAGTCAACCTTCCATGTTTTTATCAAAAGTCAAATCTTGAAAAACTTGGTTTTGGGCGAATAGGATGAATTTTCACAAGCTCATTTTGAGCCATTTTCAATAAAACTTGTGGTTTCAAAAATTCAACTGGTCTATTTTCTTATCCTCATTTTAGTTTAATTTTGTGAATTTTCTTGAGCTTCATATAAGCTTATCAAATTGCCACTAAATCCCACAAGAGAGACATTAGTTGCTACTGAGGATTATCACGATGTTTGTAGCTCTTGCACGAGCTTGTTAGAGCTCACCTAGGTCTAATTTTTGGTTTTAAGGTTCTTGGCCAGGTCTTGTTCTAGTTCCAATATGTTGGTTTTGGTTTCTAGCTTATTCAAGTACTTATTTTCTTGCTTAAAGTAGCCTTCCATCATTGTTTTTAGCCAAAAGCTCATTTAAGCAAATCTGTTCAACTTGCATAATTAGTGGTTGTAGCTTGTTGATCCTTGTTCCATTTAGTTCTCTTAGCTTATTATAGCTTGTGTATCGAGTTTGGTTCACTTTGGTTTCCATTTGCTTATTCAAAGTGCTTATTTATAAGCACTTTGTTCATCGATTCAATATCTTGCACACAAGCCTTGTTTTCCAATTTTCCTAGCTTCCTACTAATATTTTAGACTTTTCACGAAATTTTCAGATTTTTCTAAGTTGGTTTGCTATTTTTCTTTATTTAATCTAGTTTTAAGTATTTTAATTAGCTTTTAATACAAAAATTAAGAAAAGGTTCAAAAAATAATTTTCAATTTTCTTAAGTTTAGATAAATATAAAAGACAAAAAGTATTTTTCCATAATTTTCTTGGTTTAAATAGTATTTTCTAACATTTTAATTAGTTTTAAATAGTTTTAAATTAATAATAAATACATAAAAGTCTAAAAATATATTTTCAGTTTTAAAATTAGTTTTATCATATTTTAGATTTTTTAAATCTTAATTTTATTTTTCCAGTCTTATTTCATATTTTCTTTTATTTTAGAGTATTATTAAATAGTTTAAAATAGTTTTTAATTAATAATAATTAATTAAATAGTTTTAAAAATAATTTTCCTTTTCTAATAATTTTCTTATATAATTAGGATTGTAAAATGTATTTTCTATATACATAGGTATTTTCCTTCTTTACTTTCACGTTTTTATTTATGCGTTTACGTAATTTTATTTTAAGCGTAAGTTTTAGTTTTAAGTTTTAAGCGTTCATCACTTTAAATATAGTGATAGCGTTTATTTAATATATTTTATCTTTTTAATTTTCTTAATTTTTATTTAAGTCGCTTTATTTTATCATTTTTTCGATGGTGTAATTATTGATCCAATCCTTTCGATCACTATCATTAGTGATCATTCTATCGTCGATCGGCGTTTACACACCATTGAGTCTCAGTGGGACATAACGACCGGGAATTCAACATATTCTCGATCTTCATTGCATTTGTGCTTAAAATTTGTTTTAAGCACATTAGACTTGGCGGTTTAGCACGGATCAAATCGCTTAACCTACTCGCTCGATGGAGATGGAAAACAACCAATCCAGCGCTTCTCCCAAGTCTTCCTAGCTCGAACTTAATAAGTTTGAGATGTGGAGGATAATGATTGAGCAATACTTTCTCATTCAAGACTATGCTCATGGGAGATCATCTTAGCGGTGATTCTTTCAAGCTGTGACTAGTACTCGGAAGGTTGGTGACACGGATGTTGTGGCGGTTTACGTGCTGAGACTAATATTGAAAAAGCAGAAGAAGAATGATCTAAAGGCTAGAAGTTTGTTGATGATGACTCTTCCTAGAGACCGGATCATAGCATTGACAAGTTCAAGGCGCTAAAGAACTTTTGAAGAAATTTGCTCGGTGTTTGGTGGTAATGATGCTACAAAGAAGACCTGAAAGACATTGTTGAAGCAAAGTTATGAAAACTTCTACTTCAAGCAATGACTCACTTGATAGCATCTTCACCAAACTTGAGAAGATTGTTACACAACCGGTGTGTTTGGCATTGAGGTAGAAAAGGAAGACCTCAATTTAAAGTTTCTAAAGTTTGCCTTGAGTTTCATACTAATGTTCTTGTGCGGGAAAATAAACCGGATATTGAAACTATGAAGCTCAATGATCTTTACAACAACTTCAAACTCATTGAACAAAGATTGAAGAAGGTGGGAAACTTGGTACAAGCTCAAGCGACTTGGCTTTGATGTCAACCTCATTGGCGGTGATGATCGAAGATATGCGTGATGATGATATTGCCCTTCTTTGGTTCAACAGTTTCCATTGGTAATGTTAGCGTTACCACTGCAGGTTCAAAGAAGAAAATTGCTGATATTGGAGATCCTACCTTTTATGCTTTTATCCCCACTCAAGTTAATGGCTCTATATTAACTCATGAAGACATAGAGCAAATTGATGAAGATGACTTGGAGGAGATGGATATTAAATGGCAAATAGTTCTTCTTAGCATGAGAGCTAGGAAATTCTACAAGAAGACTGGCAAGCCTATTCACATCAATGGTGGTGGCTGCGGATTTGACAAAAGAAAGTAGAGTGTTTTAATTGTCACAAGTTGGGGCATTTTGCTAGGGAATCTGAGAAGACCAAGGATGAAGGACAACAAGTCTACTTGGTACAAGCAAAATAAAGAACCAGCGTGGAAGAACCAAAGGCAATGTTGGCCATTGATGGTGTAAGCTATGATTGGAGTTTCATGGTGATGAACAAGAGGAAGAACCTTGAGATCTTTGCTCTTGTGTCTCTTGAATTTGCACTCATGGCTTTCTCGACTACGGTACAAAACTTTGAAAGTTGTTCTAAAACATGTAGGGCTGCTAGAAGTTGAAAGGCTTAATGATCTATATTCTAATGAAAGACAAGAGTTGTATCTTGCTAATTATACCGTGTCAAACCTTAGGAGAGCTATAGGCGTATTAGAAAAATAACTAGAGCACTATAGAAAATGAGTCAAAATATAATGATGATATGATTCTTCTTAGAAGAGGTAGATCATAAGGCAGTTGTGAATGAAGCATACCAAGAAGAGCTTGAAAAACTTAAAAGATAAATGAAAATGTCAATTTAGCGTAGACACATGCTATTATCTGTCTAAGTCAATTGATAAAATTTGGAATGCTCAAATCTGAGTAAAGTTAAGTGCGGTATGGGTTATAATACGATGCCACCACTAAGAGGTGTTCCATCACCTCAGGGCATAGATTTAGCTCATACAGAGGCTTAGATGATTTTCAGGAACTTCAACGTGAATATGGTCCTCTAAAGGACACATTTGTGAAAAATGAGGAACAAGTTAAGCATGAAACCGATGTTTTGAAAGTGCTAGTGACTCATCGGTTGTTGATGAGAATGTTAAAAAGAATGTAGAGGCTTCTATCCCAAAGTTGTTAATCTTGTTACAGGAGGAACCTAGGAAACAAGCTAATAAACCTAGATCAAGCTGTAAGGTATCTTTGAGATGTATAGGAACAAACCTCTGACTCTAGGGGTAACGGAGGAGTTGGAATCATGTTAAATCTTAACAACTAGGTAGTGATTTTGTGATGTACAATAAAGCATGCTATATCGTGGTAGTTTTGATCATTTACATGCTTATTGTGAATATCATGTTGGGAGAAGAAGTCCATGGGAATAAAGGGTGGAGTCTAACATTTCAAAATAATTTGCACCCTAATTCACACACAAAATGGTCCCAAGAGCGATTCAACTAAAGTGGCCTCAAAACTTTTGCCACTTGCAAAGGCTGATAACACTGCTTACCCTAAGTCACTATTACAAGTGCAAAATTCAAAACAACTTTTGCAAAATCTGAAAACAGGGAAAAGAAGTTTTCAAAATAAAGGTTCATTATAACCAACGGTGGGTACCTAAAAACAAACCGGCGGTTTCCTTTGCTCATTCAAAAGTTCAGCTGCAAGGGTTGTAAACAAGAAAGGGGGACATGGGCAATCTTTGTGAAGGCCTCGGCACGTTGGGAATGGAAACCTAAAGGAATAACCTCATCAACCAATCCCAATGGTGTATCAATGACCTTTGATCGATATAACTATATTGATACGAGGCGGATCAAGTCAATCATGGCTTGGGTCCCCAAAAAAACTAATCTTTACTTTTATGTGCGGAACATCCAAGGACAAAAGATCGGATCAAGGTTACAGAGATAGTGGGTGTTCAAGGCACATGGTGGCAACAAATCCTATCTCTCAAATTTTGAACAATATGATGGACAATATGTCGACTTTGGAGGTGGAGTTAATGGAAAAGTTCTTTGGTAAAGGGATAATCAAAGCGGTAACTTGGACTTTAAACACATGTACTATGTAAAAGAGCTTAAGTATAATCTTTTAGTGTGTCAAAATGTGTGACAAGAAGAACAATGTTCTTTTACCAAAGATATGTGTTTGTTCTCTCAAGGATTTTAAGATGCACGATGAAAGTCGATTCTTCTTAAGATTCCTAGAAAAGGCAACTTATATAACTTTGATATGAATAACATTGTTGCTAAAGATGATTATGCTTGCTTGATTGCAAAGGCCACAGTGGATGAATCCATGTTATGGCATAGAATACTTGGTCATGTTAACTTCAAAACAATTAATAAGATTGTCAAAGATGGTTTGGTGAGAGGCTTACCTCGAAAAAGATTTGAGAATGATCAAACACAATGTGGCTTGTCTTAAAGGCAAACAACACGAGCTTCTTCTTGTCAAAGTTGGTTAACTCTATTGCTCACCCACTACAAATGTTACATATGGACTTGTTTGGTCCTACATCGTGAGCGACTTAAATCTTAAAAAGTATTGTCTTGTTGTGCCGATGATTTATTGAGGTTTACATGGGTTTTCTTTCTTAATACAAAGGATGAAACAAGCGACATCCTTAAGACCTTTATCACACAAGTAGAAAACCAATATGATTTCAAAGTGAAAATCATCGGGTGTGACAATGGGACGAGTTTAAGAATAGAGTTATGGATGACTTTTGCGAGAGATAAAGATATTAAAATAGAATTTAGTGTTGCTAGAACTCCTCGACAAAATGGTGTTCTTGAGAGGAGGAACATGACACTTATAGAATTTGCTAGAACCATGTTGGCGATTCTAAATTGCCAATCACTTTTTGAGGTGAAGCGATTAACTTTGCATGTTATGTGCAAAGCAGGGGTTTTAGTGGTAAAAAAAGAACAAGACACCTTATGAGTTATTTAGGGGTAGACCACTATCCTTGACTTCATGAGACCATTTGGATGTCATTATATTCTCAATACCAAAGATTATCTTGGAAAATTTAAAGAAAAAGGCGATGAAGGGTATTTTGTTGGGTATTCCATGGTCGGTAAAGCCTTGAGTATTCAACTTAAGAACCCAAAAGATTGAAGAAAATATGCATGTTGAGTTTACGGAGAACAAAGTGAATGTCAAAGGCGGTCGAGAAAAGGCATTTGATCTTGATAGTCTAACCAATACTATGAATTATGTGCCTATCTCTGAGGCACATCTACTTATGATTTTTCGGGTTCGAAAGAGTTTCTTGATGATGATGAACCAAGCAAAGATCAAGTAGAAGATCAAGATGAATTCGGTTGCCACTTTGGGACTATCGAGACAATGATGATATACCAAGGCGGAGATGCTCAACCTTCAATGATTTTGGAAAGGATGGAAGTAGCAACATGAATCTTGAAGATCCTAAAAGCGGTGGAAATTGATTCCTTTGCTGGGCGAAATTTTCCACTGAACACCGAAGTGAAAATCACAACTCGATTCTGAGAGGAAGCTCAAGCCAATGATGTTGAAATCTCAAATATGCCAAATGAAATTGCAGTTCCTCAGACTCCCCATACTTCAATTCATAAATCACATCCTCTTGAAAATGTGATTGGGGATGTAAATTCACCAGTGAAGACTAGAAGACAAACAAAATTGCCTGATATTCATGGATTTATTAGTAAAATATATGAATCTAAGACTCATGAAGCAAGAATGAATGTCTCTTTATGTGTTTTTTGTCACAAATGGAGCCAAAGAATGTATACAAGGCGCTTGAAGATGAAAGTTGGGTAGAAGCAATGCAAGAAGAGTTGCTTCAACTCAAGCTTCAAAAGGTTTGGGTGTTTTATGATTTGCCTTCTGGCAAGAAGGTAATAGGTACTAAATGGGTGTTCAGAAACAAGAAGGATGAAAGAGGAATTTTATCGAAACAAAGCTAGGCTTGTAGCTCGAGGATACACTCGGGAGGAGGTATTGACTATGAAAAGTGTTTGCCCAGGTTGCAAATTGAAGCAATCGGCTGTTCTTAGCCTATGCATCCTTTATGGGCTTTAAAGTCTATCAAATGGATGTAAAGAGTGCTTTTCTATATGGGCAGATTGATGAGGAGGTATATGTGTCACAACCTCTAGGCTTTGAAGACCCTGAATATCCAAACAAAGTATATAGGGTGGTTAAAGCTTTGTATGGCTTGCATTAGGCACCAAGAAAATGGTATGAGACCTTGACTACTTATCTACTTGATAATGGGTTTCATAGAGGCAGAGTGGATCAAACTTTGTTCATCAAGAAAGACAAGAATGATATCTTGTTAGTTCAAGTATATGTTGATGATATCATTTTTGGATCTACAAAGACAGAGATGTGCAAAGAATTTGAGAAGCTAATGAAGGAAGAATTCAAGATGAGTTCTATGGGAGAACTCACATTCTTCTTGGGACTTCAAGTACAACAAAGGCCAGATGGTATTTTCATCAATCAAGATAAATATGTGGTGAGATACTAAGGAAGTTCAAGTTCATCGATGCAAAGTCATCCGGCACTCCTGAGACAAGACTACACATCAACTCTTGAAGGAAAATAGTGGTGAAGCGGTTGATGTGCACATGTACATGTCTATGATTGGTTCTTTGATGTATCTTACATCATCTAGACTGATATTATGTTTGCGGTGTGTGCACGTGCAAGGTTTCAAGTCACTCCCAAGGTTTCTCACTTGTTTGTTATGAAGAAGATTTTCGGATATCTTAAAGCATTTCCCACTCTGGGATTATGGTACCCTAGAGAATCTCCTCTAGAATTGGTTACCTACTCAGATAGTGACTATGCTGGAGCTAGTTTGGATAGAAAATCTACAACAGGTGGATGCCAATTTCTTGGCAACAGATTAGTGTCATGGTAGTGCAAGAAACAAACAATGGTGGCAAATTCATCAACTGAGGCAAAATATGTGGCTGCTGCAAGTTGCTGTGCTCAAGTTCTATGGCTTCAGAATCAACTTTTGGACTATGGGTACAATTTCATGAATACCATCATTCATATTGACAATAGCAATACCATTTGAATTATTAAGAATCCAGTTCAACACACAAAGACTAAACATATTGAAATTAGACACCATTTCATAAGAGACTGTTATGAAAAAAGACTAATTCAAGTTGTCAAAATCCATACTGATGACAACTATGCTGATTTATTAATGAAAGGACTTGATATGGGTAGATTTACGTACTTGGTAACAAGTATTGGAATGTTAAATCCATAAACTTTGTGTGTCGAATGGTCTTTGGTGTTGAATGGAAGTCTCTGGGTACTAATATTGTTGTATAAGTTTGTATATGTTTTGTGCTTGTGTTTTGCTTGTTCAATAGCTTTTATGCAAAGATAAGCGGGAGTTGCTCTTAAAGGTGTATAAGCGAGATACACAAATGGTTATTGATTCACCATGTCTAACCCATATAAGAATCAACTAGTCCGAGCAAGCGACTCTTGGTAAAGACTTGACAAATCCGTTTATGGTTGATAGTTTACCAAAAACTATATGGTTATCAACTCACCATATTCTTTATGATTAAGAGTTGGCTAGTCCATAGCAAGCGGCTCATGGTAAAGACATATCAAATCATTGATAGCGGTAGTTTGCTAAAAACTATGATAAAGCGATCTATTTTTATATGTTTTTCTTTACCACTGCTCTTTGCAAATTTTGTGAAAAATTCCTTTGCTAGTTCACAGTTTCCAGCAGCGGTGTTATTTTACCACTTGTTAATCTAGCCGTTACAAGCTGTTGTGTCGATAACTAATTTTTACTAGCCGTTGTAGAAAAATGCTTTTCATATATATAGGGTAACTTTTAGAAGTTTATCTACTTTCCTATTTGATATTTATCCCTAAAGATAAATACTTTCCTTAGATAATCTTTCTTGCGCAACACTCTTAAACCCTACCTCTATATATCTTTTGTCTCAATTGGCTAGTTATTCCTTCAATTCTTCTTGACATAATATCTTTTCATCAAAAGTTTCTATGGCACCATTACAATTTGCGAGATGAGCACAACCAGTGGCCTACTTAGAAAAGTCAAGCGAGAAGAGTGGCCTGTTTTTCATCAGTTGTGGACTTTCTCAATACTACCCATATAAGGTATGCTTTACTTTTAAATCCCACAATCTATATCTCTCAAATCAAATAGTTTTGGACTTACTCGGTCCATAACACTTGAGAATAGAGATACACATGAAGCGATGGATGCTCTAAGAGCCCTTGTGGATGGGGTAACTATTGATATTCTTGAGGCATATTTGAGAGAGTTATCCAATTAGATGATCTCAATGGTATCATCATATTACCTATGCCGAAATACATGGAAATTTATCATCCATGGGGTATGATACCACCGATAAAAGTCTACTTTCAAAAGAGTGGTTTTGTCCCCGATGGAGATTTTGATACATACTCTTTTACATTGTCTTAGTCTAAAGAAAACATCATATGAGCAATTTAGTTCAACCATGGCTTACCCTTTGGTTTATCTAGCCTTGATAAGATTTTAAGCGGTCAAAATATATTTTACAAGTATGACGAGGCAATGTCTGAGTTCAACTAAAATTTTAATGTATCCAAGGTTTGTGCAAGCGATACTAAATGAGTTTCAAGCGCAACCCCATTCAAGAACTTATAAAATCCGTTGCCTAAAGCCTAAAGTTTTCAAAATATGAATAAAGATGGCAATATGGATTTTACACCTCTCTTTCCTCAAATGCTTGCAAAGATTTCACAAGTACAAACTTCACCAATAATCACTTGTTCCCAACATTGATTATACACCACCGATTTCTCACACCTATGAGAGGAGGCAAAAGCGACCAACTCCTCCCATTACAACACAACATGTACATGATCCTTTAGGTTTAGGCACAAGCGATGGTGGTTCGAGCTTGATCTAGTCCAACTAGGGAGGAACATGAACCAATGCCCTATGATTCACCTCTCCCAACAGGTCACACGGTTGGAAGTGTTGAGGCGATGGGCAACCAATGAAATTGATGGAAATTTGTACAATATTAACTGTGAGTTAAATCTTTGGAACAAGACTTGGCACAACAAGGAGCGACATGCCAAGGATATTACATCTTTGAAGGAGGAGATTCGGACCTTGAAAGAAGAGTTGCGAGGGGTTAAAGCAAGAAGAAGCGCAAAGTTTGTGCTCTCATCTCCATCCTCACCTCATGATGGTGATTCGGAAGATTTCGGTCTGATTTGGGTCATTCTCCCAAGCAGGGAGGAAAATAGGTCTTTGAAGCTAAGGGAGGAAGCGAAAATTTGGAGATCAGGTGTTACAAGTAAAGGTGCGAGAGGGTTGATACTCATGAAGAGCAACTAGATCAAGATGTTTATGTTTTAGTCTTGCAACTACTGATTTTACCAGATCCAATTTCCTTTAGAGCTAAATATTCCCACTGCTTGGACATGATGTTGCCACTGCAAGTGAAGAAATTGATAAATCGAAGAATGACAAAGGTAAAGGCATTATGCAAAGCAAGGAGCAAACAAAAGAAAGATTTCAAAGAAAGAACAAGTTCATATTGCTCTTGATAGAAATTGCTAAAAGATTCTTGAAGATCAAGTTCTTTGAGAAGAAAAAGCTTGAAGAATTGGAGATTGCAAGCTTTATGGAGGCTAAAAGGTGGATAGAATGGAAGATCCACTTTCTCTTGTTCAACCTACAATATTCAAAGAGAAGTCTCGAGTTCGACTATGTACCTCTGAAGAAGAAATATAGTTCTTGATTGCACATGATCCAGTAATCAAGAAGAAGGCAATTGACCTAGTTGCAGATAAGTCTTTAACTGAAGAACAAAGAACATCTCAGTTAAAGGACTTTATTCAGATGAAGAATAATCAAGCACTTCAAGAGGTAATTGGTTCAGTCAGAAAAGGTCAAAAGAAACCAAGGCAACCAACTAAGGCACAAGTTATTGCATACATGAAGACTTATTGTTGTAATGTTGGTGGTTGGAAAAGACATCAATTCAAAGGAATGCCTGATGATAAAGTTGAAAGTATCTACTACATAGTTCAAAGACAAGATAAAGATTTCATTCCAATGGACTTTGAAGAAGAAGCAAGAAGGTATCCTGGTTTGAAGAGAAGGCCAAAACGGTGATTCTCGGACTTCTAAGAAGACAAAGTTTCTTTGAAGAAAAGGAGTTCAAGCGAAATTTCTTGAAGAACGGTGGTGACATGATTGTGATTGAAGAAGAAGATTTTTATCCAGAACCACTGCAAGTCAGACATCCTATCATTGATTGGGAAGTATACACTGCTAGCAATTTTGCTCCAACATGGAAGATCACAAGGTTAGGTGGTGAAACTCAATCATTTATTCAGTTTGAAGATCTCATCAAAGCTTTTGACAGAAATGATCTTGATACACTATGGAAATTAGTTCATGAAATATTTGATGCTGAAGATCTCAAAGATATGAAGGAGATGCAGTTATGGATTAATCTTAGAAGGCTCTATGAACCAGATGTTAATGATGATTTCTGGAAATTCTCATGTTCATGTCCTGGTACTAAATGGTTTTACTATGATTTATGTGAAGTTCATCATGTTTCTACAGCAAATGGAGTTGATGCATTCACAGTGATTTATGTGAATATCGACTCAGAGTTGGAACTCTCACAGTGATGTTATGTACTACTATAAGAGTTCATGAAGATAGTGAGAAAGTCAGAGCATTGTTACACAGGCTTCAAGATCAATGTTCAAGAGCTATTCAGAATCTAAGGAAGAAGTGAAGTGTTGGAAAGAATTCCCCAAATCCTTGAAGATAATGAAGATTGAAGAAACTTATTGATTTGCAAAGAAATCATAAGTTTAGGGGAGGATTGTTGGGAATAATCTGTTACCACTGATAGCTGTGGAAGACACTGCTAAGTATTGCGTTAGCAGTGGAAACGTATTACCACTGCTGGCACATTATTACCACTCCTATTAGATAATTGTTAGGAAAACGTGTTTAGATAAGTATAGAAAAGATTTTGTGTATAATCTATATTGTTAACTTTATACTTATCTTGTCAAGGACTCCTTGTACTATAAAAGGAGGTCCTAGGTCATTGTCTTTGGTATGTAACAACTTACGAACATACGTATCATTCACATAAGCTTCAAGGTGTAACCCTAGTGATAAGCAAGATCACTCGTATTATTTATTAATAATATTGGAGCTTAGTTTTGTGTTTATTCTGTGTTCACTTACAATACATCATATAATCCGTCTTCTAAGTATTACTAAGTAAATTCCGCTTGCTTATTAATATAATACAAAATATCACTGACACAAGGTGTGTGTCTAGATCCATCAGATGGCATCGAGTATAATTGGTAGGGTTGATGATAAAAACTGAATCAAAGGTATAAGGAGAAATCGTAACTTATTTTTGGGATGATTTGAAAAAACGCGTACACATTAAATGTTGAGGAGAAACGGTCGTGAATTGAATCAAATGAAGAAGCTTATGGAAGAAGTTTATGAGGAATGCATTGGATTGAAGAATGAAGAAGAGTTGTACCTACCAAAAATACCATCCAATCCACAGAGGAACACGTCGATGAACTGATTGCAATGGGTGCTTCAGTGACTGGTACAAAACTCTCGTTTATTATATTAGATGAATTAAACACAATATATCTCATAAAAACTAAAATCATACACACACCCACACAAACACACCTCCACACTTCGCTGGTTTGAACGACCAAGTTCTCATTTGAGAAGATTGAGGTCAATCCATCGATTGGTTGAAAGGTGGTGCTGAATCGAATTGTGGACGATACATTTGATTTTGTTATTATTGTTGGGAAAAAGATAGTTGTTGTTGGTTATACGGAGAACGAAACAAATTATTTTGATAATATAGGTGTTGTGGTTGTTGTGATTGATAATTGAAACTTGCAGGCTCAAATTTAATGAGTGGTGAGAGGCCGGATAAACGAAAATTGAGATCCGCTATTAAGTTAGGAATGTTTTGTTGGCGTAGGGATTTTTGGTTTTTATTTTGAGAGTTTTTTTTAGATATTTTATATAAAGATGAGAAGATTATAATAAAGTGGTTTGAAATTGCGTATAAAATAATAAAGTGAATGGGGTATTTATAATGTTAAAGTGGCAAAGTCTTTAAATAAAAATAATAATTTAATAAACACTCCAAACGGTGCAAAATATAGCCATTGGAGTTTTTTTTGTGTGCAAGTGAATCGGTCGGTTCAACGACCATCTTTTCCATTTTTTGCGAAAGGGAAGCTTCCTTAATCGATCGTCGTAGAAGGTGGCGACGCGCCTGTACCCTTGACCGACCGAGGGTTGATCGATTTACCACACCCATACTTATTACCGTTAGTCTTAAGGTTATTTGTTTAAAGTTACTTATTTCTTAGTTTATCTTGTTCTTAAAAAAAAACGATTATCTCACACTCTTATACTAGGTATATAGTCAGGATCGACTCAATCTTTACGGGGGCATAAAGTGAAATTTTAAAATGAGGTCTTAGATTTTAAAGTTATTTGCGCAAAAGGATATTTATATATAATTTATCTTTTTAAAACCGTTAATGTAAAATCTTTGATTAAGTAGAAAAGATAAGTTTTGCACATTATCTCATTTTCAATCGAGAAATGAGCTTTTTATTATTATTTTTTTATGTATGGTGCTTTTGTTATATTTTAGATCTCTATCACTTATATTTGAGTGATTAAAAAATACATTTTGAAAGAAAAAAAATGGGAAAGAAAAGAAATATAGAAAAACAAAACGCCTAAGAGCATTATGTACGGTTGGTGGCGTGGAATGGTGTCATAAGTAAAAATGGTGCCACATGAGCACTTTTTGCCAATGACACCATTTTCGCCAATGGCACCAAACACTCTTCCCTGGTACAAAAGTGGTGTCATGGAGTAAAAGTGATGCCATGGGTATACATATACCCACTAAAAAAACCCTTTGGCGTGAGCCGGTGGATACGACGACACAACCCACGAGCCGAACCCCGTTGTGGTTTCTTGCGCCGTCGGTGATGGCTTGAGCCATGACACACAGTATCGAGGCCTCTAAAGATGTTGGGACTTTTTTTTATCTACATTGAATATTGGTCTTGGATTTTTAGAAATTTTAAGACTTCAATAGAAAAAACATAAAAATCTCGATTATCTACCCACTTAAGAAAATTAGGGCCATTCAAAATCGAAGCGCTAGATATGATGGCCGAAAAACCGGTGTGACTGACTCTATATTTATACAAGAATTTTGTCAAATAGGGGCCTTAAAAAAATTGGGGGCCTAAAGCTCTAGCTTTGGTTGCTTTATGGTTGAGCCA